>BOPP01000002.1:4278329-4299154 GCA_017312745.1 Gryllus bimaculatus | reverse complement strand
CCGCTCGCCGTGTTTCTCGCACGGTCTTGTGATAGAGAGACCGCACGCTGAGGCCGAACGGCGTTAGGGCTCGATCGCGCTCGCTGGCGATGGATGTCGTGCATGCCACTGCATGTGCTCGCTCATTCTCGATCGTGTTTACGCGATCTCGCGTGCGCGGTTCCCACACTCGTGATTACATATTGAGTTACACTTTGGTTCGTGTTTTGCTCTCGCGTCTAACTCGCACATCCTCGTGCGTACCCAGCCACTATTACTTTTGTGCGGGTTTAACTTTTTCGATACACACCTTCCAACTTAGCCATTTATCTGTTCTAAATTCACTTTCTGCCCTTTCGCTTTTTCGCATGCTAATATGCACTTCACTGCGTTCGTCTGTTTGCCGTCTCTGAAGCCTATGTTTTCTGTCTCGCTCAAGCCCCTTTCAAGCAATTGCTTACATTAGCATACGCCCTCATGAATTCTTCTGTAACAATTTCCATACTCGCACACTCTCTGTTCCTAGTGTCATGACAAAGTTAGTAGACGACGAAGAAAGAGTAAGAAGTCTTTATCGCTGCCTACCTAATACCATAATCTTCAAGCTGATGAAAGAAAAACATTAATAATTAATTGCATAATATACGAATTATGAAAATCATTTCATAATGTAATAATTCCGTCATAAATATTGTATCTTATAAGATAATTCTAGTTTTAATATGGGAAGTGGAAATTATTATTTGAGAAAGCACACTCGAACATGAAGATTCTGATACCAGTTCGGACGAATGTACAACTGCAGAGCCGTCATTTGGTGAAAAATTCAGCGAGATAGTCGGCACGGGGTCAGATAGAGCGTCCGTATCCTACATGTCACACTTCCACTTTAAATATACATCTTTTTTTAAATATTTATTATCGATACTTCAGTCCAAGAACGTTGCATTGCGTAATAAAACTATTCCCAGCAACAACATAACTCATTTTGAATCGTATACTACGGGTCAAATAATTAATTTGCCAGATCGATACATTTGAGTCTTACCACGAGTGTCTTCAACAAATTATATACCATGACGCAACTCTGGGAACCGATCACGTTGTCATATTGAATCCCGCTCTTAACACAATATCGATCAACTACTCTAGTGGTCTTTGGAGGTTCATATCTCCGAGGGCCCTTTCAATGTCATTCACGAGAGGTTTCAGTCCTCTATCCCAACGTGCTTTCGCCTTCGGTGGAAGAAGTTTAAGATTCTCGAGCATTTCCTTATTGGTGGGCCTAGGAATCCTGTTTGTATATTATCATCCACAATAATCTCGACATCAAGTTTTTTCTCTGAATCGCTTAACTACACAAGAAGCCTCTTATACTTCGTGCGATCAAGTCTCATTTCTCTTTTATAAAATCGACACTCTCCTTTCTCACCCCTTTATTAGGCCACATAGTCAATAGTCAAGTGAACATACATACACCAAACCCCACTCAATAAGTACTCCGTTTACTATCGACACTCTGCTCCAATCCTAAACTTCCCTAATAATACAGGCCAATCCCCCCAGCAAATAATCATACATATCAAGACAATTCATCCTACTAACATAAGCCGAACACCTTAGACTTATTTACATTAATCTTCCTCATCGCGCACTAAGCTTAACCTACCACAAATTGCTCCAACACAAACCCCCAACACCATAAATCACCTAAGAAAACACTAAACAAAATACACATATTTTAACTGTCAATTACACCATAAACATGAACACATCCAACACCATAGATGACTAACATCAGCAACAAAATCTAACACCATCCTCACTCTACACAAATCTGACATTATCCCAGCACAAGTTGACTACACATAGCCCCCAACGAGCCAAATGTAATCTGCAGTGTCACACTATGGTTCCCAAAACTTGTCAAACCTATTCCTGCTCTTGTCTGCTCCTCGTGCGGCAGTGCGCCTACATGTTGGAGTAAGATATCGCTCACGACTCCGCATGCAACATTATGTTGCGATACGACTTGGCGGCGCCGCGATGTATACAATTTATCACTGGGCGCAGATATCACTTGCGCTCTAATTCTGCTGTGCCACTCCTCACGCCACAACACCGGTCTCACGAGCCCGCCGGGATTCGCGCAACCAATGAAGTTCCACAATAATCCCACGTGATAGATTCAACAAACTTAAAGTGTCCAACATTGCGGGAAGAAGTGGAAGGGTCCTCGAAGTCTTTACTGTTCGGTCCCCACCGCGCTGCAACCCGAAGCCACTCGTTCACCAGGCGCTCGCTGGCATCGAGCCAGTCGCGCCGGTCCCCCACTAATCGCTCCACGAGCCATCATGCCACATCACGTCTCACAAACCGTCTATCAGCTCAAGCAAGTTCCACGCAGTACATCCAAACTATTATCAACGACAGGCACGCACTCATCCTTTGTAAGCACTCTTCACCTAGTCCAACACCTGACAAACCCACATAATGGGCGCCAACCTACTCGCGTTAATTTCCGGCCCACACAGTCAAGCGATCTGTGGCAAGACCAAGGCCCAACTGCACCGACGCAAACCTAATACCGTACGCAAGTCCCACACAACCAAACGATGAAATTTCAGCCGTCCCACTTCCGCCATTACTTACTAGACAATCCTGTGCTGTTCGCAATCTCGGTCCAAGTGCCTCTCCCTGCGACCCACGCTTCATTCCTTGAGTCTCAACGCATCCTCACAAAGCTTTACATATATAGGCGTCATCGTTTACCTGGCGATCGTACTATAAATGCGACTTCGTTCGACTCGCCCCGCTCCAGCCCAATCCATAACTTAACGTCCGCGCAACTAGACCGAATGGTCTGTTTCTGTCGCTAAGAAAATCGTCTCTCCATCATTTATGTTTTACTATCTATCTCACACACAGTTGTTGTCCTGGTCTTCTCGCTCGTGAGATCCGAGTCTCATCCTCGTCAGCGTTATCCAGTCTCCCTTCCGTCCTCAGCCATTCCAGTTTGACATTCTTCCGCCGTTCTGCGAATCATTGTTCGAACCATCTTCTGGCGCACTGCGGATTTCCGACTATTACACGAGTTGGCAGAGAATCGTCGTCACGTTTCGACTCGAACTTGGACCGCTTTCCCCACACCCGTCCGCCTTCCCATCCTCCGCTTTTTTACTGCATGGTGCTTTTGCCAGCTGCGTCACCTCGCCAATCGTCTGCTCTCTACTATGGATTGCTCTCTCCGGTAACCTTTGCATCTATACTTGCAGCCCCGGCTACGCGGCATTTTTTCGTCTGCACTGCGCCCGCGAATCCTTGGTCATCCAGGCTTCTTCACCACTTAGATACCTCCCACGTACGTCATGGGCCTGCCTAAAAATTTCAGCTGGGACACATTTTCATTATAGATGCCTTATCGCTTCGCTATACTGTCGGTTCTTATACTTCATTTTCCCTTCGTCAAGATGGCCGTTTTTTCATCGCACGTCTTCAAGGCATGCGTGACTGTCAGTTCTAGCCAGTTTGTTCATCATGGATGGGCCCATAGTCTTTCTCCTCACTCGTTGAATCCGTCTAGTGTCCCTCTCTTAGTGGTTAGCCCATTAGCTTCGTTCTGGTGGTGCTGGTCACTATATCGTGTTCTCCTCTGAAATATACTATCCCTTGTTGCCCAACCTTAATATCTCGATTTTGTCGAGCCTCTGACCTACTGATGACAAAGCCACTCATCTTCACTTGAGATTCTCTGAGTAATTTCGCAACTTGCGCTACATGTTGTACGTCATTATTTTTGCACGTAGATGTCTCACGATCCGCGTTGCTTTAATTTTGCGGTGCGCCCAACCACCTCGATGACAACATTTGAGCGGGAAAAACAAATTGGACTTCGCGGGAACTGGGACAACTCTACTGTACCTTTCCTAAACAGGAACGGTACGCCGCAAAATTTTAGGGAAAAGGTCTAAATTCATGTACCGCCCAATACTCCAATGCACGCAGTCCGCAGTGCTGGCCATCAATCCCCACCACGTTGCCACTGTTTCATTCGGGCTTCTTTGTGGCACTGAACATAGGCAACACCCCGTGTCGTAGCGTATAACATGGATCTGTCCAAACACCAGATTAGGGAAACTGAAGTCTCACGCGGAGTGGCGCCAAAATTAGCCAGCCTGGTTGAGGTTCTTTGAGCGGAGCCTAACTGGGAGAGAAATTAAAGTAAGTTCCACGCCTCAATACAGCCTCTACCCGCACCGCAACCGCCCGAATCAGGACTACAGATAACTGCAGTAATTTTATGCTCTTACACGGGCAAATAAGTCACAAGCCGCTGCAGCTCTATACAGAAATCTATACGCTCTATCCTATAGTGGCTCTAACGTTTAACCTCAATAGGTACCATGCTACGAATAACATGTTAATAGTATCATCAATACTCAAATCAAATACTGTACTACTAGTATCATGCCCTTCTAAGCACACAATCAGGGGCGGCTCGGAGGCACTTCTCATCACGTTGCTGGGCTCTGCGAATCGCAGACGGAGGAAGAAGGAAAGCGGATGGAGAGCGCTGAGGCGACGTGAGGGATAGAGCGGACGATGGTGGCTGGGGGTGCGCTAAGTATCTGGAATAATTTGTCAGGGTCGCCTCTTGCGCTCGCCGGAGGCCAAGCGCTGGACAGGGGGCAGACGAGCGCGGGCACCGCGACCTGGAAGCCAGGCGCACGACAAGATGATACTATGCAGGCTTGCTAAAATAAACGTCGGATAGCCATATACAGGATCGTGCTTACGCTTCGCCTCGCGTTCCTGTACGGCTTCGCTATGTGGCCTGCCCACTTCACTTCTCCCACATTCCTTCCAGACGCTGAGGAGTTTTTATTAGCACTATGAGACCGGGTAAGAAAAGCTTGTCGTCGGGTGATTTTCTCCGCGGCTTTGTATGGCGCATGTGGGAAGTGAGCGCTCACGAATTATTGGGGTGTGAAATTCAGACCCTGGAGGGGTGTTCTGAAAGAACGATTGTGTGAAAGGCAACGTGAGAGAAAGGATGATTCAGGTCAGTAGGCGAGTAAATTGGGCTACTATAAAGAGGCTATGCTGTCACATGCTATACGCCAAACTATGAGAAACATTCCAGTTTAAAATTTAATTGTTGTCAGTGGACGTAGTAATAAAATTTTACTCTGGGATTTATTAAGATACAATAACTGATTAAAATTAAAAAAATAATTATGTAGTTATTGCAAGGAAATAGCTCTAACAACTTGCTCAAAATTTCTTTGATTTGTCAATAATTAACAATAGTGATGTTACTTTCCTGGTGTACGGTACTCAGCAAATATAAATAAATGTTATATATGTTCTTATATGTAATTAGAGGGTTCAACAAGAGAAGAAACTATACAACAGAAAAAGTATTAGTACACTGCATTTTAAAATAACAGAACGTTTGTAGTACTAAGGACTATTATAAATACCAGGATTTAATGGTAAAGATCTTAAAAAGTATCACGCGGATTTCAAACGATAACAGCAAGATGAATAATTTTTCACTCCTATATTATTGTAGACTAGTAGCACAAATTAGAAATTAGACACTCTTCTCATAGGTTGAAATATGAACGAATCTGATAATATAAAAAGATGATACCATTACTCAATTATCCGAATAGATTAAATTCAACTCATTGAATCAAAGCATCACAGTGTGATGCATATCACATTAATGAATGAGCGAACTCTCAGAAGCATTCTATGTTATTTGTCGAATTGATGCGATTGAGTACACTCCGGCATAGCTCCTAGCCCCAAAGAACGTCTTCAGAAAGCTTCCTCTCTCTCCCAAACCTCCGGTCGCGCACGGCATCCGGTCCGGTTTTCGTTGACACTTCCTTTTTACGCCGGAGATGACAGAGAGTGAGAGAGAAGGTGACTCCATCAACAACTGTTACAGCTTGGGAATCCCCACTGAATCACGAGGCAGCGTAACTTCAGCGGTCGTCAGGGGGCTTTCATGTCTGAACGCGACCGCGCCGCGCCGAGCAAGCGGGTCTCGGCTGGAGGGCAGAGCAGTTCGGCTTGTGCCGGTGCGCGCAGAGTGCAGATATATGCACGGTGAGGTCGAGCTTCACCGTGACGCGGCGCCTTAGACCGGGTAGGGTCCTTTCGCCGCGGACAGGATGAGCCTTGATGCGAAGCCAACGCTTTGAATTTCTGTTCATTAGATGCGCTTGAAACCATTTACAGGGGAACTGCGGCCAAAGGTGCCTGTTCGCGGGTTCCGGTGGGCCAGGAGCTCAGAGATCACGTGTACATATACTGAGGTGCAATCGACGATATGCGCTATAAGAGCGCGGGGAAACGTTGAACGAGGTGGGTAAACGCCAAAGTGACGATGCGTGAATGTAATTCTGGAGCCTTCATTGTTTTTAAAGTTGCTTTAAGACTTATTTTGACATCAACGCCAATGACTGCTTGTCCTTTTGGTGGTACCTCAGACGCGTGAATCAGTTGATTGATGTCTGTAGTTCTCAGAGGTATTTTCGATAAGTATTATACTATGTTTTCGCTGTTTCTTTCTTAAATATAAGACCATTAGGATTCTTTTCGATCTTGATTATTACGGGTTGAAAAACTTGCCTTTTGTAAAATACAGTATCGCCAAAACTGCCCTCGCTCCAGTTGGACAGAGATAATAATGTATCCTGAGTGTCTATTTGTGGTATGTACCTGTCAGTTGCGTTCGAATCCAAATTCGCACAATAGGGAGGTACACACAAAACTTAGAATTACTTGTTCATTGTTCTTAGGAGGCTGGCGCGATTTCGTAAAATTCACGTCGAGGGTCCTCGAAGACTGTCTTGTATATCCCAGGGTTCTCCGTCGATCAGCAGCTAGATAAGTGATACCAATCTGAGTGGTACTTGGCTTATCCATAACTTCACGTTTTCCGTCTTTACACATGAGTACACAACAACTTGACACTTTGTTCATTTGACATGTTAAAGTTAGATTGTCGGTTTTTTATCATTCGACATGTAAGACAAGCCAAAACATGTTCCCTCAGGTAGGTTTCCGATAATCAAGAAACTATCTACTAATAATCTGAGGATATATATACGTCGTTACATTAACCGTTCTGACTCATCTGGTTAACAAAACAATCAAACTGAGTGTATTTCTAGTGGTTGTTAATGTATTGATAATTTAATTTAGTAACGTTTTTTCATTATGTTATGATTGGCTGAGTAAAAAATATAATAGGTTAATTCCTCGCTTAGATTGAGCTCTCGCCTTAGATCACGCATCTCGCAAGATATTAATCCTGAGGTATACGATACGCTTCTCGTTCTCTCCCTGCAGGTCACTCTCAACCACACCTGTGACACTTCCTTGTTGTCCAATAGATCTATAACATGCATTCATAAAAGATCACACGTGACGCGCGACGCAAATAGTCGGCGTCACGGTGCACTCCGAGTATCAGACGCGATATAGTTTGAGCGGCTCAGACTAATCACATCGATACCCTCCCGCTACGCCCCCAATCAAGGTGGCGACGCAAGAGCTACGTCATCAGCACTTGAATCTTCCTCGTATCATTGTCGACGAACGTCTCCGCAGCAATAACATACAGTAACAGGCTATCGAGTAAATCTTCTCGCCTTGTTCGAGTCATCGTCGCACAAGAGATAACTGACGATCTCTGACGGGATATCTAGCTCGAGGACTCACACACCTTCGTTCAGCGGAAGCGGTCACGGACGGAACACACTCATGTAGCGTTGGCTTACTAGATCATCACTCAGCACATACAATGCTTGCAGACAGATCCACAGTATGCCTCTGGGCGCTAAGAATCTCATGCCAGTTGTCGGGATTCCGTCTGTTCGCCGTGAGGATCATCACACCCTCATGAGCGAATCGTTACGATACTTCGTCTCTCTCACACTTTGGAGCGCCTAATCCATAAGCCTTCACTCTGAACTTCCTGTTACGTGTCCCTGCGTAACTTCCTTTAACTTATGCACATTTTTTAAATGTACCCCGAACAACTTCGCCCCAAATCTTTGCTCTCGAGTCCGCTGCACCCGTCTCAATAAGCATATAACTCCTGTAGCTCACTTACGACTGCCTTCTTCCTCCTGTCACGCGAACTCACTGCCTGACTTTCCCTGATCGTTACCCCACAGGCACTCACTACGACTTTTGTTCATCTTTTACCAATTTACTTTAAAATACAGGTATTTCTGCACTGCCGCCACACATCTTGCCTTCCGTTCTCCTGTGGTCTGGTACTTCAACGTAGTAATATACCCATCTGACGCCGATATTTCCCGCTTCTCTCCCCCTCGGTCTTCGCTCTCTCACCTGCTTCGTAGCTCCAACTTATCACCTGAATTCGCGGTTTCCCATTCATTAAATGCCTTAGCATCACAAGTAATCTGCAACACATGTCCTTCGGTCCGTCCGGATCCCATGCGGAGGGGCCGTATTATTCTGCAAGGGGTCATTCCCAGATAACCCTGCCGGTCTCGCCTCGCGTCTGGAGTAACAACCAATTTGGCGAAGTTCCTGTTCCACATAGTGCTCTAGAATGACTCTTGTCAGTTAAGTAATCCGGGAAATTGCAGTCAAGAAGGAACTCTCAACACTTGCCGTTACGGTCGCGGTCGGGATCAGGCTTGCAGAGCCAATCTGAGGTATTAGAGTCCTTCGGGGCGTTCTCCTCAGCTTCGTGAGTTTAGAAGCCGACCCAGTAGGTATGGACATTCGCTGGTCCTGTTTATTAGAATGCTTTAAAATACGACCTATCGGCGGCCAATACGCGATTGATGCCTTCGAGACAGCCGTCGACTCAGAGCAGACTTACATCCTTACGTTATCTTCGCACGACCTGACCGTTTCGTTCCCTCGCTCATCGATAACACTCAACACTTCCGCGCGCAGTCTCTCTCGCATGCATCGCACACACAAGTGTTCTCTCAAAATGCGTACAAGATACGATATCCGCTACCTTCCCGCCCCTGCTGGCGGCCAAACTTGCTTCGGGCGGTACGTCAACAGTACATGCTATATTCTTGTATGTGTATTTAACACGTTGCGACGCCTTTTACGCGATCTCCGTCACTGGAGTAAGCCCAAGCATTCACTACGGTGGAGTAGCTGTTTTCGCAGATGTCCGGGGTCGCTTCTAGATAATTGCTCGTAAAATAACAGGTAGCACTCCGTTTACAGAAGAGCGGTGATCTAACTGCAAAATTTCCGCTCGTTATGACCCGAATTTAGAGATACTGGTTGCACTCTGGCGGGTCTCTTGCAAATAGAGTGCTTGTATTCTTTTTCGAGATCAAGATCGTAACTACGCTCAGATCCGCTTTCAAATTGTTACTCCTTCGAGACACGGTGATTGACTATAAGGTGTTATAAGAAAATTATTACTAAGAAAATGCGGAAAAGACAACTACAAGAGTTTTATTATGGTTTCGTTTCTATTCTATACTGAATAATTTACGGCTGTTATCATATAGCTATATAAATATACATAATTATCTTATCGGAACGGACATTATATATAGTTTTTTCTTATAATTTCCTCTAATTTAGATACAACCGTAAATAAAATGTTTGTTCGTCAATAAGATTATTAAGTTTTTCTCTTTTTCATTTCTTATTTTAGTCTTCTTCCGTCAAGATTGGCTATCTATCTTTTTTAGACAATTTATTCCTCTATCAGTTCAGCAAATATACTTACTTACTTATTGTTATTTAAATTTCTTATTGGTCTATACTTTATACTAATATCGTCTTATCGTCTCTTATTTTTTTTATATAGTCGTCCCATAACGTGTTTTATGTAAGTTGTCGATCTATAGATCCTCACGTGGGATAGTTAGACCAGATAGGTACATAGCATCGCACCGGTTCAATACGTAGGCGAGTTTTAAGAGCTGTTCAAACTTTGTTTGAAGGAGACCATAGACCTCGCGCACAGAATGCAGCTACTACTAGGGAATCTCATAAATAATACTATCAATTTGGCCCAGCATATCAGCGACAAGGACACATACGGCAACGCCCAATTTAGAGATAACCTTCGGTATGTGTCTTGAGACGCAAAGACAATTGAACATTTATGGATGACGAACGAGACAGAGGAAAGACAATTAGCAACCAGTCCGAAAATCTGTAGTGAAGGCCCGAGTCTTTCAGAATATCACCCAGTTCGTCATTTACGAGAAGAATAAAGGTTGGCAATCTTTACTGCTGCTCGGTCCTCTCGACTCCAATAACGCCCTTGAGAAATACTCAGTTCCTGAGCAATCTAAGATAACCCTACATACTTCCAGAACAACGGTTTTAACGGCGTATGATGATTTTCAAGCGCACAACAGTCGTTTAAGTCTGAGATTGGTGGTTTCGCTAGCGGACCTAGAAGTGGCTGGATCGCGCAAGGGATCCAGCTTTGTCTTCAAGTAAGAACGATTGTAAATTTTAGCATGGAATAGCCGTTAATTATCGTATCTTCTCTTTCCAGTTATACTTATAGCGCCGCCTTTATTTTACATCTGAGCTAATTAGGTGACCTGCATATAATTTTGGGGACGGCAGTAGATGAAACAATCACAGCTAGTATCATTAAATCACATATACTAGCGGTTCACACTTGGTTGGCTGGGGTCACTCTCTTCTGGGCTATCTGCGCGCACGGTGGCTCGAAAGGGGCTGGCGAATCGATTGGCAGCAAGCGCACACACAAACGCTTGCAATCCGCCTTTCTGGCACGGTGCGGGGCCTATGATAACGCGGCACCTAGTGCAGATTCGAACGCCGGCTGTCTCATTCCCGCGTTGTGGTTGTACTTGTAAAAGCGAAGTCATCAGGCAACCGGGCGCGACGTGCGATTCGGTCTCGGGGGAGCGCGGTGGCGAGCGGCCGGCACGTCGTCGGGTCGCGCTTAGATTCGTTCAGGCTCGTGGCTGACCCCACGCACCTGTGGGGGGGAGGGTCACTATGGCGAGTCCTTGGCGAGAAGGGAGTCATGCATGAGCCTTGGCAGTGGGACAGTGCCAATGTGGCGCAAGGGTTGTACGAACCAGGGACTGCGCTGGTACAGAGTTCTATATTGCGAATGAGAGAGAGGGAACGAGCGATCGAAGCAGCAGCGAGTGAGAGATGCGCCACCGAGAAGGAGAGGGACGGGAGCAGAGGCGTCAGAGGAGACATTAATTTTCGGGTACGGTACTGGGGGTTTATAACGGCGCGAGACAGGTAGGACGGCTACGACTACACTTCAGTATTAGTGTCGACCATATGACGAGACTCTGATAATACACGCATGATATTGTTAAGCCCAGATTCCTGATGTAGAGACAGACTAACCATAGGAATAATAAATGACAAATGGCGTATTGCGGACTACAAAGTCAATATAGTTTATAAATAATAAATAGCACTTTTATGACGAGAGCGTCGCTGTGTTGATGGGCTGTCGGAGACAGTCATCACGGCGCATACTGTGTCTCGTAGAACGGGGGGCTCGAGGGTCGGACAGTGCGGAACCAAAGGGGCGTTGACGCACAATGCGGCGGGTTGGCGAGCGACCTGCCGACCGCACCGCTGCACTTGGCACGCGCCACCGAATGCCGCGGCGCCTCCAGGGGTGTCTCGCCACAGCACGACGGGAGGTGGCAGCAAGGCAAGGGCAGAGATGTTTTTGGAGCCATTGAAGTCGAATGGCGGATCAGCGGGCGGGGGGGGTGATGGAAGCGGGTTGGAGGCGCAGTGAGTGGGTCAGCGGTAGCAACGCGCGGTGGGTAGAAGTGGGTGGAAATGTAGACAGGGGTGGAAGTGAGGGAAATAGTCGAGGTGGAGGCTGTGGGATGACAACGACGAAGATCGTAGTGGTGGTGTCGTTGGGGATGGGCAATTGCGGACGTGTGATGAGGCACTCGAGGGCGCGAGCGGGTACAAGGTGCCCGATGAGGGCTGGCGAATGGCCGGGCGACGAATGTAGGCGGAGGGTCCATCGTCGGCTGGTGATCCGCGCCCACGGTCGCTCAGCGACTCGGCCGAGGTCTGCGAGGTCGCGTGCGCGGGGGAGTGGTGACTGGGTGTGGGTGGTTGAAATTGCGCTGGGGTACAGTGGGTCGGGTCATTGTTGAGGCTGACGAGGACGGTTGGCGGAGGGGATGATTGTTCGGGATGGATGTAATTAGCGGCGTTGCTGGCTGTGGCAGCCAGGGTGTCGGCAATGAAGTATATCGGAGATGATGAAGAATGCGAGGTGCGGCGGGAGGGTCGCGGTGTAAGGGATCTTGCGGGGTGGAAGTGATCGCAGCAGTGTGAAATTGGAAATTCAAGGCAGAGAATCGGGGGATCCTATTAGGGTGACGGCAGAACATGGCGACGGCAGCCGACGCACCGGCTAAAAGCATCATTACGCCAAAAAGAAAACGGGGGAAAAGATCATGGAAAGTGATTGGTATTAGAACTAAAAAAAACAATGAGAAATTTCTCACTGAAGTAAGGTTGATTGAAGGGGTGCACACGATAAAATACAAGGGAACAACTGACAAAATATAGAGGCAGCTATAATTCTTTTTCTAGTGAAAAGTAGAAAAAAATGAAGAAACCGAAAAAGAGAAAACACAGGGATATGAGGGGAAAGAAATTATAGAAAAGGATACAGTTAGAAAGTATGGGTACACTCAGGGGATGAAATACAGTTACGTAGATCGAATATCGCAAAATTATAAAGGAAACTAAATAGAAATTGCAATCTCTGAAGCATGAACATACGATTTAAACTCTTTAAATAAATGTAGTAAATAGAATATACACCATGAAAGAAGTGCTCGCGTGGGTATGCGAGGAAAAACTGGTCGTACAAGAAAACGAAAGTAGCGCAGGAGGGAAAGGGTGGCGTGGGCTAACGGCGTGGTCAACATGGGGTTCTCGAGTCCATCTCGCAGGAAACCCTTTCTTTTACTCCTCCTTTCCCCTTATCCTCCCGCCCCGACGGGGGCGCCATCATCGTCGGGGCTTGCGTTGTCGGCGCACGAACTTCCCGGGGGACAGATTCCAGGGTCAACGCCTCGGGTAACTTTTAAGACACTTAAAAATATAGGGCGGCCCGTGCGCGAAGGAGGCAGCAGACGGACGGCGGCGGGGCACGCGGGCGGCGCCAACTGCGGCGAGCACGACCACGCAGAACGCAGAGAGAGGAAGACAGCAGATACGCCGAAGGGGCTCAACGGACACGGCGCAGAGAAGGAAGGGTAACGAAAGCGCAAGAGATAATGAGAGGCAAGGGACAGAGCCCGGGAACCGGAGAAGCACGGAGAAACGAGGTTGATGACGACGCGTGGGGTGTTACAGAGTGATTGTCAAAAAGAGTGAAGGTTTGCATGATGAAAGCCGGGGGTAAAAAGTTCGTGTGAACGAAATTGAACATGAAATAAAAAATGGCAGAGGAGACGATAGTAAAGAGGTGTGGATGGCAACATTTGGCGGCGCAGAAGGTGTGAGAAGGAAACTAACCCGGAGGGACGAATGAAGATATCGAGGCACAGACGGAGTCAAGAGGCGCAGCCGAAGAGAAAGAAGGAACGACTAAGGCAAAGGGGTGCGTTGGGTCTGCAAATACTA
The DNA here is from genome assembly GCA_017312745.1 of Gryllus bimaculatus. Lineage (NCBI taxonomy): Eukaryota > Metazoa > Arthropoda > Insecta > Orthoptera > Gryllidae > Gryllus > Gryllus bimaculatus. The sequence goes on along the minus strand of BOPP01000002.1, from coordinate 4,285,519 downwards.
GCAATCAAGAAGCGGGCAAAAGAAGGCTAAATGGGGATACGTGTTTTACAAAGATGATTGGATGTTTGGATGGATGTTTTGTTTAAATCTGAATAGAAATGTTTGGAAAATGGCTGAGGAGCCGAGGATAAATTGGGTGATAGTATGAGAAAAACGTATTGATTGAGGGAGATGAAAATAAAGAGAGTGGGCGTCAGAGAAGGAAAGGATATAGGGATGAGAAATTAATGTGTCTAGAGTAAAGAACAGAAGGGCGGACGGATGAGATACACCTGGCAGAAAGATAAGAAGTAATTGAGTGGTTAAAGATTTATTAAGTTGGCGAGCATGGAAGGGAGGAATGTGAGATGGCCGTCGAGTTCTACGATAATATGGAGGATCGTTGGTTGGGGGGATGACGGTAGGCGAGGAATGTAGATTGTGGAGGATCGCAAGAGTTGGGAAGCAACGCACGTTCATTTACCCGCGTTTGTGATTCGGCGGGCGCCAACGGACGAATTGGTGGGAAGCGCAGGTTGTTGGGCGGAATGTAGGTAGGTGGAATATAGCCTGGGTGGAAAGTGTCGGTTGGATGAGAAATGTGGTAGCTTGGTGAGGAGACATGGTGGCGCTACTGTGGTTCTGGAGGGGAATGTAGTATTGTCCCGATATAATGGGGGTGTATTTTAGGTTTGAAGAGTTAATACCAGATTATGGACCGACGCGGGCGCAGAGTGTGAGTGTGAATGAAATCAAAAACATTGGGGGGGTCGCAGGAATAAGGGGTGTAGAACCTCGTGTCGTATTGACGCGAGGTCGAAGAAAATATGAGAATACAGGGAATCGGAAGAGGATGAAGAGTGATTAGCTGCGTCGGGCACGTGAACCGGAGACGCATATGATGCGTGATCTATGGACCGGTGGGGGGGGATGACAGGAGGGGTGTGTGGCCGGGGGGGTTGCCGCAGCCGGGGCATGGGCCGATTCCTCGCCGGAGGGGGTCGCCCAACGGGAGGTTGGTTGCAGGGGAGTTCTCCGCGGCAAAATTTACGGTCGCACTTCCGTGAAGAAGCCTCAGAGGTCCTGCGGTGTCGAGTTAACTCTGGAGACGCGATCGGTGACTGCACCAACCGATCTTGATGAGCCATGCTGTGATCGATCGTTCAGGAGACTTAACTTTCAGCTTTATAATCGGGAGTTTTTAGCGCCGGGCGTAAGGAGATTGCAACATTGCCGTTATGCATTATAAAAGGAAGAATTTGCAAGCGTTTGAAATTGCATAATATATCAAAGAGGGGTAGGCTAGGGGAGAGTGGTGAGGGCCATTTAAAACGACGTTACGGGAAGTCAACAGAACATAAAATAATACGTTTTGGCATGGAGTTTCAGATTTTGTGGCTCTCCGTAATGATACAGTCTGGAATTTTGAATCTACTTTTATTGAAAATATAAGAAATACCTTAAAATAGCATTTCTGTAATGTGCGTAAGAACATAAACCAATTCGCGAAGATTGTTGAACTCTTGTTCCAGAACTTCTTTCGCGTTCACGGCCTCTCGAAATATCTGGCCGTTAATTCGCCCTTGCCCGTGTTGTGGAGTTTTGCAAGGAATAATTGTAACTGCCATCATACACGAGAACGGTTTGGAGCCGGATAGTTGGAAGGAATTCAACTTTTCCTGTTTTTAAGGGTGCCATTGTGGCTTTCTTGTAGGTGAGCTTGAGACGTCACGACGGGTGCACTATTATGAAGGTATAAAGGTCGTACACTAGACGTAAGCGTAGACGTTATGACTGCAAGGTCCATCACGTGGACCGACGTAGATGACATAACCGTCCGCGGACTGGGTTACGCGTGGCGCGCTAAAACTCCTAATATCAGAAATTAAGTTGTGTCTCCTGCAATATAACTTAATATTTGCTGTTTTCGTGATACTTCTTTTAATACACACTTATACTATTAATTCACAATATCAGTTCAATTAAATAAAATAATCTTCCCAATATGTGAGAGACTATTGGGGCGAGGGGTGGTGATTCGAGCATTGCGCTTCGATATGAAAAAAAGAGAGTTGGTTTCACTCTGGTTAAATGCTAATGATTAACATTTTTTTCTAGTATCCAAGGGTAAGAGAGTCACTATCTTTAAAGGGACTGTTTCTTCAGCTCAGGCAATAACCGTCCCTAAAACGTATTATTAAGTCTTATTTATTGTTCTAGAGTAATATTTATTTGCTTTTATTGGTGTGCGGATGAGATTTTTATCGTCTTGGTGCTAACGAAGGTATTGTGTTATGTGGTATAAACTCAATGAAATATACGTCGTATGGCACTAGGAAAGGTAGGGGAATATATGATGTTGCTTTCGGCGTGGGAAGTATCTGGTGTCGATGAACTGTGCCACTTGAAGGTTTAAAATTAATACTGTGTGTCTATGCAGCTTACACCCGAATTATGTGAGAACCCCATTGCCTCATCAACAACGGAGCGGGCGGTACGATTGCTCGTGGGCATCGCCGAAACAATTTTTACGCTGCACCCTATACCGGGGCTCCTCAAAGCGACATGGCCTTGTGGGATTTTCGATCTGCATACAGGATGTCGATGCGTACCTCCTGATAGGAGATTTGACTCGGGCGACTCTAACTTTTTTCTCCAGGCGGCCATAAATCGATGTGTAGTAATGCGAATAAAAGCAGCACGGCCATCGCCCTTCCCCTCCCCACTCCCCACGGGATCGGCGCGAATTTCCCCTCGTGTGGCGCGCTCTGACGCCGCCAAAAACCGGGACAGAGTTCGAGGGCGAGGCGCGGGCGTAAGGGAGTTAAATCTGGAGGCAATCTGCATTGTTCCATGTGTCTATTAGGGCCGGCTATCGACGGTGCGGTAAAAATATGAGACCAGAGCGCGCAAAAGCGTCTCTGACGCGATATTTACCAATAGCGCTTTGGCGCGTGCAAAAGAACGGAAGCAGCGGCTGCGGGTCGTCGTTAGTGCAGGGAAAGGACAATGGATGTTTGGTGACGGCGCAGGATTAGAGCAGGTTGATTTAAAGGCTGAATGGGTTAGAATGGAAGGGTAGGGTCAAGGGAGAATATTGGTAGGAACGCTAGGAAACGTTTGAGAATGGAGAAGGAATTAGGCATGTCAAGTGAGGCGAAATGGAAACCGTAATGAGCAACAGGAATGAAATGTGAAGTGGTAAAGGGGGATTGTAAACAGTGGAAGAGGAAGTGCAGATTGCAGAGATTTGGTAAACGAGGCTTCAATTGTCATGGGTGCCAGTAGTGAGAATGTGGCGAGACTTAACGTGATGAGGAAGGAGATGACGGCATGAGCGAGGAGGATGTGGAAGCGCGGTAAGCAGTAATGCGGTTGAATGATCTTTGCCGTATTATGAGATTAGAATGTAACAATATCATCTAGAGTAACGGACCAGTTGACAGCTCTTAGGGATATGAGAGCGGAAATCTAGGAAGGAAAATGAAAAAAGGAGAGCGGGCGAAGGGCCGGCGAGGGCGGCGAAGGGCGGGAGGGCGGCAAGAAGGAGAGGCGAGGGCGGCGAGGGGGCGAGGCGGGCGAGGCGCGGCCGAGGGGCGGCGAGGGCGGCGAGGGCGCGGGGCGCGGGAGGGCGGCGAGGGCGGCGAGGGGGGAGGGCGGCGAGGGCGGCGAGGGCGGCGAGGGCGGCGGAGGGTGGCGAGGGCGGCGAGGGGCGGCGAGGCGCGAGGGCGGCGAGAGGGCGAGGGCGGCAAGGGCGGCGAGGCGGCGAGGGCGGCAAAGGCGGGAGGCGGCGAGGGCGGCAGGGCGGCGAGGGCGGGAGGGCGGCGAGGCCGGCGAGCGTCCGAGAGAAGGCCGATGCCTTGGCGAGAGTCATTTGTTACCCACGCTGCAGCAGCGGCGGGCGGCGGCAGCAGCAGTGGCCCGCCGGAGTTTTCAAGTTAGTTACGAGAAGCTTCGGACTGACGCAGGGGCGCGGTCGGCGTCGCGGCGAGGGCGGGGGCGGGGTCGTGGGTTAGGGTCGGTGAGGAGACGCTGCAGCGGCACCGGCCCTGGAACGGTAGCCGCGCGCGCGAGGGCGGCGGGCGGGAGAGTGAGGCGAGGGGTCCCGAGAAGGGCCCCTCGCAACGTATCATTACGTACCTCCCACCGCGACATCGTCACAAGTAACTCAACAATAAACGCACTTACCACTGCATCGCAGGCGAACGCGCATCGCTGCGTGTGGGTGGGGGGAGACCTCTGCTTACCCTGCTTTTCCCCTCCCTACCCTCACCCCACCTCGAGACGGAGTTGTCCGCCTTCGCGCGCAAATTAGAATCGCGGAGTCGAGCGCAGTCAGCTTTGGCGGGCGCGCTCCGCGAGCGGTGGCCATCGACGGGGGGCGGGCGCGCTCGGCGCTCCAATGGTATCGCTTATCTTCGCAGAAGCCCCGAGAGCTCTTGGGCCTGTGGGGCCAGTGTAATCAATGCGCGCCGGGAGATACAGCGCCCCCCGCCGCGCGCCGTGCGCTCACTCACGAGGCGACAAGCGATTCGGCTCTCATTCGCGGCTATTACTCTCGGGAGTAATAAATGGGGCTATTGGGATTCCCATAGTGAACAATGGCAGAGGGCAATATCGACGAGGAGAGGAAGACAACGTACTTCAATACTGGGCGGGCAAAGTGTTGAGTCCCATTGGTACTCAGTTATACTTTGTTCTACGCATCTCATAATGTTATTGATCTCACGTGATAATCCTGGTCATACTATGATATAAGATACTGCAGTTATTGTATTTGTAAATGGGCGTTAATAGAAAAGCACGCTCAGGAAAGAGCTGTCTTTTGGTAATTTAATTGTGTAATAAAATATTCACAGTGAATCGAGGACAAGTCAAATGATTCAAACCTAGTACGATCTAGTTAATACCTACTAACTTTTAATTTTTATTTTTATTACATGAGGTTTACACTATTTACGCTCTAAAACTGCTTCAAACCAATGTACCCATTAAACTAGATGAAAAAAGAATTTTTCGTTGTTAAGCTCATTAATATAATTTAGTAAAAATGTAAATCTGTCGTACTGAAAACGATACTCAGTGTAGTTTCGGCTCGTCTCATGACCAATGGTTTAATATTGGTTATCCACACGTGCAAGAGAAAAGCACTTTCTTTTAGACTTTGTCGAGGAGGAGAAGACTCTAAAGATGCTTATTAATGAAAAATGATAACGGTACTTAAACCACTACTCCGTTCAAATGAATAAGACAACACGAACCAGATCCAAAGGATGGAGAATGAGTTACAAGTAAAGAAAAATTCCCAAAGGTGGTCCTTGGAACTTTGGGTCTTCAAGAAGGTAATCATAAGAATTGTTTCCTCCAAAATTTCGGTTATGTGCGTATCACTTTACGCGTCTTAGGATAGACAGGCGCACGACATCTGATCATTAAATGAATAATTTTGATTATTGGACTAGGAAACATTGTTGCACCGATTCTATTTTTTCCTGAAGTGCCCTGCTCACCGCCGCCTCAATCACCATCGCCAACATTGAGTAATAGCGGCCACGCCCAGAATTAAGTTACTTCCGCCATCACCACAAGCTACCTCTTCTGAATGCTGAGCACTCCCACGCATTACAAAACCGAAATATTTAAATATATTTCCGTTTAAGAAAAAATTCTAGATATGTAAAATTATGGCCAATATAACATTAAGTTAAAAACTGCGTAGAAAAATGTCAAAGCTAAAAATAGATTTAATTAACTGTTGTATTTAGATTTTTTTAACTCTCTTGGAAACTAACTACTCCCCATGTGCGCGCTTTACACCGATACACTTATGATACGCCTGCTCATTGACGTGGCTTTCGCTCTTTAATGAGTGTCTACTCGCCGGTTTTCGTCTAAAGAGGCGTGGGGACAAGAGCAGTGCTTTGGCAGCCGAAACCAGAAGCGCGGCTAGTCCGGCTCCCCCTCGGAGTCACTGAACTATCCGCCGTGTTTCTGCACGGTCTTGTGATAGAGAGACGCACGCTTGATGCACACGCCGTTAGGCGCTCGACCTCTGCTTTGCACATCGTAGTGAGATTAGCGTATGTTCTGCCATGCCACTTGCACTGGGGTCAGCGTTAAGATTTACGCACAACGGCAATGACTCAGACTCGCGTTTCACCCGCATGTGTTCGATAGCTGCGTGTGTCCATACTACGCTATCGTTCGGTGTTTACTGCCAGATGACGTTTGTAGAAGTTCGACATCGGTTATCGCGGAAGGATTTCATATGTGGACTCATCGCCGTCAAACTCGCGCCGCAAACACATCCAGCTAGGTAGCCCCATGCCCTCATTCGGACTTTTTATGTGCTGTGGTGAGACTAGCAGACACTACGCTCTACACTTCGATAGAGTTGTGCGACGCACCTGTCTCGCTAGACGTTCACTGCTAGTAAATCTGGCCGTAGTAGTCTAGTCAGACTCAGATTTCTGTCCACATTGACACGAAATCTGCAGCTGTTTGCCACGTGACTAAGGTGTTTCACATCTGACCTATGCTTTGCTGAGCCGTGGGGTCAGTCACAGCTACAAATAGTTTAAGACGCAAGCCTAGTTGAGCTAGTCATAAGGTTGTGATCATGAGATCTGTCTCGGCTCTTAAACTTCCATATTGCTCTTGAGAACGCTAGTATATGAGCATATGCTTTTTGCATTAAATCTGCACCTGAAGAGAAGAAATACTTGTATCATAGATGAGAGGAATTCAATTTTCATCAGAGTACATCTGCATAAACGGCACTCGTGTTCCTCGACTTAAGGGGTAGTATATGCAATATGGACTACGTTAGAGTCATCGTCTATGTCCACGATAAGTAATTATTATCAGTGTTCATTTCAGACAAGGATGTCATTCTCCATGGTTCCTTCCTATTGATTTTTCCTTCTCGCGCGATGTGTCTTCAGTCCACCCTCTCGGGGTCATCTCTCGCTCTCATCGCGCTGTGTGTTCTTTATCACCTGACCGCGTGAAAATGAAGATGCCGTAACACTTCAGAACTCTCAATGCTCCGAGGCACTTTTAACGACAGGGCAAACGCTGTGTTTCTCTGAAGGAAGCGTTCTTATTCGCACTCGATTGGAGCATGGGACCGCTCTGTTTTGCTCTACTTCAGCTTGACTTTTCACTCGGCCAACTCGATTCATGTCGTATCTTCCCTTCTCAGCCAGCAC
>BOPP01000002.1:4251366-4278304 GCA_017312745.1 Gryllus bimaculatus | reverse complement strand
ACTATTTACCCAACGCCTTCGACTCTCCATGCTACCCTCTCCTTTACATAGTTTGTTCTGTTGTTTGATCAACAAGCTTTAAACCCTGATTCTTTTGATATGCGTACCCACTCATCCATTATTCCATTCCTATTTTGAATGACTGTCGGTGTGCCCAGGATTCCCATTTGTTCGCCTAATTTTCACTTGGTGGGTGATTTTCCCGTCCGTCTCCTTCGCCTTTCCGTCGCTCTTCGTCCCTCCTTGTCCTGTTTTATCCTCGTCTGCCAACCCCCACTCCCCTTGGGTGAGGGAAGAGAGTTTGGATACGCGTCGCGTTTTACGACGTCGTTTGGAAGGGAGCAGACGACAAACGACGCGCCCAGCGATATGTTTAATTAGCGACCAGCCCGTCGCGGCAGCCGCGGTCGCCCCCTAACCCTACTTCCACCCATCCCCTCGGTCGCGTTTCTCGCATACTTCAACGATGTTGTCTCGTTCCCTCGCAGAAACACGGCCGTTCTGCGCCTTGCGGAGGGGAGTGGAATCAGTATTGACAGTCGACGATCGCGTCCCTGCGCAGATTGCTTTGGGTTGTTCAGTAGCTGCGAGCTGATCAGATTCTGAAATCCGATTATAGCAATGCGTTGTATCCAATCGTTTCGGTTGAGTGTTCAGCTTTTACTTTTATTACTCCCATTTTTAGGTTATTTCATTATTTTGTATCATGTGGTTAGCATTTTTGGATCCTTTAAAAATGCACCGACAAAAACTAAACATTTTATCTATCTGTTCATAACCGATATGCACGTTCATCACATACCCGAATTATAGATTCAAAACATTTTAACATATTTTAAAGTTTTTAAGCACACGTGCATTTTCAAGAATATGAATATATTAAGCATTACTTTGTGTATTAATTGTAACATACAATATTCGTTTTTAAAATTACTTTTATAACTTTAGGCACGCGCTTCAAAATCTAACTTAACATTCTTGTTACATTTACAATATGAAATCACATTCACCACCTCACGTTCATATTTGGAACGCGCAATTTCTATGCTGCATGTATAATCAGAGGTTTTGTCTGCCATATATAACAACTTCAATATCGTTGGAGTTGATGCATGCCCTAAATCCCGTTCAGCATAATCAAAATAGCTTTTGTTTCCACATTCAACTTATTTTACATTACATGAGATGATCGAGAATAGCACTCTTTTTTTTCAAATTATTAAGAAGTATAATTTACGTTGTTTAGGTGTTTAATGTAGAGATAATGAGAAAGAAAAAATATGTTGGTAGATTTAAGGAAAATATAATCACACTTCTGTAAAAGGTCAATATCACATTTCTGAACTATGTTTTTGGCTTTGTAAAATTGCCACTTTTTGCTAAATAAATAAGCAAATCAATATATAAATAGAAGCATTTCTATTTAGCTATTATATGACCCCTAAAGGGCAATTGGCCTCAGCGCTGTTAGATCGCGGGTTCCTTGTCTGTCACCCAACCAGGAACCAGCGATGTCTTGAATTCGCTTAATATTTGTTACTTCAGGTAGTTCAAAATTCGGCTAGCTACGCCGGTTTTGCGGTCGTGGCCTTTCAGTAGAACCATCCCAGCATTCACCTAGATGACCGAGGGAAACCACGAAAACCCCGGTCAGGATGGCCGGTACGGTGACTGAACCCGGTTCTCCCGTATGTGAAGTAAGCGCGCTATGCCCTCAGTCACTTTGCTCAATAAGTAATAATAATAATAATAATAATAATAATAATAATAATAATAATAATAAATATTACTATTATTATTATTTATTGCACAATTTTCTCCACAAATTCACAAACATGTTCAAAAGTATTACAGAAATAGAAAAATATCACAATATATGATAAACATCTGATGATATGAAAGAAATAAACGCGTTACGTGAATTCAATTTATTACATAAAATAAACAATTGTTGTCTGAGGAAATGGAAACGGCGAGTCTCAGTGTGATCACTGATTTTCAGACTGACCATCTATGTAGCAAATGTGTCATGTGCTATATTTTCCTCACAAGGGCTCAGATGTGCAATACAACTCAAGAACCTTCTTAATGTTTATGATTGAAAATGGAAAATAGGGATAAAGGTAGAATATGCTTCTCTTTGGAAATAAATTAGAACTCAGTTACCCAACTCAATAATGTACGCTAGTTCAAAAGGCTCAAGTGTATCGAAGCACCAATATTTAGATTTGTAATAGTACGTCACTGTCGTTGACTATTACAAATCACTCTAGCTTAAATTGTTAATTAACTTATATGTTTCTTTTAAACTAAAAAAATTGAATTTAATAATTGCTTCAAAGCTCAAACGCATTTAATACAAGTTGTTCTACTTGTAGTACTAGTACTAGTTGTTCATGTCACTGAATAACTTTCAGTCATCCGAATTATATTTCACCATTTTTACTTAAAAAGTTTATTTTAGCAAAATACTTTTTTATCGAAAAACTTACTTCAACAAATCTTATTTTAACCAACGAATCTTACTTTATCTATCAAAACTTGTTTTACGTACTTTCCATATATTAAACCAATTTAATGTATTTAAATGATTTAAAAATATTGATTTAACGAATAAAAATAATATACGTATAAAAATCATATTTATGAAGTAATGTATTTAATTGTCATAGAATACTATTGCTATCCAAAATCTGCGTGAACTTTTAATTTTTATTAGGATGATTGCGCGCAAAATATATTTTAGTCCTAAATTATTTCTTTAGAAGTCTGAAAAATGTAAATATTAAGAGAATAAAAAAATTAAATGCCAACTTTTATCTCTCACCATTGCATTTTTTGAACCGCAAGTAATGGCTTTCACAGTTTTCTTTCTCTGCGTTCTCCACACATTTCATTTTAACACAAAATTGAAATCCCCGCTCCAACAATGCCATTCTAGTCTCCACTCATTTATTTAATTGAAAGGTAGATTCGCTTGCCTGGTCAATGCACACTTCAATAATACGCAAAACCTTAATAACAGAGAGCTGCCGGGGTGTTTGAATAATATCGGAGGGCGAGGGATTTCACATCTGTAGGGAGCTAGCAGACAACTAGTGGAGTTGGATAGCTGTTCCGGCGCCCATTGTTAGCGCTCCGGGCCGTAACGTAGGGAAAAAGGTTCAGAGACAACTAGGGAATGGGGCGACGCAGTGTTGCCAATATCGGCGGAATACCACCCGTTTTCAATGGATTTGAAACTCCATACGGCGGAAAAAAATGACGTTTCGCGACAGCGGAATAAACGGCGGGAATTTAAAAAGTTAGAAAAGTAGTAAAATTAGCAAAGCGTCAGTTTTTTCGGTTAACCTCTATTAAATTAAAGTTGTCTTGCGCAGATGTATATTTTGAAAATTTTCTAACTTCCATGTTACTAGCAAGAATAAATAATATAATACTTTATACAATAAAGTATTACTACCTGAAATCAATTGTTATTATTTTGCAAATTTTCAACCCAAGGTAATGCATTCTATACTATCTAAAAATTGAATTACAGGTGTTCAATAAAGCTACTATATTTCGCAATCATATTTTTGTTTATAATAGAATAAATTAATAAAACATTTAAATATGAAAAAAATAATTTATTTTTACGTTTAGCGGATTTGGCGGAAATTTTAATACCAATTCAGCGGATTTTCGGCGGGGGAAACTGAAACGAACATGCGGAAATCTCTCTAAAACACATCTGGGCAACACTGGGCGACGGACAGTTAGGAGGGAGGCGAATTTTGATGTGGCAGCCTCAAATGCTTTTTAAATCTGTTTAATTTTGTAGTAACTTTTCCAATTGCATAGAGAACGTAGTTGAAGGCGACTCTACGTTTTGATATGTTTAGTGAAATAGTTTAAGGAACTTACCTATTACGTCTGTCTTCAAATTGCATTTAAGGATGTATACTTAAAATAACTATTATTTCATTAAGATAATTGAATAATTGACAAATCGTTTAAATTAATCATACGTTGATACTGTTAGTAAAATGTCTGATCAATTATATCATCACGCTGATACAGTTAGTATAATTATCAATGATGATGTATTAACTAGTAAATAAACATGTTTCTGCCACACTAATCTGTAATTTGGACTCAATGTATTTATTAGGTTAATTTTTATTTTCACCAATTTTAATACGAATAATTTAATATGTCAGAATCAGATTCCTATTTTTAAAAACTGGTTAAAACAAATTCCATCCACAGAGCAATCGCGAAGGATGTTCAAAATGTATGGAGATTCTATTGATCGGTTGGAAAAGCAGACCATATGGCCTGAGCCTCGTTGTTTGTAAAGACATTATTGTTATGTAAACTTGACTTTTGGGGGAAAATTAAATCTAAGATAAAAAAATACATCTTCTTTCTTGTAAATTCCGCCATTATTTACACACATTTTTGCCACATTGTGGTAGTTCCAATTTGCCAACTGGTCGAAACTTTTTGCTCGTGTTTATATGTTTGTACAGGAATTCTACCGCCTCTTCAATAGTTGAAAACTTCTTACCACACAAATCGAACTTTAGACGAATAAAGAGGAATATATTGCTTTGCGGCAAGTGTATAGCTAATGTTAAACTTGCCATTTTAATGTACTTTTCTACAACATGATTCAAAATTTGGATATTTCGCAATCCCAAAAATTCAGTGTTTGTTATAATTTGCATTAATTTACAATTTTTTTGTTGATTAAATTTATTATTTTTTGTTTTGCTGTAATTTTATCTGTTGATCTACTTTCAATATTTTGTTGTGTACAGTTTTTGCTGTTATATTTTTTGTTCTCGAAATCCATTTTCTACAGCATACGTAACTTTCACTGTACTCTGTGGATTACACCGTATATACGATATATACGAGGCTCTGTATAAGAGGATGTAAAATAAAATTGACTAAAAAACGGGAATTAAAATTAATTTGCCTGTAAGTAAACTGGAAACAAACAAAGTCTTGTCTTCTTTGTCGCTAGAAGATTTTAAGCTCATTTAGACTCATTAGATTATCAAACAAGAAAGATTAGGGTAGGGAAAGTAGATAAACTAAAATTCAATTTCAAAATTTTGCTAAAGAATGAAAGGAGAAGACAAGCTTGAACTCGTTCGAGATCTCAGCTGAAGATAAGATATTGTCTTCCAAATAACTGTTGAAAAACAAGTGTGCAAGTGATTCAGAGGTTTGTGTGGTTTAAAAAGATTGACCGCAAATAGTGGAATGGGAAAGTTAACAGTGGGCGGTCGGCTATACATGAAAAGGGCGAAACGTAAGCAGGAATTCGTACTTCTTACAAGAGACAGTACGTAATAGAATACGGAGTGTTGAGTGAAATGTTAGATGAATAGCAGGCAGAATGGAAAAGCAGACGAAGATGACTGGAAGATTGGTAACTGAGTAGTAATCCTAATTACATATTAGAAATATTTCAAACCAAAATATTTCAGGAGATTTTTCTTAAGATGCTCAACTGCAGGAGTGGTAACAAATCAAGAATGTTGATGGCGACTTCTAAGATGAAAAATACTGAAAAAATATTATCGATTCAATTAAAAATACGCCTAAATACTATAAAGAGGTAAATAATCACGTAAAATCGAATGAGAGACTTTAAATACGTCGATGACCAGAAAATCAAAGTACCAATATACGGAAATGACTCGCTGTTTGAGGCCAGTTTCAGCGGTGCGAATCGTACAGAAACAAGGAGACCAATATTTAAAATATTATAGTTAGAGAAGGTATAAATGAGCAGAATCAAGTAGGTTGTAAAGGTTTGTATTGCGGATTCAGAACGAACGAGAGGGAGAATGTTGAATAAACCCACGGAGAATGCATAAAAAACTAGTGACATATAGAGAAGTTTGGAAGGATGGGGGTATCGAGCATGAACACGTAGTTGGAATGAGAGTCAGGATGAGATGCCCCAGAGGGAGCTGTGATGAGGTTGTTCGGGCATGCGTCGCATTACACTGTCCGAGCGGAGAAGATCTCCTCGGGGCGCCTGTAAATCGCGGCCTGCACACAGAAATCTGCGCGCGAGCTGGAGAGCGCCCTAGCGGCAGAGCAGAGCTTTGGCGGTGCTGCCAAGGCGCTGTCGACACTGCTCTCCGCCCCTCAACTCCCCGCCGCTGACGTCACCATCTCTAGCACTCAAGCCGGTCTTCTCTTTCCCCCTCGCACCCTCCTCCCCCTCCACTCTTTTCATCCATCCACTTTCTCTCCTCCTTTCCTCCACCGCCACTTTTTTCATCCATCCCCTTCCCACACATCCACCCCTCCCTTCCTCCTTCACCTCCAATTCACCGCTTCTTTACTTCTTTTCCCCTCTACCATTTTCTAATCCTCTCCACCCATCCTACCCCTTTCCTTCCTCCTCTTATACCCCTCCCCTTCCCGTCATCCACCATACTTTTCCTCCTCCTCTCTAAAAATCCACCACTCCCTTCCTGCTTTTCGCCTCATCGCCACACCAACCCCCGTCCTCTTTGTGTCACCCTTCATTTCCACCTTTTCACTCATCCTTCCCTCACAACTACCGCTCCCTTCCTCTACCCCCTCCAATTCGCGGATCCGCTCCTTCACTCCTCCCCTCCAATCCTTCCCCTATGACAATCTCGTCGCTTCCACACACTCCGACACCGTCCCTCCCCACCCGTCTCTTGCCTCGCGTTGCCCCTTCCCAATAGCTCCGCACCACTCTGGCCCGTAACGCCGCCTCCCCCGCCGTCACCCCTCCCGCCGCCTCCACCGCCGCGCCGCTCGCAACTGCACGAAAGGACGCGCCTCGCGTCTGTTTATGTACCACTTCGGGCTGGCGCTTCGCCGCGCGTTATGAATTGAAGTTGAACGCGCACTTGAACCCGCGCTGCGAGGCTGTTGCAAAGCTCCCGCTGCAATTACGTCGATTGTGCCGCGTCGGGATAAGCTGTCGAGACTCTGCGCAGGGAAGGGAAGGGGCGGGGGATATGTGCAAACAACGGGCCGCCGAGGGCTGATCTTGGCGGCGAAGAATGCCTGCAGCTGCGGCTTTAGTTCGCTGCAAATTCTGGCTTTAGTAACAAACCGCACTAATTATTGCGTTTACTGTTTGCGGAATGTTACGGAATGCGAGTAGTAGTCACTTTCTTCCATTGTTACACACACACACACACACATGTAAATTAGGTTATAGATCCTCTTTGCCATTGATATACGCTTATTAATACATTTATTTGTTAAATCATTCTTTACACACTCACATCCAACATCACTAAGGATAAGAGAAATCTATTAAAATCCGTGCAAAGAATGAAAGGTTTCTTTCAATTTCACTCTTACAATATTAGCGTCTTCACAACAGCAGCTGGATGTAAACATTATTTTTGAATAAATAAAATTAGTTTCAGTAGTTATATCCAAATTATCAGTTAATACTAGTTTTAAAATATTATTTTACTTATGTTATAAATAAATAAAATACGCCATGGTCGAGGTTACAACAAACTTTTTCAATAAGCAAAGCACTCGCTGTAATCAAAAGAATATCTGAGCCCGTGGAAATGTCACTTTTTTAGTCTTACAAAGAGTGATTAGTTTATATTGATCATTTTGAGTAGAGATGATCGATATAAATCGGAGCCTGCACCAGGAAAGATAAATGAGCCATAAATTAATTGCGCTGTCCGCCTCTTTTGTGAAATATTGTAGTTGTACACAGTATTTGGCTAATGCATCCATTTTAATATGCAAAACAATTATGATTACGGTTTGATTTTAATTAAAACTAAATGAGCTCTCTTTCATTTCCTGGACAAATGTGAAATGAAGGGAAAGGTCATGAAATGCCTGGTAAAACATTAATGCACTAGATGGTAAATGCAGTTCTTTGAAAACCAGAATGTTTCTGCTTTTTCTTTTCCTTCCTTTTCTTCATCTACTTTTCATTCTTATGGCTTGAACTGAGTTGGAATTCTGTCCTGATTCAGTCATGTACGTGCTTTCAACTGGTGGAGCCAGTTTCGATCGTAATCGACAGAACACAGGTGACAAGAGAACGCCCCTAAAGGTGCTTGTTCTCTGGAGAGCAACTCTCGCCAGCTAAATAGAGTATTGCTATTTAGACTGTAGAGAGTTGGTCGGAGGGCCCTGCCCCCTTGTAAGCGATTCACTGAATTACTGATTTGTGACAGCTTGCGACGCACTCTCAAGTCTTAACTCTTAAATGTCTGCCTACCGGTGGGTACTGAGCAGGTGAGAACGGTAATAAACCATAAGTTGAATTTAATACGATTTTATTTCTTTCTCGCTAAAAAAATTCTACGTAAGATGAGAAAACTATGTAATCGTGCAACAGAAATCGTCGAAATTTCGCCTAAAAAGACCTTATTGCCGAGTTCTAGTGACAAAAAAGTGCATCAATACTAAATGTACAAAAAAATCTTTTAACTCGTGATGTAGCCAGAACCTATCTTTTGTTGGCAGCTATCTTTTGTTGGTTCTTGATACCGAAAAATCAATTGACGGCAAAACGTCTCTATGTACAGCTGTCCGGCTGTGGTCGACCGTAGCGGCTAAGCCATTCTGACGATTTTCTCTAAACTCAATCGATCTGGCTGATGTCTCTGTGTATGGAATTTGAAACCGATATGTTAATTTTGGGGACATGTTCTAAAATTAAAACTAGTAGTGCTATAGAATGTCAGAGTCTTTCTCGCAGTATTTAGTTTTCTAATCTCTTTAGTTTGAACTAGGATTTCAGTTGTGACTGATTCACCTTCCAGATAACTTCTTTGTTTTCCCAAAGAACATTTTTTCACATTTTCTCGATGTTTCGGCTTCCTAAATGCTAGAACTGAAACCACCATACGGTTATTACTATTATATAAGTGTAAAACCCGCGTATTACCCGGGTGGACGAGGTGGTTAATTGGTGTTTACGAACTCGCTAGTTGGAGTTTTGGTCGAAGAATAATTTTTGGCATACTTTTCTGGTGCAGCAGAAAATAATTGAGAATTCCATAACTCTATTGAAAACTATTTGAAGCAATTCTGATAAAAAATAGTAATCAAGATAAATAAACAGGAAGTGTCTGTGATTTTTGAATTTTCAATTTTTAAATACTTTCATATCTCTTATTCGATTTGTAAAACGTATGAACCATCAAATCAATTGTTGTCTTTCGGGGTTTATGACTATTATAGACGTGCCAATGCTTTGTATAACTCAGGTTTTCGAAGTGGTTAATGTCGGGGTTGAGCCTCAGCATTTCGGAGGGAAGGCTGGTTTAAGACTAGCTCGGGAATAATTGTCACAACTCCCTGTTGCCGCAGAAAACTTTAGAGAATTTTAGGATTATTTTTTGAAAAATATTTGAATCAATTGTACTCACATATACAATTTATTAAGAATCTAAATAAACTGGATGTGTTTATATATCATTTTCGAATTTTAAAATTTAAGCAAGTTTACAACTCTCTTGTTTTCATTGTAAAACGTATGACACTCGAAAAGAATTGTTAAATATAATATTCAAATGAACATAATATTGCGCAACGTTTAGAAAGCGCGAGAAAATATGTAGTTTTGCAGCACCACTAGTTTTTATTAATTTAATTAAATCCCATCAAAAATATAAGTTTAAAAAATTGTGTGGCTTCATTACTTAAATATTTATATTTGAAAATCTGACAAAAAAAGTCATTCAATTTAATTCAAAGGCAAAGTAAACCCTGCCAAAAAGAAAAAAAAACTAACGTAGATATAACAAATACTAATCGCGACATACCTTGTGTTAGCGTAACTAAATATCAAATAATATAAATACAAATCAATGTAGCTTAATGTGTATTTAAATAGAATTATAATCATATATTATAATTTACCTCTTACTGTGTTGATATATTTCAAACAGTATTAACAATTTAATCATTTCAGCGCTTGAGTTAATTTACGTTTTTATCCTCCAGATAATTTTTGCACCAAACTTACTCGTCGTTTTTATCTCAATCTTTTAACAAAATCCACCTTCAAGATGCGAGGGTGCAAATAACAAATTTCGAGACGCGAAGACGTGCCGGCCGTGGAAACAAGGCGCTGAGACGCGCGAACAAGTGGCAGCGGCGTCGCGGCATAATGAAGTGCTGTGCATGCGCATGAAGCGCCTCGCAATTAATTCGCCATCAAGGAACACAAACGACACGAAATCCATCAACTGTTTCCAAAACCATCTGGATGAAGCGCATCAGCCGCTCGCGGGCGCCGCCGCTTATCCCGGCGCCACATCCGAGCGCGCGCGCGGTCGCGCGGCCCAAGATGACGACGCACCTGACCTCTCCGCCCCCTCTCTGCCCCTTCTCCGCCCCCTCTCCCGCTCCCTCTCCCGCTCCCTCTCGCCCTCTCCGCCTCCCCTCCGCTTTCCCTCTTCCGCCCCCCCTCTCCGCCCCCTCTCCGCCCCCTCTCCGCCCCCGCTACCGCCCCTCTCCGCCCCCTCTCGCCCCCCTCTCCGCCCCCTCTCCGCCCCCTCTCCGCCCCCTCTCCGCCCCCTCTCCGCCCCCTCTCCGCCCCCTCTCCCGCCCCCTCTCCGCCCCCTCTCCGCCCCCCTCTCCGCCCCCTACTCCCGCCCCCTCTCCGCCCCCTCTCCGCGCCCATCTCCGCCCCAGTTCTCCGCCCCATCTCCGCCCCATCTCCGCCCCATCTTTCCGCCCCATCTCCGCCCCATCTCCGCCCCCTCTTCCGCCCCCTCTCCGCCCCCTCTCGCCCCCTCTCCCGCCCCTCCTGCCCGTCCCCTCTCCCGCCCCCCTCTCCCGTCCCCCTTTCTCCGCCCCCTCTCCGCCCCTTCCGGCCCCCTCTCCGCCCCCTCTCTGCCCTCTCGACCCCCTCCGCCTCATCCACCCCCTCCGCCCCCTCCGCCCCCTTCCCCTTCCCGCCCCCTCCCGCCCCCTCCCGCCCCCTCCGGCCCACTTCCGCCCACTTCCGCCCACTCCGCCCACTCCGCCCACTTCCGCCCACTCCGCCCCACTTCGCCCACTCCGCCCCACTCCGCCCACTCCGCCCACTCGCCCACTCCGCCCCACTTCCGGCCCACTCCGCCCTGCTCCGCCCTCTCCGCCCTCTCCGCCTCCTCGCCCCTCCGCCAAAATCCATCCATCCCCTCCACTGCTCTGCACTTGCTCTCACACCACCCTCACCACCCCGCTCTCCCCTCCTCACCACCTCCACACTCCGTCACCCTCTCGTCCCCAAATCTGCCCCGGCCTCCTCCACATTCAAATCTGCCTCCCGTATCCATCCCAATAGCTCACCCCTTTTCCCCCAATCTGCTCACCCTTCCACCCAATCTAACCCACCCCCTCTTCGCCAATTCGGTCAACCTCCTCCTCCCTTCTACCACTACTTCGCCATCTCTCCATCCCTTCATCCCAATCCATGCTCGTGCCACCACCTCACTTCCTAAACTGTTCCGTCTGACCCGCCTTCGCAAACCCTCCCCGCCCCCGCCCCCAACCCACAGACACGCCTCCTCCCCGCCCACGTCAGGCTGCACGCGCGAACAGACGCGATGAAATATTGCCCGTCGGCTCATTAGCCGACGCCGACGCGAGCAGGCTGCGCGGGACGGGGTGCGCGGCGGCGGCGACGCAGAGCACCGAAGACGTGCCGATCGAGACACAAAGGCCCCCTCCCGCCCCCACCCCTCCCTCCCTCTCTACCGCCGCCATCACCGCGCCGCGGCCGACGCACCACAATTTTTCCTTCGCCCCCATAATTTTCGAAGCTCAATTTATTCCGCCATTGTTGGTGGCAAACAGTGCTGCGATGGGACGGGGCGGGGGCGGGGCGGGGCGGGCGGGGCGGGGCGGGCGGGGCACGGGGCGGAAGGGAGCGGGGCGGAGTCGGAGCGGGGCAGGGGCGGGTGCGGAGATGAGGCAGATGCGACGCGATGGAAGGGAGCGGGGAGAAGGGATGGGACGTGGCGGATCACGGCGAGGTGAAGCGCGGAGGGCGCGTGGGCTGAGGGGATTGCACCGCGGCCGTCTTAAATTTGTGGCGGCGCGCTGTCGGCGCTCCAATGAGAAAGGAGTTCTCAAGAGCAAGCGGATGCCCCAAGTGGGTGCTAACATGGGCGATGGAGCTCTGAAATCTGACAAACCTAGGAGCTCTACTTGCGCTGGCGTCTTCTTTCCGGGATCTTCAAAATTTCATGGCAGCCTTACGAACAATAATTAAAGAGAATTCAACTAATGAGTTTTTGACTATTACATGTTTCTGGGTGCGTCAACTACTATGATTGTCAATGCCATTCAAGTTTTTTGTCTTACCATTGAACATGTTGCGGTTTTCTTTACCTGTTGGATGGTGAAATCCGGTGCCGACCTACAAGTTGAATTGCGGGTTTTTTCTCATCCACGGATCCGCGCCCAATGACATTCTGTGACTGACTAAGTTCTTTAGTTCCCGTTTGTTCTACCAATATGTGTTATAGGATAGAGCATGAAAGTGTAAATTTGTGAAAGTGATAATAGAAACAAGGTAGAGGAAGGAAAAATCGCACGCGGTTAGTGGCCCGATTTTTATTGTTCTAATCCGGTATTCGCCTGCTGTTGATCGGCAAAATCACGGAAAATACCGATAAGAGCCGTCGGGCAGAGGAATTCTCTTCCAGAGTGCCGCATAACTTTCTAACCAGTGTCAAAAATCTTACTGTTAGGACTCAAACTCCAGCACCTCTCTCGGCCAGAGGCATTGAAATAATATCATTTCATGCCCTGAGCCAACTCATCCGATAATAATGATTCTCAAAATTCACATTTATAATGAAAGACGTCTTTAAAACTTTCCCATTTAATTATTACTATTGTAATCATCGTAATATAATAAGTCTGAAATGTTCATATTCAGACTATACTGAATGAAACCTGGTTTGTCGACTGTTTTAGTCACATCTGCTTTACTCATGCTAAATATGTTATTGAATACAAACGTAATTCAGTGTCAGTTTATGTCATATTTTTCTCCTTCTTTTCACTTCACTATACCTTAATCATCATTCTCTAGAATGGTTATATGGGCAGCCAGGCATTCAAGATCTTAACTTCAAGACAAATTTATAGGAGATCTTTAATACATTAATTTTGACTTCATTTTCAATACATTGTTATCTTAATTTCAGCCATTAAACCATCACACGTTAATTTTTATCCATTACTTTTTAAATTATAGTATGTTTTATAAAGATAGAATGTTTTTTTAATAAAAAAACACTTCCCAATGCTCATCACTTCAAGATTACAAATGTAAAAGTATTTTTTTTATCGTGCGTCGTTTTGCTTCATGTGCTTTAGTTGCGATGTTTTGTGACATTGTTCTGATAATTTTCTTGAACTCGTTTCTAACATGATTGAACCTTTATAACCTTCTGATAACTTAAATAAATGATATAAATAATACAAATATTTAATATTATTTATATTTATAATATTTTATATTTTAATTAAAAAGGCCCTACTAGAATAACTTGTATTATATCGCGCAATGTATACTATTTAATTTTCAATTTCAGTACAAAAAAACCAACGTTTTAAAAAAGTATTCTATATACCAATTCCTGGAATTTCATTTTCGTGAGTTCATTCATCTGAATTCTGATGCTGTGTTCTACACAATTCGTTGAGTGATAACATATTGAAATATGCGAATTGTTTCCCAGAATGCCACTGCGTATATTTGAAAAGGTCTTCAGCGGTATTTGTAGCACCGAGAGTCTTTGAAATATGTGACGCATCGAGGCGTTAATGTAATTGAACTGGTAATTAAAGAGTCCTTGAGCTTTGCTTGGCTTTCACTTCTCACAAATGGTCATTCCCTTTCTGGGAATAATTCATGCCTCTTGTATTTAAGTGGATTGAATGAGTATTTTTTAATTCTGTGTGATTAAAAAGCGGATTATAAATATTAATACAGGTGAATAAAAATGGCGTCACAGAAACATACGTTTAGCCATGCGATAGACTTGTCTGCGTAATAAGTGGCCTGCAGCCAATGTGTTCAATGGCTCTTCTCTGCCTTTTCGCTGCTTGAACGCGTTAACGCCACTGTTTTTCAATTTTTTTCCTACTCAACATACATGCTTTTAGAGATTTTGAACATTGTACTTATAATGCATTTTAAATGCATCGCACTGTAGAAAAATCTGGTCTCTACATTTTAGTCAATTTTACTTGCATTCAAGGTTTTTTTTTCCTTTTCACTACAATATACTAGCGATGATTGTGAATTAGAAAGGACAATAGTTTTAAAATGTCTGAGCACAACATACAACATTACCGCCGATGGCTAATGAGGAAGAGCAATTGATACAAGTTTCTATTGTTGAACAATTATCGAGAAATGCGGAAAGCATCTGCAGCATACAACATATTGAACTTCACCTTCGTACAAAATGTGGCATTGGTTTTAAAAATGTAACTTTATAATCTTTTTTAACGGTTAGATGTTGTAGAAGCAACTTCAAGAATCGTACTTTCCATCAAACAATTTGGGAGCAATATCAAGAAATCGTGATAATGATTAAAAATCAAATTAAACCTGCTCCTAAAAAATAATCTAGGGTACAATTCCCTTTATGTGTAATACGTTCCTAATATGAAATACAAAAGAATCAGACCCGAATTGAGCTCACGGCTGGAGACAAAATTTGGCAATTACTTTAAAGAGACCCCTGAGTGAGCATAATGCTTTTAAGTTCAAGCTCTTGAGTGAAGCGGTAGAGCGTGTGTACTTCAAAGCGTCGACAAAGATATTGGCGCAGTAAACAAAATAATTGTTGTTACTCGTGTGTCGTAAATATTAGAATAATTGTCTATATAGTACGTGTTATTTGTATATCTAAGGAAATTACACAGAATATATAAAGAACTTTGATGCTGATTTTGACCACGATACAGCTGGGAAACAATTTGGCCGCTATGTCCCTAATGTGGAATACGGGCATTGCCCTATTGTAGAATATTCCGCATTGCTGCTATATGAACAATGTTCAAGGTTCTTTTCGCTGTATACATTAAGTTGCATTTTTTGACATACATGTTGACTTTCTACACCGTACTGTGGAGATGTATGATCCAAGAGCTCAACAGATTAGACTCAGTTAGAAAAGAACCTGTCTCACGTCTCATGTGCTGGTAATCCAAAAAGAATTTCGGTTGCTGGAATTGTCTGTAATATTAAACCAATTGATTATATAAACGTTAGGGACGTTAATACACTTATTATTTGATAAAAAGAAAAATTATTCCCTATTTCACTTTAGGAGGTCTAATGTAGAAAATGTGTAAGCATTTTTGTTTTAGAAAATATCGTGAATTTGTGATGGATTTCAATGAATATTATTGTTAGTGTTAGTAAATGAATATTAATATTAGTGTTTATAAATGACTAGTTTAAGTATTATCTACACTAGTCTTAAAATTTGAGTTTATTTGTTTAGTTGTAGAAAAAATTTTAAAAGTATTTCACATTCGGACACTTTATACTTTTCAAACAAGTTCTATAGAAGAAATACAGTTTCTATAGAAGAAATACCATAGGTATATACTAATACGTTTATACTGAGTTACTGACACCAGAAACAATCCTCTCAATGATCAACTGTCAATATTTTCATAGTTGTTAAGCAGATGGTAAGCATGCAGGGAAAATAAAAAGAACTGTGAATAAACTTCAGGAAATGTATTCTGTCAGACTGAACGTCCTTTCAATGCCATCCTTTGAATAGCGACCCTTGTTTCTCATATTCCGATAATAAATCACATTTTTACAAATAAATGTCTATTGCATTAAATTTAACATAATTATTTCTCTGAATTCAATATAAGATTACCAAAATATTTTACATAGTTTTGATTCCTATTTGTTTTGATATGCTCAGCTACCAATTCAACTCTTCCAAAATAAATCATATACTTTGAAACATGTAAAGTTTTACAACTATTTTCGTACATTCAGAAAAAGGCAATTTAATAATTTTAAAATATGTAAAATAATAAAAAAATAAGTTAGTTAATATCTGATTGGGTATATTGTAAAAGAAAATGTAGAATTATAGTAATATTTAAAAAAATTCTTAAAGAAATGTCATTTATTTTTTCCAAGGGAGGCACCAGATTATATGTCGCTCAGGTCACCGAAAACTCATTTCCCCTATCGCTTGTCAATTGTCAGAGTCTAGATGGTTGATTTGCCTCAGTAAAAACTTTGCACCCAGTAGATGCAGAAGATCGAAAGAGATCTCGAAAATTGATTGGCCAATTTCTGAGCGTAGCACAACGTATGAATAATTGTGCAGCTGTAACTGTAGCATAATATTGGTACAGTGCGTAAAAAAGTACACACAACGTCAATAAGAAACGTTTGAACGAGTCGGGACAAAACAGAGCGGCAGAATCATGTATTAATGCTCTGGAAGAAAATACAATACATTCAAAAATCCTTCGTACGCTCCTCGGAGGTAAAGCCGGCTGTCTTCGTAGCATTTGACTTGCATGAAAAGATCTCAAGCCTAAATGAGTTTTCAGTAAATTCAGTCGCTGTTCTCGCCCAAGAGAAATAGCTCCTTTCTCCTAGTTGGGAAAGGAGCCGTAAGCGAAATTTTGCGTGCAACCGGAATAAAGCCGGGCCTATGCCCAGTCTTGCCACGTAAAATAAGGCATTAATCAATCAATCAATTACAATTCAATCACGAATACTATCACAAGTTGTCTATTCTTATGAATACACAGTTAGTGCCGTCAGGGCAACTGATTACTGAGATATTCATATGCCATAGTTGATAAATATTGAGTTCCCGTCGGTGGCTGGATTTTCGATACTAGCTAGAGAGCAAGGTGGAATTCAGGAAGAAAATTCTAGAAGACAGTTAGTTTGATCGGTAGTTTTCCGTTGTTTCTCTGACCAACTCCAAAGGAATGCGGGAGCACTACCCTCAGAAACGGGCCACGGACCGCGCGCGGTATTTTCTTCCTCTTCTTTGTCCTGCTCTCACCCCTTACATACACACACTACTCTACTAAACATGTTGGGAGACCAATCAGGAGCTTAGCGCTGGTCCCGAGGGGGGGGGGGTGCCCCGCTGGTGGGGAACACCTCGCATACTGTGTAGAGGCGCTCTAGCCGCCAACCAGGCCGGAGGGTTATTGTTGACCTCATGAGACTTGAGGTTTTAACAATATGCGGATGAGATTTCCCGCAACGGCAATTTGCTTATTTGTAATATGAATGCCGAACTTAAAAACCGTTTCTACATAATAGCAAATGTTCATAAAATTTAAATTACTATCTAATGAATTATGTTTTTGACATTCAATTAGTTTGTTTTATTATATTTAAGTTGTAATATAATTTTGTTTTGTGCCATGTAATTCACAGTTTCAATTCATAGTTTTTAGACATTCTATTTCAGGAAGATAGCTCCATATTAGGAAACTGAATTGGACAGCTGCCTCAGACATATCAGCTGCTTTAGCATTTCAACAATCTTTCGATGAATGAGGTATATGAAGGAATTGTAAGTGTGGAACCTATGAACTTAAAAATATCAATCCTCTGCTCAATTTACCTCGGCTACCTTATTTCTACCATTACTTTTCCTGGACTTTCTGCAGTGTGCCAGGTGTCAAAAAAACAAATCCCAACCACTCGTTGCTGTGTCGTGAGCCTGCTTTTATGTTGTTCAACTACACGTTGGTCCACCACCGCTACGCAAGAGTTCTCACAACGTGAGAATATTTGAAACGAGATGGGTCTCACCCAGCGTTAACGTTCGCAGTGGGTAACTGCAAGTGAGAATACAAGATGGTTGGCACATGGAAAGGTCTTTCTCAGGATGCAACCTGAAATGTCAACGAGTTCATGCTACGACATCTCGCGGTTTACCCAACGGAGAAGGTGATAGCCGTTACTCTGAGACTCAACTCAATGTTTTATTGCATAAAAATAATATTTACCTTACACTATGACTTAACCATTGGGAGATCCTGTACTATCTATCACACGGTATGATATTCTCTTATAGGTAAACGTAACTTACCGGGTGCTTCTAAAATTCAATTTCCCATCATATAAAAACTTTGCATCTATTGGCACCACCCCAAAAATTACATTTCTGAACCCATCACTCATAATTGAGCGCTTTTCTTTTCCTTCCACGCAATTAACGGGCGTATGACAAACTAATGGGGAACGCATATTAGGGCTAATGAAAGGAACACGGAACATTCCGCTGGTAGACGCGAGGAAACCTTATAGAAAGGAAATAAACGAAAATTCATAGCGAGAGAATTATTGCGTAATGCATCACTTGTCACGGAGTCATAAATCCTCTAATATTTCGAGGGGCTGACGTTAGGCTGACAATCGTGTGGCGAAGGAGGGAACGTGCCGCACTGCTGACCGCGTCGCAGAGGAGAGCGCGCGATTTATAGACGTCAGCCTCGCGCATCTAACACGTTCGTTTCCGCGAAACCCCGCAAAATTATCACCGGTTTTCAAGAGGTAATCTCGGATAGCAAATATGAACGGCGTGTGATGATTGATGTGTATTTGTTTGTTAGTGATTTCGAGATTAGATTATTTTGTCATTCGCTTGTGAATAGAGGAAACGTTTGAGTAACAATTTTAGTACGTATCTTCATTTTGGTTGTCTGTGATATTATCTAATGTTATCAGTTAATGAAGGCTATGTATACATGATCAGTGACATAATAATATAAATGTTTATAGAACAAATTGAAGACAGGAATTTTAAGACGTATAGCCAATACATTGCCATTACTTGAGAAAATATGTTGTTGCACTCAGACTTGTGTAGGTTGCGCTGATATTACAAGCTAATAGATAATTAACAATAATATTACAATTTCTTCCAAAGTCCCATAAAATGTATTACTTTATTTTTTCTAAATAAATAGAAAATATTCTAGTACCTTGCAGAAGCGCAAAAGACTCTGAACAAATTCACACAAAATGGTTTTTCAAAGGTAATGTGCTCAAGAACAACAAATAAAATACTTTTGTTTTGCACATACTGTAATAAATTACATATTTTAGCAAAACAAAATTGTTAAGAATACTGTAATAACATAGCATAGTATATTTATACAGTACAATAGTTCTTTACATATCAAGAATACAAAAAGAGGTTGCTATTCGTTAACGCAGTTCGTAAACAACAAATATTTAATGGCCGGCTCCCTCTTCTTTGAAACCTGTCTGTCGCACGTCAGTTGTGACGTTGCAGTGAGAGACTAAGAATGAGAATTAATTCGCTACATGCATTGTTCTTGGAGTTTTTTCGAGTTTCCGGGTATTTATCACCGTAGACACCTCTCACACGCCGGAGACTGCATACTTTTCTTTCAATTTCTGAGTTTATAGTAATATAGGTTGGTTTTGGCCTTGACAACTTACGGCAAGTAGAATTCCAGCCCAAATTAGAATTAATAAACTGGAAATCGGACATTTGCTATCTAAATGTTGATGATGCAATAAACATTCGGAAAATTTCTGCAATTAACTCTACTGTAAAAAGGGTTATTTCGTTCCAGTTGCATTGTCTAAAAGTAATGAAGAGGACTTTTGGAGTTTCTAGTTCCTTACAATCCTCAAGAAACCATCTAGTAACAGGTCCATGTGGTCCAGATATTTATTCTTTAAAACAAAGTAATACTGAAAGTCAAAATATGCCATTGTAAGGTAGATGCAGTTGGAGAATATTAGTAATAATAATAATAATTAATATTTATTAGTTAAATTAGCTTTGCATGTAATGTAGCGGATTGAGAAAAAGTAATAGCGGTAGGATGTAACGAATTAACAAGGTACAGTAATCAAAATTAAAAAACAAAGTAGTTAAGCAACTCAAAAGTTAAGCAATTTCCAGTCCATTTCCCCTTCCTAGTATATCATTTATTACTTCTTAATATCATTAATTCCGATTTAAGGGGCAGATAGTTCTAAGGCAGTATTACCGTGGCGATCTCGGGCCGAAGGACCGCAGGTTCGAGTCCCGCCTGCGAATGGTTGTGTTTGTATTCGTATTCGTCCATTCACCTCTCGTCACTACCCTAGCACTTCATTCAGTATTCTCTGCAAAAGGCAAGGGTCCCTTGGCCTTAATGGGGTATTAGTTGGCTAATAAAAATATAAAATAATGTTACTGCATTTGTGTGTCATGAGATGGTGCGATTATCTAGTTAATGTGAAGAAAATAATGTAAATGTTGAATTCATGTATTTGAATTATTTTACGTGGCGAGACTCAGACCATGAGCCTCTTCCGTCTGACTACGCCAATTTTGCTACGTTCTTTTCAGCAACTAGCAGAGAAAGGAGGTATTTCTTGAGCGAGAAAAAGGGGATTTGAATATAGCTCAGAGGCGTCATTGAGGCTTGAGGATCTTTTACATGTAAGTAAATCTACTAACACGGGCCAGCCGGCTTTACTTCCCCTCCCAAGGAAGGTATACGAAGTTTTTTTCGCCCTTAAAAATCCACGGCTTCGATCGAGTATGAACCCGCCATCTTGGGTATAACAGTACGATACGCTAACCGTTACATCATCGCCGCGTAAATTGAGCCGTATGTTTTGGAGCGCAGTCACAATCTTTCGTGGCTGGCGAGTTTGCAACGCGCTTTCTGTTCATAATAAAACAGAAGAGAGACGCTACCGCGGCGCGCTGCTGTATGTTTGCATCTGTCCCTTTTCGCGACCTCCGGAATCTCTTGGGCCGCGTGTTGTCAGCGCTCTGGGACCCGAACACGGTCTAGATAAATATCTTAATTAAAAGCGAGAATACCAACACGGACTTCATGCTGGACTGTATGGAAATTTAATGGCAGCGTCAGTCTTTTGTGGTGTTTCTTTATTCAAGAGCCTTCAATCCTTTTGAACATTCGTGGTTGCATAATTTATAGTTGAATCACTTCTGTGTATATTTGACTTTCATATTAACTTTTTTGGTTCTGAGAAGTGTGTTTAATTTCTAAACAAAGTTTTGTTGGCAGCTTGTTGGAAAATTAAGTGATTCTACCATAGCATAGGAGTTTATGTGTTTGGTTATTGTGAATATTTGAGACACCAGGGAACTAAGTGCGAACTTTCGTAAAATCATTGGCCATCTCAATTTTACAGTGAAACGTCGTTCTTATTTGCACAACTGCACTAGTTTTTGTTGTGTTTTTATAGCACACACGATTTAATAATCCATAGTTTTTTATTAACATTTAATTACCAGAATCTGATGTAAATAATGGAATAGTACACTTACAGAAATCCTACCTTAACGCTTACTTTTTTTAAAGTAAGTTTTGTGATATTTATTACGAATACATTCGAACTTTTTATTTTATTTAAAAGGATTAATTTTAGCCGTGTGTAAAGGTTGAGTTATTTGTTTGTATCATACACGATATACCGTCTTAAATACAATCCTGTAAGCGCATTAGAACGTGATAGTACGTACTTTACCATCGAAGAAATATCCAGAATAATTGGTTCTAGTAATTCTTTTTCAAAGTGAAATATTTGTTATTAACAGACATATGTCTTCAATTTCTGTTGTTTGTATATAGTTTGCTTGAACAGAAACACTAATGTAACTGTCTTTATTGATAAGTATCCTGGGGAAATGAAGCAATAATGAATACGAAATTATCAAACAATAATGAATAACCAACCGTATTGTAAATGTCTGTGGCTGTTGCTCCGTTACTGATATTGTACTTACATTTCTGAAGAGAAACAGCTCATTGAAGCAGAGATATGACTCGAGAATCTTCTGTTAGGGTCATGTCGTATTTTAACTCAGATGCACGAATCTATTTAAAAGAAAAACCTCGACAACTCTATGATCAGTTATCACCAAATTCTCAGCAAATACATTTGTATCTGAACTTAGCGCCTCATCTTTACATGAGTCTTGTGTGCATCTCCAGAAATCTGTTCTCAAATTACAAGATACTACAGGAATGCCGCATTGTAATGGAGACAAATTTCTTCACAGAAATATCAGAATGATGCACATTTATTTACGCATGTTTGTTCCCCTGCCCGGGAATGAAGAGTCCAATTCAATGCAATTCCACATTACTCCAGACGTAGCGGAAGTACGAAAACACTCTCTATATTGCAAATGTTGTAGTATAACAAGTATAAATGTTCGTAGTATAACAAGAGAATTCTGAAAAGAAATGAATTCAAATTTCAAAATTCCCTGTTCTTTTGATGATCCTAGAATAAAAAAAATTAATCATTTTTATGAATTTTTAAAATAAATTTATGTATATTCAAAAAAATGTTTATGAATTTTCGCAGTGAACATTCTTAAATTATTATTTTACCCCGGTGTAAATATTCAACATTCCATATAACTAGAGAAAACTATGGAAATAAGATAACTTCACTATTGTTCAATATATCAAATTTGTAATTCACCACCCTGCAGTTTTCTTCGTGAAACGTCAGGAATATTGTTTTAGATCTTTTACGTAAAAGGTAAAATATTTTTATCTCAGTATTTTATTATTATATTAATGCAAATTTTAATAAATAAACAATTTAAAAACGTTTCATGGTTATTTCCGAGCACGTCTTTTCAAGAATTCATTTTTAATAGCGAATACCTAAATACAAGTTGTAAAATCGGTAATTCACAAAAAATGTCACCCAAAAATTATTTTGTGGTGTTTACAGCACATTTGTTTGAGATAGGCAGGCATAAATTTGAGTAATGCGTGTTAAATGTAATTTAATGATCATTTTACTGTCATGAAAGTGATAAAACTCTCATCAACGCATAATATTTTATGAGAAATACGTTTTAACGATATTTTAGTACCTATAAAAGAAACTGTAAATATAACGAATAGCAGCGGGTGTCAGCAAACGGAAAAATACGTTTCACCAACTAAGTTTACAAATAAATATTGTGGTGTACTAAAATAAAAAAAACAACAGAGAATAGAAACCAAATGAAATAGTGCTTACATTTATTTCTTATCCTTTTTTACCAACTCGCCAAAAGAGAAAAAAAACTATGTAATATATATATATATATATATATATATATATATATATATAACTAAAATAATATTTCTGGCTTAATCATACGCCTTTAAAGAGTTCTGTGTACTCTGTTAATTGTGGTTAACATTTTGTTAACCTCGTTTAGAACTTGGAGTAGATTTTCTTTTGTAATATAGAGTTGGTCTTACTTTTTGAAAGTTCTCGTGGTAGTATGAAATACGTTACCAGGGGATAAGAGACATCAGAATTGAATTTGAGACCAGAAGTTGTAGAGAACAACTTAGGCGCAGAACTACTATACTCTTAACAAGTATCGTAATTCTACTGTTTTTGGTGTACATGTTCAAAATTTAATTTTTATTACGAAATAGTTAATCATTGTTTAAACTTCCAGTTCGTCTATATACACATTTTAAATATTTAAGAAAAATGTGATGAGAATATTTATGTTGAATTCAAGAATTAAAATTTTTAAGTGATCCAGGTGTAACATTATCATTTTAAATTTTGGGGGTTTTTGTTCTTCGGAAAGTTACATTTTTTTAACGTTATAAAGGTTTCGTGGATGTTTGTAGTTTTTTGTTGCATATAAAATATCAGTTTTTAAGACATTATCAGAATTGCTAATAAAAAACCTATTCCTATATTCTACACTAACACACAATGGTGAGTGGATGGAAACTCTCAATAATCTATTTGACTGTTACAATTCTAATAATACATTAACAAAAGTTACAAAATTAAAAATTATCGATTCTTTAAAAAGAATTTATATCTAAATTGTGATAAATATTGTTTCCAATCACTCATTGTTTTCCAATTACAAAAGACTTCGCTTTCAGTGTATGCTTTCAATAATGTACTACTAACTAGTGAAAATCATTAGTGGATTCCTGCATTGTTCAGTTGTGGAACAACAGGCTGTTTTATATGAAGTTACGATTATTGATTACAACTGAGCAAATTAGGAGAGAAATTTAATCATGTAGCATTCTCATTTCAAATGTGATTGTGGTGGCAACATTTAATATCACGAGAGTATAACGCATCCCTTAAGCAGCCTTTTATTACCTTTGTAATTTGCTTACAGTAACAGCAAATATCAAAAAAAGAAAATCCCTATAATCGATCCCATTTGCACACGGGCTGTTGAACCACTGCTGTTGCGTAGTAACCACAGAGAAACCCATAGATAAACCGACTTGCAGCAATCTGGAAATACGTTGAGAATGGCAGCATGCAAATTCCAACATCCACTAAACCAGCTGAAAATAACGGAGCCGGCTGAACAGACCATTCAGTTGTCGTCGGGTTATTTTGGACGATTATTGGATTTGCTCGGGTCCATTCTCGTAATGCTGTTGCAATAGGTTCATCAGGTCCCAGAGACGTACATCTGAGGCTCCATCCTGTTGGGTACAATTAATACATCATTGATAATCCCACATGAATCACAAATGTAGTATCTAGAGTATATTTGAAATTATAGTTTCTCATACGGACAATACTTCCAACATGATTTATTGTTGCTGCTTTTTCACAAAGTACTCAAAGATTAAGTGAATATGTTTTAAATTGTGATATCGTGGTTATTATGTATTTAGTACATTTACTGATATATATTGTTTGCTACTCCCTCTTCTGTTCGAATGAATTCCCAGGGCACTATTAATTTCTCCCCCATACTGCATTATCAACTTACACATCTCTAACCCAAATCGAATTATTACGTTTCTATTGCCGGTATTATGAATGAGATATCATGGAATTTTCATGAGCTCTCATTCTAGCACATAAAATGATATAACCTTATTGTGGTAGATATCTGACATGCATACTACGAAAGTCGGCAAACTGTTTAATTAAACTCGTGCTTTATGTGCAGCAAACATGCAAGGATAACTGCGAGTGGAGTGCGCACTATATAGGACGATCATAAACCAAAGCAATTCAGGTTTTTCCCACCTACTCCTTTGCCTTCCTTTTGCGCATTACTGGGCTTCATTAGTTATTATTGCTAGACGTCTTAGCCGCGCCTTTTTCTTCAGGAAATTTTGAATCTTCAACATCAACTTTTGTATCATATGGAAATGCAAAATATTCAAGGATTTACACACACAGTCAAGAAACAGCTGTTATCCTCAAAGCGAAGGCAGTCGATTGAGTTTCAGAAACAAAAGCACATGCAAGCAATGTATTATATTTTTGCCGGTAAACATGTTTATTAAATTACCATCCTTTCATTAGTGTAAAGTGTTCAGAAACGTTATCTCCAATTTTAGACTACTCATCTGCAAATACAGAGAGAGACATTTCAGGATTAAAAAAGTACATGACCGTCTTATTCTCAGTGTGTGTAACTTCAGTTTGATGAGAAACGTTTCGTTGCTGTTTCTTAACGATGGTTTTTCTTGCATGACCTTCAGAAATGTGCGCTTCAAGTGATTCGAATCACTAAGGATATTTCTAAATATTACTACAGAACAAATTACTTTCATCAGATGCAAACGTTGAAAATAGAATTTTTGGAAATGACGGAATTGGATAGCATATTATGACAACCCTTCGTTCAAGTTACCGTCAGCATTTCAGTGCACTCGCTATTCGCAAATACGTAAACGCTCCCCCAAGTGTACAACAGCGTTTCCTCTCATCTAAATGCGCACATTGTGACACAGATGCAGCGACAAAATGGAATTAACATTTGCTATGGAAATCTATTCGTCTGAGACTAGAACGGTACAGGAATTATTCATCGTAAATATTATGAGAAACACGTTGGTGAGTTTGTTCTTCACCTGGAAAGACAATTTTGTAAATTGCGCTCTTCTCTACACCCTACATAGGTGTCCCATAGCATCAACTGATGTCAGTGTAACGTCTCTGACCGGGAGGTTTTTGGATTCAAATCACGACGGAGGTAGGATATTCGATAATAGGTAAATTTCTAGGTCGAATTCAGCCACCGCTGTCTGCAGGTAAATTCTAACGGTCAGCTGCTCTGATCGGTAGTTTTGATTGTTTTTCCAAGCAGTACCAGGCGAAATCCGGAGCAGTATCCTGACAAATAGTTCACGAACTGTGCACTATGTTTACTTTCTCTTCCATGTCCTATCCTCTCCCCTCACTTACACCCACACTAACATGCCTTACTGTACTACACATGCCGAAAGATCAGTCGGATGCTAAAACCTACTAGTCCTGGCTGCAGGACTGCAACGCTGGTGGGAGATGCCTCTCTGGGATAAAATCTACGCATGTAGACGTAGGTTGTGACCGGATCTCACCATTGAATTGAATTGAATTGAATTGAATTGAATTGAATTGAATTGAATTGATGCCTTATTTTACGTGGCGAGACTCAGGCCATTAGGCCTGCTCTTCCGTCTGACCACGCAAATTTCGCTACGCTCCTTTCACCAACTAGCGGAGAAAGGAGGTATATCTTGGGCGAGAAACAGGCGATTTGAATTTAGCTCAGAGGCGTCATTTAGGCTTGAGGATCTTTTACATGCAAGTAAATCTACTAACATGGGACAGCCGGCTTTACTTCCCCTCCGAAGGAAGGCGTATGAAGGATTTTTTCGCTCTTAAAAATACACGGCTTTGATCGGGTTTGAACCCGCCAACTACGGTACAACAGTCCAGTACGCTAACTGTTACACCACCGCCGCCGTATAAAGTGGGGAAAGATCACCACCACCGCCACCTACTCCTACTACAAAAAATTCACTTCCCCACCTCCCACGATATGAACATCTATTGGACTACACGTGTGAGACTAATGACGTTAGCAGTAGACGCACCCGGAATAATTAATCAATAAATCAATCAATCAGTCAA
>BOPP01000002.1:4240284-4251341 GCA_017312745.1 Gryllus bimaculatus | reverse complement strand
TAGAGACGGGATGCGTGAATGGCAGGGCGACGACGGGCGGTTGGCGGGGTGAGGCGGTGGGGCGGTCTCGGCGTTGTCAAGCAGCCTCATTCCGTGATTGAATTGCCCCAGCCAATCTGCTGCTCTTCGCGGTCTTGGGCGGAGCCATTAATCCGGTAGCCGCCCCTACCCGTCGCCGCGCCCGCCCGATGCCCCCGACCCGCCTGCGCTTACCGCGTCCCCCGTCCGCTCTGCCGGGGCGCGCCGCGCCGCCCGCTCGCGCGTTCTCCCGCGCCCGTGCTGTCCATCTCCAACTATCTTCTAACGCCAAACCCCGGCTCCGTCTACGTCCGGCAGGGCAGACCACCTTACGTGCGCCGCCGACCCTGCTCGCACTCTGCTCTCCGATCAGATGCATCTTGCACGAGAATCGAGGCAGGCGAACAGTAGCGCGGCGATTGCGGAACTACGGTTCCATGCTGATCAGTGTGATAATTGATTTGACCGATGATGTTGATTGATTTATTGATTAGATTATTTCCCGGTGCAGTTACTGCTAACGCATTAGCTTCTCACCGTTGTAGTCCAATAGATGTGTATATTCGTGGAGTGGGAATGTGATTTTTTTTTTTTTCCGGTAATTCGATATCCGCCTGTCTCCCAAGTAGACGCTGTCTGCAGGTAAATTCTAATAGCGATCCTTCTCTTGATCTGGTAATTTGTTGTTTTTTTTTTTTCCGTGACGAGTGCTAGGCGAATTCCGGAGAAGTACACTACAATAGGCCGCGAACTGCGCGCCGATGTTTTCCTTCCTATTCCATGTCTATCCTCTCCCCTCACCTTACAACCCACCTACATGCCTATTACACGATGCCCCGAAGACCAGCTCGGATGCTAAAACCTACTAGTCCTGCGCGGACGCCACGCTGGTGGAGATGTCTCTCTGGATAGAATACGCCGCGCCATCACGTCCCGCCCCGCCCTGCACCGCCGCGGGAAATAGATGAATTGTCGGCGAGCGCCGCCAGCTGCGGAGTGAACCCAGCACCCTGTGCGAGGCCGCAGGGTTGGCAGCGCTGGCCAAGGGTTGCAGGAGCCGGCGACCAACTGCGCGCCCGGCGAGAGCGTGCGTTTGGGGGAAGGGGGCGGGGGTTGGCGAACGGAGAATGAGAAGCCAGCGCGTGCTGCGCGGTGTGGAGATGAGTGTGGTCTCTTTTCTCCATCAAGGACGTACGTTGTTCTTTGGAAAATTACTTTAATTAAACTTCTTTGTAGATTAGATAGTACCTCGCGGTAGACTGAACTTCTCTTGCCCTGCCATAGGCCTGTGAGAACTTCAATCAAAACTCTTACTTCTACTTCTCACAGACCTCAACTTTTCGCGAGTTTCGTTGATTAATATCAACACACTAATCGGATTTGAAAAATACTTGTAAATTAAATGTTCACTGAAACGGTTGCGGTGGTGTTAGAGAGTGATAGTAGTCACGCCAAAGGATAAATCGAAGCTTTGCCGTCTATAATCGCTGTTGACAATAGAGGTGAATGTGGAAGAGAAGGAAGAATGTGAATCGAGGAGGTGAAAGATGAGATGTCTCGTGGTATTGATAGTGATGAACGGAAGGGGAAGGGTGTAGTATCAGAGTGAGATAACTGTTTTTATGTTAGAGATGGCGAGGAATACAATAGTCGCATCAGTGGAGCTGAGCAATACGGAAGTGATACGAAGGGGACCTCCGTAACAGAATAAATAAACAGACGATAAGTGTACGGGAGTAATGTTTTGTGGAGAAGAAAGAGAACGTTTTATCGAAGAAGTAATGTCAAAGGTGGAGATTTCGTAAATTTGTTGAAAGTTTTCCTTGAAAATTGTGGCCGACTGAGCATGAATCAGTACCTGGCGTCGCGAATACGACGAAACAGACGTAATGCAATAAACAACGTGATTACATTGGATTCTCAGATCGGTTTTCTAATTAAAGACTACCGCGAAAATAGTCATAACGATACGACTGACGGTTAAAAAACAAAGAATATGACATCATTGGCATTTTATTTGTACATAGTAACTAATCTACACATGACTTTTTTTCTTGAGGGAGATTCAAGTTTCACCAACACCTGAAATTAAAATATTTTTACAATAATAATTGGACCAATTTCATCTATCCACTATATACAGTTTCATTTGTTCCCGTGGAATTAATTTTAAATTTTTTTCAAATTTAGAATATTTTGTTGATTATATTTTAACATTTGTTTTGTCATCGTAATATGGTTAGTAGGAGTTTCTTTAATTCGTCTAGTGTCTGTAAATATCTTGTAATAAACAGAAAATGAACTATGGGAAAGAAAAATTAGTGTTAAATAAGGTAGTGATAAACCTAACATGACAGGGGACATGGACAATATACCTAACTCCTGCTGAAGCATTGGAGGATACATCCACTCAGACGAGAGTTACAAGAGACAGGACGAGAGAGCGAAAGCTCATCAAAGGGGTGAGGTTTGCTTTTAAAAATCTTTTACAAATTAAATATAGTAATTGTCACCACCCTGTCCCCTATTGGGACGCGTTTACGCTCGAAAATATGATCCGCAGACTTAACGAACACCAAGTTGTGACCTTGTTACTGAGTAACAAAAGTATTTTATGTCGTCTTTCCGTCTGCCGAACGTAATTCCGCGCGTAAACGCGTCCAAAAAGGTGACACGGTGGTGATATTTATATATAATAACGGGCAATACATTAAGCCTAAGAACCTTCCCAAAGAATTGGTGTTCTCGGAAACTTAGTGGTAAAGCAGCTAGGCGTAAACCAGGTGACCCGGGTTCGAATCCCCATCGAGGTGACAATTCTTTCAACAAATTAAATTATTGAAACGAAAGAATAAGAGATAATCAATAGATTACAATGCTACTCAACGAGAGAGGAATTAGCAGAATCCAGCGACGACTGGCACCAGTCATAGCAAAGACGGCGACGACACGAACAATGACACCGGTGTCTCGCGGAGGCGTCCGAGCAGAGGAGGGATGT
This sequence comes from Gryllus bimaculatus, assembly GCA_017312745.1. Lineage (NCBI taxonomy): Eukaryota > Metazoa > Arthropoda > Insecta > Orthoptera > Gryllidae > Gryllus > Gryllus bimaculatus. The sequence goes on along the minus strand of BOPP01000002.1, from coordinate 4,248,322 downwards.
GAGCGGCAGAGCATGAGCGGGGGAGGGGCTGGGAAGAGGGAAGAAGGGGATTAATGCGCGCCACCAGTTGCAGATTCTCGGCGCAGCGGGCGGGGGCGCGGCGAGGGGGCCGCGCGAGGGGCCGCGGCGAGGGGGGGGGGAGCCGCGAGGGCTGGGGCGCGGCGAGGGGCGCGGCGAGCGGGGCGCGGAGAGGTGGCGCGGCGCGGCGGTCAGGGAGCGCGCGCGAGGGGCCGCGCGAGGGCGCGGCGAAGGGGGCGCGGCGAGGGCGCGGCGAGGGGGGCGGCGAGCGCGCGCGCAGGGCGCGCGCGAGGGGCGCGGCGAGCGGCGCGCGGCAGGGGCGCGGCGAGAGGGCGCGGCGAGTGGTGGAGGCGACGCGGCGCATGGGGCGCGCGCGAGGGCGCTACCGTAACGCTGATTCGGATCGGACCGGGTCTATGCGGGCGAGGCGAAATCGGGTTGCAGAGGTGGATCGAGCGGAGAAGAGCGGGTGATTGGGGCATGTTGGAAGAGGATTCGAGAGTAAATAGCATGTTTAGGCGTCGGAGGGGCCGAGTTGGCAAAGGGAACAAGATGGGGTGGAGCGTGGGCAAAAGGTGGGGAAGTGGGAGAGATGCGGAGATGCATGAAGGAGGTCGTTGCGGACAGGGGCGAGGTTGCGCGGGTAGGAAGGTAGGGGAGAGATGAGAGACGGACCAAAGCGGGTGAGTGGACGGGGGGAAGGGTGGCGCACTGGTAGAAAAAGCAGGAGGAGGTGAGGAGCAAACAGATAGGGACGGGTGGAGCGGCGGCAAGGAGAGAGAGACGTACCAAGGCGTGGCGAACAGACAGGCCAGGGGGGGAAATAGCGAGCAGCCAATAGCTACGCAAGCAGGGTTGAAGCGAGATGGAATGGAGCGGGCGGGAGAAAGTGGGTGGGAAAGGAGAGGAGATGTGGAGCGCGGTTTCCCAGGAGCGCGAACAATGGCTGAGGGGCGGTTGAGGGCCCGTTCCGCATCACCCTCGTAGATGGTGAGCGATCACGAGGGAATGGGGGATGGGGCGCGAGTGCAGGCAATGAGCGATCAAAATGGGGTTGCGAGGGGACCTAGTGTTTTCCCGAAGGGGCGATGATGAATGGATGAAGTTCTCCGCCGGCGCGGCAGGGGAGGTGGATGCGGGTGAATGATATCTTCTGGCGCGGCGAGAGTCGTGAGCTTTCGATGGAGAAAAGTTCCAGAGTGGTTACAGTCTGATTTTAAGTGTCGGTCGGTGATGTCTCATGAGTAGTGCAGAGTGAAAATTTGTGTCGCAAGGTGAACAGATTTAATGCCAGAATACACAGAACGAGTAAATCTAGGCCCTCACCACTGTGGTCAATGAATAGGTAGCAGCAGCGACGTATTTTAGTAGCAGTGTGAGTTACTCGCTCGCATGCATAGCTTCTCTATGTGCATTTCAGGTCGCGAAAAGGATTTGTATCCATACGAAAATTGGATATTGGTCGGTAAAAGGATTCTATCATACGCACACGCGTAAACTGAAAAGTATATGAAACCAGTATAAGCCATTTAGTGCAGTTGTTTTTAATTTTAAGCGATTTTAATTATGATTACTATTTAATTTTACAACCACCAACCTGAAGTTTAATGTTTATGTAAATAAAAACCCTTATTTTTAAATAGCTTAGTTTTTTTAGAGTAATACAAAATTGTGTTGACTAATACTTTAGAACAATTACTCACAATATAAAATATAATTCTTCCGTTCTCAAGGGGCCAAAATTTTGAAATCACCCATCATTGGCGCGATCAGAAACAGCGTGAGAACATCCAATAAAATATTCTGCTTAAACTACCAGCCTCAACTGTAAAAGGATAAAATCAAACGTCCCACAATATTTGCTATGAAAAACAATTCAAGTAGAAAAGCAGTAAAAACTTAATCGGTTCGATTATTGCCTTCACCAAAACAACGCGAGAAACTTGCTGGAAAAACCGTTTCACCGTCGGACGAACATTTCCCTGCAAGTGTAACCTTGTAACCTCCCCGCCGGTCGTTTTTACGCGTCGTAGGTGGGCTGATATTCCCCACAGCGGAGCGATGAATTGAATAGCCGCGAACACGTTAGACGCGCGGCCGGACTCGCGTCCAGCGTCATTTGTTCGCTGCTCTCCTCTTTCGAGAACACGTTCGCCCCACCCGCCACCCCCCACCCCACCACCCCTGGCTCCGCCCCGCGCTCTCCGCGGCGATGCGCTTAACAGAAGGGCTAACTTGAGCCCGCGCCAAGTTGGACCGGCGTTCATCTATCTCCACGTGTCATGTAATCCCCGGCCATCTTCGTCTTTCGAGGCATTGTCTGAACGATGCTTTGGGGAAAATTTCTCCGAAAAAGCGCAGTTTATGGCGGTTTCTTTATATTTCTCCAGATGTGCTTTTATTAGGTCAATAATTATTGTAAAGAACAAACACGTGATATAGCGATTCCAAAGGTGGATGTGTTCTCGTAGTGACAATAATTATTACAAAGAGCAAATACATGTGTTTGTATAGCGATTCTAAAGGTGGGTACCCTTTGCATTATTTTTTGCTATCGGTAGAATAAATGTGTTCATTACTTGCATTAGCTGTCGAGCTTTTAATTTATGAACATCTTTCTAATTATTTCGATCTACAGTCTATAGTTTCATGCTGGGGCATAGTATTTTGCCTTTGTGTTTGCCCCATTAGGAGTATAATATTTCCACTAATGGATATTTCTATTAACGTAACTATTCTATCAAAACAAGAATAATACTATGTTTATTTACAAGTTTCTACTATATTTAAACAACGCTAGCATAAGTATTCTTTTTAAAACGCTATCTATCTTGGCACATTAACTACAATTTGTCCCACAATTCATCCACGATAAATAACCCCAAGGGTAATTTTAATCTTTTTATCTCATCAAATGAGTGGATTGGTGATCATTTTGGAATGTAAATTTACGTCAGGACAAAAGTTCTAAGAATTCATAATGTGTCATGATGACGATTATGAATTGGTATTCATTGCTGAACATGGAGAACGGACAAGTTTTCTTGTATATGATCTTCATTTTCCCGACTGTGAGCCACATTGGCTGTTTGCGTTCCAATGTATTTATGTTGGTAATTTTATCAGAAAAGGTAAATTATGGTTTTAGACCACTGTGTGGAATATGTGATGAACAAAGCGGGTTTCCAAAAGATTGTCTCGTGATTCTCACTTTCCCCTCCCTCATTCTTGCGTTGCGTCATCATTCACATCATCATTATAGGTAGCATCTGCTCTTCAATCAAAGGCCTCCATGATCTTAGAAGATGATAGCTCCAAAATATAATACTAATAATAATAATAATAATAATAATAATAGCAATAATGATAGTGTAATGGCCCATAAGTGATGGGGTATGAGAACCCAAACATTCGACATTCAATCTAAAAAAAAGCCATCTCTTATACATAATTTAAAACCGCAACCTTCACCTTCGCGTTCTTAAATTATGATTGATTTCCTATCGAGGACGTAGACAGATTTATCTATCGAGACAATAGACGTTATAATTCAATACACATCTCGGTCACAAAAATACACACCAAAATTTTCCGAAGGAAATGGACGAAATCAGCGTTGATTAAACATGACTAACGAGTCTAACATGACGTAACAATGTCACAAAATAATCCAATTCTAAGCCCTGAAAGGCCTTGCAAACGGAATCCTTCATGCATTGAGAGTGGAGGAATAAAGGCTTTAGATTCGCTTGCACGCCTTCTGTTTTAAAAAAACACCAGATACAAGGCATACATTCGGGGATCTAGAGGCTAAACGGTGATTGCTCGTAATTTCCCTGGAGGTATTACGGAAACGAGCAACTCTCGGATGTAATCGATTTTTGGACTCCGTCGGGATTGTATGCTTTGTATCTCTTAAAAAGGTATTTGGCATCAATACGGAAGATCACGAAGGTCACAAGGGCGCGTTTCATAAACAAAAATCCTATTTAATAGTATAAAGTGTTATCAAGAAGAAGAGCAACGGATTCGGCTGAAAATGTTTATTACCACTGATTGCAAATCTGAAAATATGTTTTTTCTCATTCATGATCTGAAATTGATACGAGTAGGGGAAGGGAATGTAATGAGGGAAATTATGAATGGGAATAAGCGATTTATCGATAAATATTGTAAACAACCCATATTGAAAGGCTGAGACACGTGCTTCCACTAGTCTTAATAACTACCGCCAGTTAATGGCCGCTGCCAAAGAAAGCTTAGTACATTGACCATTATCGCGTTTGTACTAGGAAAGTGAGTGATTGCTATGAGAAAGGACTCTAATAAAATAAGGTCGTACTCACGTGAACTTGGATTTTTCTGGAATAATTTTTTGTTTTTTGGAAGGGAGCTACTTTATCAAACCATTTGATAGCAATTGCGAGTAATTATAAACATTTTATAAACGTTTATGACTGGTTCTGATAAAAATATGCTTGTGGGGTAATGGTGATCAATGATTCTTATCATTGCAACATGGCCCCTTGCCCCAAACAAAATAATTTATTGATCAGAATGAGTTTAAATGTCCTCCTGGTGCTATGTACACAAATAGCAAGAATGGCTGTACAATGAAGAATTTATCGAATAGTTCAAACACATTAAAAGCCTACTTGAGCAACTGCCCAGGACTCAATGCTGCTGATCATGGGAGTCACATCCTTTTAGAGTCCTCCAATTATATTAAAGAAAATAAACACTTGTTCAAGTACTAATGTGCTCATTTTTCTTCACATTTCTTTAGTGACTCCCATTACCCACATATAAGAGTAATGGAGGTCAAACGCAATTTTTTGGAAATTCGCAATTTGAGAGAGCTTCGGTGATTTTTTAAATTTTTTTGTGGCAAAAACATAATCTTGCCGATCAGTCTTCCGACATGAGTGGTAGTGTAGTGCTAGTAAATTTAAGTGTGTGTGAGGGATGACGATAACATCTGATCGCAGCTTTCGGCCGCTAGAATCCTCTCTCAGACACCGACTGAACGCAGCCTAGCTAGTCAAAAATTCTACCATCTCGCCGACTCAAACTTTCGGCCTCCCGTGAAGAGGCAGTGCAGTGACATCAGTTGATACCCTGAGCCACCTCTTCCGGTGCGGATATCTCATTTTAGCGGGGAAAGAAAATCATTACCTCCTTTGTTATAATATGCACTACACTAACGGGACTAATTATCATAGCAATTGACACGCGCGGAAACACAAAATCAATATTCAGTCATAAGATTGTTTGGATTTGGTCGTAACTTATATATCATCGGTATTAAAAACTTTTTTATGCCCAAACACCATTTTTAGAGATAATCAAGTTGAAGTTTATTCTAGTTTACATCTTTTTTTAGATAAGAGATACAACCGATTTTCTTTGACGCATACTTTAATATGTAATATTGCTTTGAAAAAACAAAAAAGAAAAACACACGTTCAGAGAAAGTCTTTCTGTACATTATCACTGTTCTGTTGTCGTTGAAAACAAGATAATTGATAATTTATTATTCTGAAACTTCAGGGTTGCAGCAACTTCATTAATCCATTGAATAGAAAAAATGGATATAGCGATAAAAGTAAATATTTCAAAAAAACAAAAAATAGATTGAGTTTTACAATGATTGAAATGATTTTAAAAAATATTTTCAAACTTGTATGTCATCCATGAAAGAGAACATTAATCCCTTGTACTATAATTATATGTTAAATAGTACTTTGAAAACGCATTTTAGCGATGACTCATCTTTTTTACTTAGACCAATCTCTATCTCATATGATTAAACAATTTTTCGCAGAACAGTCCTTTTCGATTTATACACAATAAAGCACTCAACTACTGTTTGTTTTTTCCTGATGATTTAACATGAATACCGAAACTTTGATTGATACGGCTCCGATAATAATCATTAGTTCACGGTGGCTTTATTATCGGCGAGGTAGAAAATACCATGACCTGTTTTTTTACATCTAGTTCCATTTATTGAACTTCAATCAGCTTCAATATCATGCTCAGTTGAGCAAAAAATCCCTCATACTGTCCAACACACAATTTCCGAATTGTTTTCCAAGCAATGCAATGGCGCTTCTTCATTGGAGCCTAAAGTTGTTGACAATACAACAATTGACACAATACAACGCAATACAACATTGGTGTATTGCGCAACACAACACTATACAAAACAAAATTGTTTCAACAGTGGTCATCGATATACATATAAGATATTCATTTATCATTTTCATTTCTGTTTCAAGTAAAAATACATTTAATAATTATGTGTGTAAAGTAAGAACTTTTCCTATCTTATTTACGTGGCGCCTGAATACAAAGCTTGGCGAGATTATTCGTAAGGTAAAATATCCCATTCACAAATATTGAATAACCGTCCTTTGGCTCGAGAGCTCGACAAGGGCCTTGACCCACCAAATAGGGAATCACGGCACTAGAAAATGGTTTAAGGGTCAGATCCAATATGTGATCCAAACGTAAAGTGAATCGAGTCAAACAAAAAGGTTCTATGACACATTTTTCCGGCTTTGAGTTAACGGTAGGAAACTATTCTTAAACTATAAATTCAACTTTCTATGCTTAAGAGTTCGAAAATGATCAATTTCCAAATCTTACAACCTTTTAGCTTGCTCTTCAAAATTTGAAGCGCATGGACATCGAAAGTTTTTGTTTTCTCCGATTTTTTTTCATTGGTTCTATAAACTTCAGTCAGAAACTAACATTCTACATCACGAAATGTACAATATAGCCGGTTCAGACTGTTATTTGGAAGCAATTAGAAGCATGTTCTTAAAGCATTTGTGACATTTGCCGCAAGTCGATGCTGAATGCCGACTCTTCGCGTGGCATTTGAATTTCCTTCTTCGGATTATAATATCGATTGCAGCCAACTGCATTATGCTTCTCGACTTTGTTTTATACGGTTTATATTCGTTTGTGCTCTGTCTAAATGCACTCTAGGGATTCGCATCAGTATATTATGTATAATATATAATATATTGTGTATATTGTATATAAGTATTAATAATTTTGAAACTATTTTTTTATTTATAAGTACTTTTAACTACTTGTATTTCTGCCCATATCACATCCATATTCAACACTTCACAAACTGCACATTCAACACAAAATGCAGCACCAGAGCCCTTTTCTGTTCGAATCGGCTCTTAACCTTCCGACAATGTACTGTAAGGTTCGTCAAAGGATATAATTGCAGAGATTTTATATTTTTATTCGCAAGGATTTTTAATATACATTATATATAACAAAACTATAAAATAGTTTATATTAATTATGATATAAAATAAATATTGTATGCATAATCTTAATTATAAATTAGGGATTGTTTATTAAGAATTAATTACGTGTATAAAAGAAAATTATGAAAATTGAATCGTTTATTTCAGAAACCCTTCAAACGCCAAATTCCTCATTTGAGAAAACTGAGATAAAAGTCTCCCAAATCTTATTTCAAAATATTTTTATTTATTAAAGCAGTAATCAAATTAACGTTTTTCATATAAATATGCACAATCCTCTTGGAACAATAATCCGCCGCTTATCTGTGTTTTAGATTTTGGCGTTTGACGGGGTCTGTAATAAAGATTTAATTAATCTATATGAGAAAGATGATTAACATTTAGAAATGAATATCGTCATCTCTAAACATTTGCTAAATAAAGGACAGTTTATTCGAACAGAGTAGTCGGTACTCAGGCAGTTTTCTAATGGAAAAGAAGTTAAAATTTCCTCAGGAAACTTCGTGCTTCCAAACCCACATGCACAGTTTTTTTGTCGCTTAAAGAAGTTCGCCTGCGCGTCGCTGGCTGGCTAGTGATTTTTGCGCCCTGCCCAAGTGTTACGTACGGAGAACAACTTCCGCGGGCCCGCCCACACGAGAGCGAAATGTAATCCGCCCGGCGGGGGCGGGGGCGGGGGGCGGTAGTGCAAGTTGTCACCCGGAGGCGCTGCGCCGCCGCCAACT
>BOPP01000002.1:4208340-4228128 GCA_017312745.1 Gryllus bimaculatus | reverse complement strand
TCAGGGCGGTTGGCTGCGGGCGGGCGACAGACCTTAGCGGCAGCTCGTCGGCATTGCGTTCCGACTCCGGGTGCGCCGTCCGAACCGGACCCGCGATGCGCGTTTTTTGTGGCTGCGATGCTTTAAATTTTATTGCACCTCTGGAACAAAGCTTGCGCTCCAATGGCGGCCGAGCGGGCGCTCCGGCGTTCCGCGGACGAGGCGCCGTGCGGATGCAGCAAGGTCGCGGGGCGGGGAAGGGGTGGGACGCGACGGTGATGCCCCCGTGTGCTGTTGGCGCCAACGCTCGTCTCGTGCAAATCGAGTGTGTGAAGCGAAAGATGTTCGGTCCCGAGCCACGGGAGAGTGATAATTGAATACGTCGAAGTATTAAGAAATTGTATTTATCGAAAGTGCAGTGCATGTCGTACCCGGGGGGTGGGGACGGGTTCTGTTCGCTGAGCACTTACATCGTCTGCTTGCGATTTTCTCAGAGTCCAGAAAGACGAGCCCTAGGCTCTCCAGCGAGTATTGCAGTTACGTGCATGTAATGGTAAGGGATAAGTGTGTGTGGTGTGTGTGTGTGTGCACACCTATACAACTTAATATGCACTACACCTACACAACCTGCGGGAGATTGACCGCGAGCTTAGAGCTTGTCCCGGCTTGGTTGGTGTCCCGCTACTGGGAGATAACGTGTAGGGGAAAACTCTCTTGCGAAGGTGGTCGGCACGGATCTCAACTTTCAAGTTGGGGAAAAGAAACCACCACATCCGAGTCAAAAATATATGCACTCACGTACTGGGACTATTGATCGGTAGTTTGAGTGCCGGGAATCTTATACAATCAAGTCAATGATCAAATCAAGTTTGTGTGTGTAGACCAGAAAGGGAAGAGTAGAGGACAGGAATGTAAACGGATAAGACTGCCCGCGGTCCGTTGCTCGTTTGTTAAATGATATGTCCAGCATCGCGTTGCTACCTCGCAAAGAAACTACGGAAAAACTTTCGATCAGTAGCAACAGGCAGCGGCCGCTACAATGTCCACCAGACATATATACTTCCTGTTTTAGTTAATATTTTTTTCTTTTTGGAAAACAGCTTCTTTTAACATGCTATTTTCGTTCAGGACTCAAGAACTAGTACTCAGGATCTTGTGGATCAGATATGAGAAATGGTATATTAACATTCTTTCAATTGTATTAGGGAAAAATCGAGTGGATTTTTCCTTACTATTCCTTTTGACTGCAGATAGGAAATGATCTCTATATATGCTATTAACTGACTCTGAAGTAAGTGCCAGTATGTACGTACAGTATTTAAGATTACTTTCGGCTATGCGATATTCGGAGCAGCTTTTAGGAATTTTCTTCGGATGGCACATCTCTCTCTCTCTTCTCCTCTCTCTCTATCTCTCTTTTCTTCTCCTCTTTCTCTTCTTTCTCACATCTTTCATCTTTCTTTCTCTCTCTTTTCTCTCGTCTTTTCTCTCTCTTTCTCTTCTCTTCTTTCTCCTCTCTCTTTTCTCTTCATTTCTCTCTCTTCTGCTCTCTCTGCTCTCTTTTCTCTCTCCTTTCCCCTTCCTTTCATCCTCTCCCATTCTTTCTCTCTCTCGTTCTTTTCCTTCTCTCTCTCCCCTCTCTCTCTCTTTCTCACACAGCACACACACACATACACATACTACTGAAACAATCGCTAATGAATTCTTACACAATGTGTAACAGAAAGTTTACTATGGATGAGTTAAAATTGCAAGACGTGAAAAAGTAGTTTTACAGTAAAAATATCAGAGCAATCGGGCGACGTTGCTTTCTCAAAAATAGCACACATATATTTAAAGTTTTTAAATGTTTTTTGAAAGTAAATTGAAAAAGTGGGAAAGATTAAAAAATTCTAAAACATGAAGTTAATCCAAGGTTCAATAGAGCACAAAGTCATAATCTCGTAGATAATACAAGTCCTGTTAAAGACTCTGCGGGTTGCGGGGAATAAACACTTATTCAAAAACAATTACGAAAAGCGATGAAATAATCTGTTTTTTTATACATAAGGGAAATGATACCAGTCGTGGACGCATTTATGAATTGACAATACACTACTTCTACATCTAGCAAAATTTTTAAAACAAGAGGGGCAGTTATTACTTAATCGAGACGTAATGTTTCTGCCACTGCTCGAAGGCCGAGCACCTCCCGTGTGCTCTGTCCAGAGCGATCGCTTGCGCTCCTCTGTTTTGTGCGAAATCCGACATTCGCAGGGAAGTCATGGAGTATTCGCATTGGGCAGACGACACGGGAATGGCTAGCGCGAACTGGAGACGGCTGGTCGGTGCCCCGAAACAGCAAAACGACGGAAGATGCGGGGCTGTAAACCGGTTGGAGGCAACTGGGCGAAGCGGATGAGGAATGGCGGGAAAAAACATAGTTAGGAGGAATGTGGGAAATGAAACTACAAACGTTAAGTACTCGCAAATCAAGAAGCAAACTTTCCTCAAGAGCGAGATTCTCACACGAGGATTCATTACTTTTAGTTTTCAATTTGAAGGTAAGAAGAGGAATATATGTGAGAAGGTTAGGGTGTAACTCAGTTTATTTAGGTAAGGGGGGGCAACCGACTCTTGGGGAGATTGGTATTTGATTCTTGTTAAGGGAGCAATGCTGGGGCTTTTTACGAGTTCAAGAGATGGTGGGAAAGACAGGGTGGAGGGGTTAGAAAATAATTTTTGAAAGACCAGTAAGAAATGTAATTGGCATTGGTTGTATGTCAGTTCTGTTGATTGCCGTGATTGTTCATTTGCCAAGGGGGCCCAACCAAAACATTGGTAATTTGTGCTATAGTACGTTTGTTTTGGGAAAGCGTATACGTAATCGGTTCGGATGAAAGAAAGAAAGCTACTCTCCAAATTAATTGTAAGGGGATATATGATTTGAAGGTAGGCGTCTGTAATTTTATGTTTGCCAGTGTGTGAATAATTGCAAAACATTGTTGGGCCAATGATGTTTGAAGATTGTAAACGGTTGTCAAAGTAGTCGCAGAGATTACATATTAATTATCTGGGCAATATCGCATAAAGAAAGAAAGCTCTGGCGTCGATGTGGAATGATAATGTAGGGTATAAGTGGGGAGGGACATTTAAATATTTTGGAAGAACAAAACATTTTACGTGGGAAGGCCAAAAACAATTTATCGCATACTTTTAAATACTTAAAAAGAGAAACTTAATTTTAAGTGTCGAAAAACAGATGAAACGCCGGCTGTGCCATAGTTTAGGATTGTTATAACAGAGAGTTGAAGAATAATAGATATGCTCTAAATAAAGCAAAGGACTTTTTACAAGATATGCAGTCTTCTGACGGACAAAAAATTAAAATGCACCACGTAGACGCAACAGTAAAGTAAAAAGTAATTGATACAGTGTGCATACAGCAATGTTGGGAGGATGGTAAAAAAACAGTTCCAGGAGATCGTGCGGGGAGCTGCGGTAATTAATTCATAAATAAGTGTACAATGCATTTTTGCCACAGAGGAAACAGCGGGAAACGAGCGCAGACTGGAAAGTTGGAAGGAGCACGAGAGAGAGGAAAGAGAGGAGAGATAAGGAAAAGGCAGAGGGAAATGAGGAGGAAGAGAGAAAAGAGGGAGGAAGAAGAGGAAAGAGAGGAAAGAAGAGGAAAGAGAGGCAGAGAGAGGAAAGAGAAGGAAAAGAGGGAAGAACGGAAAGAGAGGAAAGAGAGCGAAAGAGAGGGAGAAGAGCAGGAGAGAGAGGAGACGGAGGAGGAGCAGGGAGCGAGGGGAGAGAGAGGAGAGAGGTAGAGGGGAAGAGAGAGGGAGAAGGGGAGAAGAGAGGAGACAAACCCACCACCCCGCCTCCCCCCTTACGGCGGCCCTTCACGTTGATGGTACGGTCAGCCGACCCGCTGGGTTTTTTTAATCAATTGGTTGATTTGTTATTCTGGGCGCCTCAAACACTATGGTAATTATTCCCGTAAGTGTAGTGTATGATATTTCCTCGGGAGATGCGGTGATTATCTCCCCGCTGGATGGTGAGATCCGGCAACAACCTACCGCTAATGATGCTTCCCCAACCACGTATCTCTCACAGGCGGGGCGCCATCCCTAGCTCTAAGCTCCCGACTGATCTCCCGGCGTGTGTGGCAGTGTAGTACATGTAGTGTGTGTGTAAGTAGGAGGTGAGGATAGGGCAGGGAATGGGAAGGGAAGATAGCACGTGATCCGTGGCCACGGTTGTTTAGGGTACTGCACCGGCATTCGTCTGGTGTTGATCCAAGAAACAACGGAAAACTACCGATCAGAGCAGCCGGAAATTAGAATTATTCTTCGACAGCGACTGAATTCGACCCAGCTATAGAATCCAATATCTATCCACCATCAGGACTCCCGTCCAGAGGCACTGCAGGAAGAAGAGTTGATACCGTGAACTACCTCTCCCGGTATGACCCTCTATAAATCTGAAAATAAGAGGAAAGAAAGCTATTGAGAAAGCTACTATAAAATATCCCCATTAAAATACCTCAAGTATCATAATTCACAATTTTGGAGGTTTTAATTGTAAATGAGTTATATGAAGACACTCATTTTACCATTAATATCAAAGCGGCTTTTGCAGAGACCAATATTGGGGCACATGGACCTTCAATGTCGAGGATTAAAAATATTCATATTACTACAAAAATATTAATAATTTATCAAACATCAAATAAATTAACTAAGGAAATTTTATTTTCAACATACGTTTTAATAAAAAAATTCGTGAATTAAAAAAAACACATTTCTATTATCTGTTACACTGGATATAGAGTGACTAATGAAAACCTATTGCAATTTTTCTCGGAAGTAATCCAAAGGAGGGTGAAGTAGAATCATTCAAATATAATGGACTCTTGAAAGATATCATTTACGATATCAACGTCTTTACAAACTCGTAGATATGCCATATTGCAGTATTTTTAAGTGAGAATGCTATTCTCTCTAACCCCAAACAACTGGTGCAAGCAAAAGGCAGCCTCTTCTCTTATTTTTCACAATTCCTCTTTCGTGAATCGGGTGCGTCATACACAGCCGAGCGCCTTCTAATGGTCTCGTCCGAATAGGCTTGCGTGTTACACACTCCTGTCCTCGCCCACACTCCACCCACCTCATTTCTCATTAGGGCGCCTCGCCGGATGCGAGTTTCCTGAGAATGCGAGTTGCTCATGAAAAATTAGACGCGGCACGTGACATAAATATTAATGGCATGCGGAAAGGTACAAAAAAGCTCGCGGGGCCTAACAATCCTCCGACAAAGGCTCATCAAACGTGCAAATGTTTGTGCATGGAATGCAAACGCGCGCCAATCTGGAATATAATGGGAAAGCCAAATATGCTCCATTCAGTAAGTGTTGTTCACTGCGAGGTAAAAATCTTTTTTTTTCTTCATTTTCGGCGTGTGCCATCATATGTGTGCGGTGACTGCGCTAATTTTAAGTGGAGGAAGGTTTATGCAAGACTAATGCACTAACATATTGTGCTTTCGGGAACGAACTGAATATTTTTTAGAAAACTATCGAGCGAGTGTGTGTTCATGTTTCCGGGTCTTTGTCATTTATACCGTAAGTAGAGTGCATGTTATTACATGAGAGTTGTGGTGTGTCTCCAGTGTTTCTTTGGAACGGGAGATCTGGTCCTGACCAATAAGTCAGCTTTCAGGGATTTTCCCCTCTCCAGGGGCCTTTTCTCACAAGGATTACCCCAACCTCTACGCTTCGCAATGATTTCCATGTACTTTTCTTCGTAATTTTGCGCTCTTATTTAAAGTAGACTCGACTCAAGGTTCTAAATTTATAAAGTATTTCTGTGTGTCGGAAAATATGATTGTTTTGAAAAACTGAAACACTAGTACTGAATAAAAAAGTTATTTAAACTGTTCAGTATTCAATTACATTTAGACAGAAAATAAATAAAAACAACAAATGAGTTAATAATATTACATTCATTTTAATGTGAAAAATACGATATATAAAGTGTTTCATGAAATAAATAAATAACGTAATTACAATCCAAATTAAAATGTATTATTAATAGAAAAGATGAATCTGAATACAACTAATTATTTACCGTTATGTTTAAAAAATGTTAATGGTAATGTATTGGCGTGTTGTCAAACTCTTTATCTGTAAGATCCCTCCCATTTCAATTAAACATGTCATACTTATATATTTGATTCAGAGCCGTGCTTTCGGGGTCTGTTATGTTATTGTTAACGACTATTTCCTGTACCAGTATTTCAATTACGTCAAGAACATTTTTCTAAGCATTAAATTGATTATCTTTTCATTAAGACTTTTAATGTCAACATAAATATGGGCTTGCTCTGATCAGTGGTACGTTATGTTTGTTTATGTAAAGAAACGTCCAAAAATATTGATTTTTCATACTGTGGTTTCATAAACAATGCTCTTAGGACCCCTGCGCGGTTCTTAAAATCCAGGTTGCAAGGATGTGGGATGCACTCTTTGTGAATAATAGTAGACGATTGGATGCATGAAAGAGAAGAACACATGGAAGAGAAGGTTGCCTAAATACGAAGCTATTCCTAGTATTTTTAAATAGTAGTTTTCATAGTTCTTAACCAGTCATAAAAATATCATTTTCATAAAATTGCTTTTTTTGAGGAGGCAATAAGAGTTATGTGTATAATAAGATAAATATAAAATAATATATTGCAGAAATGTTATGTCACCATTGTGTACAGATATCTCACATTTCACTCATAACAACGAGGTAGGGTTGGTAATCGGAAATGTTGTGTACTGCGCTGCCCAAAGCGCATATCAGTTGGTTCATTAGCATTATCGCCACGCGCCCATTGCTTGCAATAGGCACCCATCGGTAATGCTTCCGTGATTCGAACACCTCCTTGTTTGTTTATTTATTTGCTAGTACCTTCCCGGTCCACTCCGTGTGACACCTCTCTTAACACCGCCAGACGAGGGCAATAGTGCTCACCCAAATCCTCATCTGCCATCGGAAGTGGCCTCTGTTCAGCCGGATCCTCCAACGAAAACCCACAGGGCGAAGGACGAAACGGAGGGCAGGGAGCCAAATGGCCTTGAGGCATGCATTTTCTGGACTTTTACTAGTGTAAATACATTTCAGAGGAAAAGAAGTTGAATGTTATTTTTAATATACGTGTTCTCGTCCTGAAAATATATATGCATAATGTATGGAATATTGCAATGAAATATTAATAATGTTACTTTGATATTTGAAGCACAATTACCACACACGAGAAAGTCGGCAACGAAAAAAAAGAACAGAAAAATGGCTTCAAAAGTGTATTGCTATTTCAGTATTATTACAGAAATATCTCCAGCAGTGAAACGGACACGTTGCAAAACAAAAACAAAAAACCCTATTCCGGATCTACGTCGACAGTATTGTCGAAAACAATATTCTGCATTTTATAACTTGGGGCAGGTTAAAAATACACTTTCATAATTTCCTTTATCTGGCTTGCACGCACCGCTCTCCTCCTTTCTCATTAAACTAAAATTCGACCACGCAAAAAAAAGGAACATCAACCCCGCTCTTGGGCGCGATCTACCGGCAAGAGAGCAGCTCTCCACTCTATCGCCGTGGGGCGAGAGGGAGCTTCTACCAAATTGGATGGACGCGAGCGAGCGGGCGGGCGGGCGAACGAGCGAGCGGGGCGGTCGTTCCGTAGGCGGTAACCGCCAAAAATCCATACGCAAATAACAATAACCGGTCGCCGCAGCTCGCGTTCTGCGGTGTGTCGAATTATCTAATTACTCTCAACGCCCGCGGCAGGAGAAGGGGTCGGCGTTGCGGTTTGCAATCTCCCTGCCGCTGCCGCTGCCGACCTCGAGAGCCACCGTCCGAGTCGAGCTCACTGCTCCGGAAAACCGGTTCTTTTTGCGAGCCCTAGAGTGCGCTCGCTCGCCCGAGGCGGTTCACCGCTCACAGTGGGCGGATACTTGAGAAGAAAAAGTACTAATCGCGTTCTATTTTTTTTCTTGATGGTCCACTGTGGAAAACGCGGGCAGAGGTGGGTATGGTCTAAGTTTTGACAGTGCAGTGCTGACAACTTTATCGACAGAAAACTTTGCACAATAGCACGTATTTAACAGATTGCGATACTAATCCCTCGCTACTAGACCAGTCTTTAAAGAATGATCTCTTTATGCGGCAAGGAGAATTTTATTTGATTTCCCACAATCTGAAGATTTCGCCACTTTTGCAATATTTTTTGTCCACTTTAGCAATGTCACTGCTATTAAATGTGTATATTTTATGAAGCCGCGCACGTTGGCGTACAAGGTATCTCTCACGGCATCCCAGGAACTGCTAGTGCCATTTCTTAATGAAATCGACAGTCAAATAGTCATCCAAATTGAAAATCCTGGAGTCATGCCAACCAGTGAAAACTGATAGTCCCAAAATCCAAATTGTTAAATAAAAAGAATACCAGAAAAGTCGTCTAAAAGTGGCTCAGTAATACACACAGTACGCACAGAACATAACAAAGAGAGCGAATACTAGAAAATCCGCATTGTAAAGGAAGATGGTGGGCAACACCGCAAGTCGTGGCGTTCCGATTTTACTGGCCACGCTGTGTTGGGCTTAATGACTAGGGTACTGGAGGAACAAGGAAACGTGAGCACATAATAGACTCATCATTATATTTAGTTACTTCATCCACAGTTATTAACGTAACTATAGACGCCATATATGCGCACAAATAGCGGGCGCGGTTGAAGTGTGTAAACTGAACCGAAGTGGATTCTTCTAACTTTATTAAAAATAACCACGTTTGTTCGTAACATTGATGTAATGTCGTTGAATACCACCTCTGTATAAGAATAATTCAAAAAATATGAAATACATTTCTTTTAAATTATATTACTTCTACGGCGTGTTTAGTTACAATTCAGGTGATTTGGTGGTTCTTAACGTTCTGTGGGCTTGAAATCCTTATGTATGCTGACCATTAAGTGTGATATCAGTTCTTCGTTTTGTTTTCTTTATGTAAATGTAACAATACCGTATCAAGGGAAAAATTTTTTTTCGATCCTTTGCTGTCAAAATAAATGAGAAGAGTAAGGTATTGTAGAATTTATAATTTCGAATTATATGAAATGAATCACTGATAACCTCTGTGACATAAATGTAGGATATGTAATCATAGGGTAATACTTGTTCAAATAATTTAGAAATTGTAGGTGAAACAACTATCTCTGAATTTATGAATTACTGATTTTGTTCGTTCCAATGTGGATATAATATGTAATATCTTTTGTAGCAATGATGTTGTTCGTGAATTGACTGACAAATCTAAAAACGTAATGTAATTGTGTCCTCTTTATCTGGATCAAGAAGATAACATAATTTTCTGTTATTGCTGTCTTAAAGGTGAAAGTGTATTATGTTATATTAATTGTGCATAAAATTATAATTTTCAAATTAAGTCTTATTCATAAATACCTTCCGTGAATTTATTTTGCTTCCGTTTAGCATTGTCCTATCTCTTCGTATGTACCCAAGGCGTCTTAAAATATTTTTGTCGGTTAATTTTTCTTAGCGTGATTGTCAACATGTTGAATCTTTATAGATTTTCTTCTTTAAGTTGCCGTGTTAACTGAATATTAGATGGAAAATAATCGTAATCCGCAATTCTGAAAAAAACAATTTTACTGTCAAGAATTAAAAATCTTAAACTTTCATTTTACAAGAACAAAAACTAAAATTCTGAGTGTTATCTTACTCCAAAGTATTGAATTTTTCTGCGCGAGGAAAATATTTGAAAGTTTTTTTTATGAGCCGGAAAACGATGCATCTTATACTGGCGCTTGTTCTCAGTTAGAATTTTGTATTTTTTGTATTAAGTTTGTCTGAAATATTATTAAAAAAGATAAATTTTGGAATAACATTATGTGTTGGAATATACTGCACTAAAATTTCAAATATAGTATTAAGTTTCAATCTCTTTTGCCTGAATAACGCTTTATTTACGATAAAATATCATACACCACAGATGAGGTTTCCATCACAAATATTCACCAGTTTTAAACCGTCCTTTCCTCCACAGAAATCGAATATCCTCTAAATATTTTCATGCAAAAGCTGATTTCCAGCCTGTACTTGCGTCTATGTTCGGTATTTTCACGTTATCTTCAGCCTGTGTGATCTAAACCGCCGCTGCCGCCAAAGCCACCCTCTCTCCTTCCGTGGCCCACGGCGCCTCGGCTCCGCGTACGTGTATTTAAAAGAAGACAATAACGCTTCATTAGCGATATTTCTCGAACGTTATCGACGAAATCGATACGCTGCTGACGTCACAGGCCGCTTCTGAACTCTGAAGTGCTCGGGAGACGAGAACAGCTTAGGAAAGGAAGGATAAAAGAGGGGTGGCAAAAGAGCTTATTTGCGTTGCGACAGAGAAGGCTCAGGTTTTCCTTGTTAACTAAATAATAATTACGACCCGGTGCCAGGTCCGATTTAAACTTTCCCTTTTCCTCTTTCCTTTTCGCGTTATTTGCTAAACCTGAATCGTTTGTTACGAAAAATCAACGCGAAAAATCGTTGCTTCCAATATTGTTTTTATTTTGCACCACCTTCAATTTTACGAAGCTGTGTATCGCTTATTTTGTCAATAATTGGAAGCAACCTTACCAATTAATATCTGCTAGTGACGTAAAACATTACGCGCGTGCGGAGTGAAAATGAATTTTTGAAAATGTTGATACACAGAGAGAAGCAACGTGTCAACCTTGCTTACTTTTTCTCCTACAATTCCTAAGTTTAAATGTGTAGCTTTTTTAATTCAAGTTATTATTCTCAACAAACTAATAAAAGTTGTTATTGTATTACCGCTAGTCTCGGGCATTGATTTACGTCGGTAAATTTCATTCCTATGTTTGAACCTACAAGAATTATATCAACCGGTATTATTCTTGTATATTAGAAAATCTGATGCTTCTATGTAAAATATATAAAATATTTTTCTTATATATTAAATTGATTGTATTCCTTGGAAGAAAAATATGAGCACACGCAATAACAATAATTGGACTGAACGCTTGTTTATACAGACCGTAGCGTTGAGTCATTGCACCCTAGTGAGGAGCGCGATTGTCAGGAGCAGTTCTCTGCAACGCTGTTATTGGGTTTCATCTCCGTCACCCTGTTAATCCCATTCGCGCCACCCACTCTGCGGAGGTGTAATCAAGGTCTACACCGCGCCCGTCATGTTGTCCCCGACAAGTGGCGGTCTGCTGTAGATTCCACTTCAGCGGGAAGGGCGGGGGATCGACAGCGCGTGTGCAACGGAGCTTCATCAACTGCGGAGGGTCCCCATCCCTGCCCTCCGGCCCCTCCTTGCAACTGGCCCTTCCTCGGCCCCCACCCGCCCTGACCGCGCAACACGCGCCCGCTTCCGCCCACGCACCCGAGTCGTACTCCGTTCCCGCACTTCCTCTTCACCCCAATTCACCTTTGCCCCCGCTCCCCACCTCCGCTCCTGCTCGTCATCTTCGCTCCCACATTCATCCCCTTCTCGCTCCGTATTTCATCTCTGTCTCGCTTCCCCTCGGGTCCTCCATCCATGCTCCTCAGTTCCTCTGCTTCTTCTCCGCTGCACCTTCCTGCAATCCGTCACCGCTCCGTCGCTCGTCGTAGTGCCCACTCATCTTTGCTCCCGTTCCTTGAGTCTCCGCTCCTGTACGCTCCATTTTTGTCATATTCTCACCTTTCTGACACTAATTATTATATTCTTAATTGAATGCATTTCCTTGTATTGTAACTTTAAATTTACGTTTTTCGTTTTCCTTCGAATATGGTGAGATATCTAACTATCTATTATTATTTTGTAAATGTTATTTATCATTATAAATATTATAACACAAATATTAACCTTGGTATGGTGTAATTAAACAATTTTAGGAATAAACTTCACATATTTAAAACACTAAAAATTTCCGTTTAGAAAATAATTTGAACTTTCTATTCAAACAAATTCGGTGCTTTCTTTTTTCAATAAATGAAAGGTAGTCAATTCTATATGTGTAATTACTTACTCTTTTAAAGTCATGTCATAGTAAAAGCACTACATTTTAATAATAGTATTCTTATTAACCTACACTATCCCATAAGGGGCAAATGCCACCTACTTTAGCAAGATTACAGTAAGTTGATATTTGTAAATTCATCTCCTTTTTGCTGTTCGTATCACAGTTGTCTCCATGTTGTCCTCTCTTGCGCAAGTCTCGCCCAGCTTCTTTGCTTAGCTCGTCTGCCCAACTTCTTCTCTGTATCCCTTGGTGTTCCTCCAGCCGTAACGAGGGTCCCAAGTTGCTTGTAGTGTAAGTCCATCGCCTTTGGTCCTTTCTTATGATGTGTGCTGACCATTTTAATACTATGGATAAAATTAAAATTAATATAATTAACGCTTATCTACGGTTATTTGTTAACTTACGTCATCTTCAAGGCAAACTACATTGTAAGACACTTGAATTTACGAATAATTGTTCGATATCAATCAAAATTTCATTATTTGTCCAACCAGCATGTGAGTGTGAAGTCATAGAACGAGGTGGTTAAAGCAAAGATAGTGAGCTTATAAGTATGAAGATTTATTTTTTTCAAAATCAGAGCTAAATGCATGTTTAAATGCAATTTCAGCAATCGTTAGACAAATGTGTCCCTTTACTGAAACTTTTCAGTGATTACATGTGATGCATCAAATTAAGTCTAGTAGAAGGGGTTCCTACAATTGTTCTCTATAACATACAGTTCGTTGTAATAGTTAAACATTTCAAACATTTTCAAATGTATGTTTAACTCTCCGTTAACAATGAATAGTGATTTTATGATTTCAGAATTTGTAAAGTGTTTCTCTAGTTTTGGAGAATAAGTACTGAACGGATGAATCTACATTTTTGGTTATTTTCTGTACTATATAGTACTTTTGTCTTGTAACTTTTCTATAGCTCTTTTGTGAGATGTAATCTCAGAACGTTCATAGATAATTAATAAATCTTTCCAAGATTCAAACTGTTTTAATACGCCAATAACATAATGTATCTCTCTGCCTTTTTATCTTTTTGTAATTAGAGCCCTGATATGGATAAATTTTCACGGAGGAATAAATGAGTAGAAAGCTATTCCAATTCACTTTATTTTTATATAACATGTTGATAAATAATCGTATACTTTTGAAACACGGCCATTTAGCAAAATGTTACACTAACTTTACATTAACAGAAACTGTCTTTGAAATGTTTTGAATAAAAATTTCATGCTTCAAATACATTTACTTCTACTGCTAAGCGTTAAAGTCAATCTGTTTGGGTGGATTACTGGATGTACAGAGCATTTTTTACATGATGAAGAAAACCATCACTTGCAAGTAACTGAATGTACCTCTCTGCTCTTTTAGCTCCTTAAGCGCCCCGACTTTTAATTTTTTTTATAAGTAACTTTTAATTTTTTTTAATCGTGTTAGTCTTACGACTTTACTGCCTTTCTGATGACTTGCGTCTTCCATATGATCTAGAATTTTGAAACAATATAATTATTTAATGAATTAGATCGCTGGTGAGGTAGATACCTTTTTATTATTATATTTATCACAATCTAACTGATCTTTTTTGCTTTCAGGTAATGTCTCTCGGACTTCCGTGCTAGATTATTGGCGTTATTGAGGTAAGATGTGCATTTATCTCCATGTACTTTCGGATAACAGTTGTATTGATGTATTAAAGGTCCACTTGAAATACTCTTCAATAATTACCGTAATTTGTATAACAGTTGAGGAAATCTATACATCTACAAGACTACAAAACATCTCACTAGATTCCTTCTTTACTCAAAATCTTGGAGTAAAGTAAATTGAATGACAGTTTCGCATTTATGAATGAAAAATTTAATATCCCGCACTTGTTGTTCCATCCACTATCGATTGATAACACAATTTTTCCTTTCATGTATTCATATTTCATTATGTAATGTAGTGGAATTGTAGTTCAAACAGCATTGTTTCATATTATGATAGGAAATGAGTAATGTGAAAAAATTATGGCTATCGACAATGTGACGTATCAAACACAAAAATCCTTAAATCTAATATCTATCATTTTATTAGTACCTGATATTAAAATGACAAAATACAGCTGTATGCGTAATGTTACTTATTTCACTGTGTATTTTACTCTCGCCACTGAATGTGACATAACTCTAATACTTTTAAACATTTGGACATTTTCAGCATTTTGTCTAATCGAATGATATTCTTAAACCTTTAGAACTCATAAACACGACCATACCGCATATTGCTGAAGAATCGTTGTTAGTAATATGCCAAATTCAATGTTTTATTTTCAGTATAGATGATTTGGCATATGACATAATATATGGTAGCGGCAAATACCTTTATTGGCGCAGGATATTAATGAAAGACCAAGGGCCGATTAAACCGTAAGGTAATCAGAGAACTCAGAGAAAAAAAGTTCGTTTAAAAGGCCCCGTCATTGGGATTATCGGTAATTTGCTTCTACACGACCACTAGAAATATAATGATGAAATAATATTACTAAATATTGAAATTCAGTTAGGTAACTTTCATGTCACCATTGCCTATACTCTGCCGTTAATTTTATTCAAATCCTTAGGTATATATTCAATTCTAAGGAAAATTAATCAACTCTGAGAAGCAGGCCACAATACAAGAAGCATTTCAATTACGGAAGTCAACACTTGTAATGCTTGCTGCATTCTCAAACAGAATTAGGAAGCAAAGGACTGTTTTAATTGTTTGTGTGCACTGGTGTTCTCGGAATTTCAAGAATAATTTAATCAACTCGTTCTAAAAATGATCGCATGTTGCAGGTTATTACACTTGCGATAGTTGTAAATTCCCTCACCCTATTATCACAATCAAACATTAATCATATATCGGACTCTTCAATTCTGATAAAACAAACATTTTGCTCTTAACTATTTGCTTATACGTTTAAATTACATATCTGAAATATGTGACTACATTTTGAAATCAAGTTTTTCTCCATTTATTACAAATATTATAAAATATATTAGTTCTTGTTTTAGCAATATTGGTTTAATGATACTGTTTAAGCGAAATATAATGCAACCAATGGTTTCCTCTTGGTATTAGTATACTCTCTAGAGGAAATTTGTAATGAATCTTTAATTATTTCACAACAGAACATCATTATTTATGAATCAGGAGTTCATATTTTATTTTTCTAAAATAAATCCGTCGAAGCAGCGCCGTAGATAAAAATATGATATAACACAGACAAAAGTGGTTTTGTATACCACATTATAAAAAATCTCTTATGGCACCAAAACTCATACTGAAAGTGGAGGATTATTAAACTAGTTCAATAAATTAGCATAGTCATCAAACAATTGCCGGTCGTTAGACGTTTTTATTTTCACATAAACAAGAGAAAAATACAAATAAACAATGCCTTACATCAAAGTAATTAAGAAAAATTAAATTACCTCTATGTTAAATACATGAATTAGTTAATAAAAAAAGAACGCACAATTTTGGACGTTGTTGAAAGAGAACCCGCGATTTGTAGAAGCTGTTGTTTCATTTGTAGTGACGGTTTTGGAAAGTTCCTCTCTATCAGGCGTCTCTGAGATAATATTGTCTTGGTGGTTCTAACCGCATTACCCTCTACCTCTCTATGTAGTGTTCTGCGACAGTAAATGAACGGCGTCCTCTGTGACGTTTGAAAGAGGTTAAAGCACCTCCATGATCAACCAGCACATGAACAAGTTACATTTATACAAGCATACAACTAGCATATGAACAAATATCAATAGTTATATATCCAAGAGCATTAGTCAAGCATGTACGTAATGTAACAGGCTAAACAAGTTTCAGTTTCATTAATCATTCAGGTATTCTAATTATTTTTTTTAAATTAGCGTATGTGATTGTTCATAATTGTACTTTATTGCGTTTGTTTAAACCTGAAAACTCGCATCTAATGACGCTCGTTTTCAAATCATGTACTTACGCGATAAAGCATAACATTATAAACTCGGTGAATAGTACACAATAATCATTATAATAGTTCTCATTGCATCGTTGTTCCTCCCTGAATTGGCAATTCTTCCAACCCAAAACATTTTCTTTCTTCTTTGCCACCACTCCATTCCAGCAATTTCACGTATCCGTTTTGCCCCCTTCATTGCCCTTGCCCGACGGCTGACGTGTTTGCAGCCCTTGCTGCTCTCCATCGGCGCCCGCGTCAATTACCCCGGGCCCTGCCGTCCGTCGCGTGCCGGTGTCGTGGCTGTCGCGATTCAGAGCGCAGTTGGCATCCCGCTCGACGCCGCCTGACACACTGCCGCCCCCGACGCCTTCGCAAGCGCCTCCCCCCTCACACACACACTCACGCAACCACACCTCGAAACCGGCGACTGCTATTTCCCCATGCGGCCCCTGAGCAACCACCTGCGCCCTTCTGGGGCAGTGATGCAACGATTAATTGATTACTTCTAGGCTGTCCGGGTAATGAAATAATAGTAATGAACTCGAGTAATTAAGTAATGAACTCGAGCCGCGGAAGCCTACGTGTACATTGGTTAATTGATTGTTAGTGATTCCGGATATATCAGCTACTGAGGGAATTGGTCTCGTAAGTGTGGTGTATGTTTTTCTCGAGAGGTGGTGGTGGTGGAGGTGGTCTTTTCTCCGCTGTATGGTGAGATCCGGCACAGACCTACTGTCGGCTAGCGGGGTTTCCTCAACTAAGTATCTCCCTCCAGCGGGGCACCGCCTCAGCCGGAACAAGCTCTAAGCCCCCGACCAGACTCCTGGCATATGTGGTAGTGTAGTGTATGTTTGTGTGTGTGTGTGTGTGTGTGTGTGTAAGGGGTGCGGATAGAACAAGGAAGAGGAAAGTAAGATCTCGCGCGTTTTTTAGGATTGTGCTCGGGCATTCGCCTGGTTTGATCGGAGAAATCGCGAAATACTACCCATCAGAGCAGCCAGTCGCTAGAATTCTCCTTCAGACAGCGACTGAGTAGCACGATGAAATCACTCCCATACGCAGTTGATCATCGCGCCACAGGAGAACACTAGGTAGACAAAGACGCCCTGAACGCTTTTACGATTTACACATGAAATACGATTAGGTGGGATTTAGGTAAGTAAATGTAAGAATGCCGATCCGGTGGCCGAGGAGGTTGTGCCGCTGCGGTCTCGGACCGAAGGATCGCGGGTTCGAGTCCCGCCTCGGGCATGGTTATATTGTGTTTGTTCTTTCATCCCTTATCATCATATCTTGTCATCCTCAAGTTACCATACCGTGACAAGCAATAGTGGGCGCTAATGACCTAGAAGTTGATGCGACCTTAAATAACAAAAGAAACATGAAATGAGGTTACTCTTACTACTGATAGTTTCCCTTTCCGACGCTAGCTGCACTGAGAAGATCGAGGCATGCCACGGTGCCACGAAGTGAGCCACTCCCAACAGTAGCACATCTTGACGTCACAGTTCCGGCCTTCTAATCGCGCACTAAGACGTAATTTTGATTTCACGCTCATAGCTTCTCAATACGATACCTATATCGCAATCTTATGAATCTATTCAATTTAATTAATTTATTCAATCTATTCAATTTAATTTATGTGACATACAGTCCACTGCGAGTTGTTTTTGAAAAAAAATATACAAGGCCAACAGTATTTATTTTTACTTTTCTTTCCTGAACTATAATATAGGAAGGAAAAGAGCTGGAATCGTCTTAACAATAATATCCCGAATTTTTGGCCGTAAGCCCGTTTTGAATTTTCCTAAAATCTGTAACTCTGATCACACGTCAGTATGAAGATCTATAAGGGCTACTATAAAGATTATTAAGACTGATACTTTAGTATAGGAAGTAAAATTACTGGAAACACCTCAGAAATATCATCTTGACATTTTTTCCCTAAAATATGTGTATGAAGTTCTTTTAAGCTTTAACTTCGCACACCTGTCAGGATTAAAGAATATTCGTGCTGTCATAAAGATTTCTGCAGGAGACGAGGAGAAAATCGAGAAGCACATGGACGTATGGACGGTTATAAGAATTCGGATACACAGGCATGTCTAGCTGCCAGATTTGGGGGATATGTGGATAATCACGTCAGAAGGATTTCTTGTGCTCTACGAGAGATCAATAAGGTAGTTTAAATACGGAACTTCTTATGAGAAGCACCCGCACATTTTCAAAATTTTGTAAAAATGGATGCAAAATATTTCTTTATTTTTTTACACCAACGGGAAAAGTTAATATATAAATATAGTTATATTATTTTCATTAAAATCGTGGAAATGTAAATAATAACAATTACTTAAATTTTTTACACACCTTTTATCGACTCTGACCACGTCGCTACTAACTTTTCATCGTCCCTTCCTTATTCCCTCAAGCGTCATCGTTACAATCCTCTCTGAGCCATCCCGTCACCTACAGTTCACTGTATTTGGTTTTCATTTCGGAGTTTGAATTCTGGCTCCAATGGCTTCCACCGCCAAGACCGATGCGGACAAGCAACATTGATATCAATGTACTGCACTTCCAATATTATTGTCAAGCTCTTGAAACATTTCTTGATTTGATTGATTGTTTAATGACGTGTGCCAGGAAAGTCTCTCCGTACTGTTCCGAATCACGGGATCTTATTAATAATTGCGTTTATGTTCCAAGCAACCAAATCACTGGGAAACAAGTAAAGGGGACAACACTTCCACCATCTGTTATGATTGTGGGGAGTTCACGGTTTACGTTTTACTTTTTTACAAGCTACAATTCGTGCTACCAACATAATTTCTGTTGTTAACACTCTCACTAGCCACTAGTTTCACTGCGGAGAGAATTTCCTGGAGCACTGTATTTCTGGAAACGTCATCTTCTGTGATCATTAGTCCCGTTTATGTAGTGAATTCTTTATCCAGGCAAGTGTCGGAGATTCCTTCCTCTCTGGTTGAGGATATCCGGTGTAGGCTTACAAATCGACCAACAGGACGGATCCCGACTATTCTCCAGACACATGTCTAGGGAGGATAGGGTAGAACAAGGAAGTGGAAGAAAATGTAGCGCGCGGATTTTAGTCTGAGTGTGGTGGTACTTCTCTGGCTTTCGACTGGTGTTGATCGGAGAAACTACGGAAAACTACCGATCAAAGCAACCAGCCGCTAGAATTCTCCTGCAGTCAGCGACTGTATTCGACCTAACTTCAGATATGGCTAGTCTGGAAAATCCACCATTGTTGAGATTCGATTCCGAGCATCTCCCGGTCAAATTCTGCGTAGAAATAGTTCCGATGCTCGCAAGAGCGCTAAGCTAAAATCACCAGATTTCTACGGCCAACATTACAAGAACCACCGCTTACATCTTTTCTTCCTCCACTACCACCTCTGATACGTCCCCGCTCTAGTACTCCCCCTGATTCTCCTTCCCCTCCAATACCTCCGCCTCGAGTTTCGATACTGACGTCATCCATCCCATAAACCCCATCTTCCCGCCCCCTCGGGTGTTGCCAATACGGCCAGCAGCAGCGCCGTGCTGATCCACCGACGGCGACGCCTCGGGTGGCTTCTGCGTAAACGCGAGCGTCGTGCGTGTTCCCGCCGACATCAACATTCACGGCGCGCCCGGCGCATCGACAGGCCATCAAGCGGAGCATCGGCGGCGGCAGCGGCGGCGGCGGCGGCGGCGGAGGCGGCGAGGCGAGGCGAGGGCGTGCGGGGAGGAGGGTCGTGAAT
>BOPP01000002.1:4186983-4207783 GCA_017312745.1 Gryllus bimaculatus | reverse complement strand
CGTCAACGTGTACGGCGATAGAGCGATCGTCTATTACAGATACACAGGGAGAGGTGTGCACACGTAGGTGACACGCTCGTCCGCTCGCCCCAGTGACGCGAGGTCCGAGGTGCAACGAACGCAGTGCGTGTAATAGTTACTTCCATGGTATTTATCCATGGAATATTTCTTCTCCACTACAAATTCAATTTATTCTGTATGGAGTATTTTTTATAAAAATAATAATATGTTCATGAAAAACATCTGAAAGCACCTAATCTTGACAGTATGGACAATTCATTGTCAGTTCAATTAGTGTTTCTGGTCACGGCCGCTGCTATGGTCATTACTCCTATTTGTGTAGTGAAAGTTTTATCGTGAGAAGTAGCGTTGTTCCTACGCAGCCGAATGGTGAGATCCGGACCGACCTCCAAGTTGTTGTCTCCTCCAGATTTCTCCACAGGGGGGCTCCGCCTCAGCTGAGTCAAGCTCTAAGCTCCCGACTGGTCTCCCTACATGTGGGGTAGTGTACGTGAATGTGTAAGTAAGTGGTGAGGATAGAACATATAATAGGAAGGTGAGATTGCGCGCTGTCCGTGGCCCGTTTGTTAGGGTACTGCTCCGGCATTCGCCGGAGCAGTATGCTTGTTGATTTCAGTTACCAGGAAAAACTATCGATCAAACCACCCGGCCGCTAAAATTCTCCTCCTGACAGCGGTCGAGTTCGACCTAGCTCTGTAGAAATTGTTAAAAATCCTGCTACCGTTGTATCTCGCACCATAGGTTCTCCCGATAAGAGACGTTCCAGAGGCAGAGGACGTTCTAGTTCTAAGTTATCTAACTCAGCCGGTTGATGTGAACGAAATACGATGGGATCGTGAGAGCCCACAAGTTCAGCAAAAATTCTGGTGAAATGCTGACTCCGATCTGTCAAAAAACTGGTGGTGGTGGATGAGACATCTGTAAAAAAGAGACTGACTGTCCATGAAAACTGTCGAATGATAAACTCCGAAAGAATTTTAATCGAGATTCTTGTGTTTCGGGGCAATATAAAAAAAACTTCATGGGTTAAATAATTCCATAAAGATATGGAAAAGTGTGATTTTGCGGAAGAGATATTTGTCAAAGTTTTGGTGTGTGAAATGGAAACTGACAGGTTTTCAAAAACAATTATTATGGAAGAGCAGTATTTGTCTAAGGAAAAATAATAACAAAAATGTTATACACTGAGGCGACGCAGACCAGAGGCGTAAGTAGTATTTGAGTATGAGGAAAGAACGTTAGAAGCTTTAGAGCCAAGAAAGTTAGAAACATTTTGAACTGAACCTCTGACCCCTTCCAAATCCATGTTTTTGGACAATAGATCTATCCACATTATGTATGACGATTTATCTTTTTCTTATGAATTAAACTCATCAGTCGCGTCATATATTTTAAAATCAGTCCACGAAAGCTTTCACGCCACTTTTGTGTACATTTTATTGTCTTTCTACAGTTTGATTATATTTCTAATTTCCGTCGAATATATTTATTTCTCTTATTTTCAAATCACAGGTTTGCTAACAACTACCTCAACAAAAGATGGACAACTGTTTCAATGCTTCGATTAATGGTGTATTTCTTTACATGAAGGTCCCTGTTTTGAGCTAAACAGAAGTGATGAAAAATTAGCTAAATCTTCAAAAGCCAAACCCGCTTATGACTTATTCCCATTCAGATGACGAAGAGTATGTCACGGAAAAATGCTTTAAAGTAAAAATTAAAATAATGGTAAAAACCTATTGAAACACATCAGCGGATTAAGATTTCTAATTTACTGTTTTTAAATATCAGTTTGAATATGACAACTTCGAGCTAAATGTTCAGCTTAATTTCAAAATCATAGTAAATACGATTTGACATGTCAACAATAACAATAATACAAACATTTTAGAACTTTTATTGCAGATTATTCAATGACGTCATCGCCGATTTTTCATCTCCGAGAAATACAAATCATATGATATAGAAATTTTTTGAAATTATTTTTAATACTTTAGAGTTAACAATTGAAACAACATCCACATTCTCATTTTCTAAAAATATGGAAACACATTCAATACAACATAAATAGAAATTATTGTTACATGAGATTGTCCGTCACGTTTAATTGTTTCTGGGTATTAATTGAGCAAAAGCAGATGTGTAAATGAACGTGAAAACCGCGTATCTCGCAGCTCTTACACATACGGAGATCTCTTTTGAATTTGTAAACCATTTACACATGTTATTGAGAAACGTGATAATTTGTATAAAATTAAACTATTAGTGTTTCAGAATGTCACCTACTTTCTCGCACTAGTTAATTTTCTTTTCTGGTTAGTCTAAACTAGCTTTTCGGTATTGCACCACCCTCTTTACAGTTGCTACATATCCGCGCCAAATTACACTTTTCTCACTTCTCATTTTTTTCGTCATAATAATAGAATTGTAATATGAATGGTTGAAAACCAGAACGTGACATTTGAAAAATTCTGAGAAAAAGTGTTTATTTTAGGATATATTTCAGTGACAATGTATTTTCATTGGCATTTAATGGCATTAGCATTTGGCATTTAATGAAAAATTAAAATGCCATGGTTTAATGATAACACAAAGCACTACGACTTTACAGAAATATTGACTTCAAGAATTTTTCTCAGAATTTATGGAATATCGTTTTTGCCGTTTTGTTTTCACCCATACATGTCTTTTAAGAACATTATACAAGTAGGTGGCTCAGGATATCAACTGATGTCAGTGCAGTGCCTATGATCGGAAGGTCCTAGGTTCTAGTCCCGATGGTGACAGGATTTTCGACACTATAGCTCGACCACTTACAAACAAACCCTGGTCTGAGCGTGCGCGAAAAGTGGCGGAGGGGAAGTTCCCTCTCTTAGAGGCTCAACTTCCCAATCTTGAAGAGCCCCACCATTACTTCCGCCAAGGCGGGCGGCAAGGTGACAACCTGGCCTAGACGAACGTCCCAAACCGTAGAGTGTTGAAGGGTGCTAAGTTGCAAGAGCAAATCAGTTATCGTTGCCGGTGTTCTTTGAGTTCATCTGAGCGCTCCTTCGGGAGTAGTGGGGGATGGGTTAACCATGCCTCCCGAGGTAAGCGACGCCTTGATGGTTCCTTTCCTAAGTGATCGAGCTATTGCATGTCAGATAGGCCGCATTCAGTCACTGTCTAGAGGAGAATTCTAGCGGTCGGTTTCTCTGATCGGTAGTTTTCCGTGGTTTCTCTGATCAATACCAGGCGAATGCTGGAGCAGTACAGTGGCAACAGGGCCTCGGACTAAGTGCGATCTCACCTTTCTCTTCCCCGTTCTATCCTCACCATTTATTTGCACACACTCACACATACACACACACAAACACTGCACTACCACAAAAGGCGGGAAACTGGTCGGGAGCTTAGAGCTTATCCCGGCTGTAGCGGTGCTCAGCTGTTGGGAGAAAACCCCGCTAGTCGACGGTAGGTCGGCGTCGGATCTCGCCATCCGGCGGGGAAACAGCCCAACACAGATATCTTCTGAGGAATAATAATAATAATAATAATAATAATAATAATAATAATAATAATAATATTTATTGAGTCACATATACAATTACAATCGTGTATGACGAGTCAAATATGATATAAATACATCTTGGAAGCAGAGAGTGAAGTTACATTTATTTTAATTTTTATTGTCCAGAATCAAAACAAGTGGCCATCTCAACATTTGCTCAAAGGATCAGGGAAACTGGACAAAAAACCTGATCAAAATAACATGAGAAAATAACATGCACTAAGTAACTTCGGGACTAATGACTTTAGCAGTTGACACGCACAGAATCACTAACAATCAATTAGTTAAGAACAGTACAGAAGAGTAAAACATTTTTCTTTGTTCATTGAAACATTTACCATATGTTCATTGAAATATTTGGAGCTGTTCGTGGGAAAATGACATTTGAGCGTTCAAAGTGCGCAATTTTGAGCTCATTTTCACAGAAAAATTTCAGCTTAGGATAAACTTCACAAAAAAACCTTTGAAGCACTTTTGTTCACAAATAAAATAATGTATAGAAAAAGTCCGCAGTATGAATATTAATGACGTGAGAGAGATTTAAAATAAATACCTGTGTGAAGTTCTGAAATATCGAAAGTATACATTAAAATAGCTTAATGTCATTTAATTCAATGTATTTAGCACTATCCGTGCAAGAAGTTGAACAGTTGAAGAACAAAATTGAAATTGTTGTGAGAAAATGTCTTTTGAGTATTTCCTCAAATGCTCATTTTTATGCGTATTTTCTCTGAAAAGATTGAGTTTTCGGAAACTTTATATAAAATTATTTAAAGCACTTGTTATCAGAAGTTTAATAATTGATAAGAAATACCCATACTATATTTATAATGATTTATATTTAAATAAACATTTAGTTTAAACATCTAAAAAGTACAGTAAAATAGCTTTTATCTCATATGATTCAGTTCATGTGACACAATCCGTGTAAAGGCTTCCAAAAAATGTAGCCGTTTTTTAGAAATTCTTGTTTTTAAAATTGTCTTTAATTCAAAAATTACTCGAAAATTATTCCTACTCTGAAGAAAGGTACACGTCCGCAATTAAAGATCTTAATTTGAAGGTAAGATTTTATTCAGGGATAATACCTCTATCAATATTGTAGTTGTGAAAAGTCTCCGAATATATTCGGAACATTTAAATGTTTGATAATACTGATTATTATACGTAACTCAGATCAGCGCCATTATTTAATCGTCCTTCATACTATCTGAAAACAAAGTTTACTTAAAGAATTGGAACTATTATTGAGAAAAATAGTTATTGAGACTTCATATAAAATACCCTCAGATATTCAAACCATGTGTGTAAATTCAAGAGTCTGTGACATCAATCAGTTTTATAAAGAAATATCAGTTTTAGAGAACCGGCTTATGATTTAGCCACTAGAGTTGTTCACAGACGAACATATGTTTTTTTAGTAAAGTAGTTTTGCACATACGTAGTTTTGTAATAAACTATTTGTTTGGGTGTCAAGGACTCACAAATATGAATTGTGATTACTAAACGTGTTTAAGTGAGATTTACCCACGTTTCCGGTATAAAGGATCAACAATGCATATTTTTCTTCCGAAAAAATGCCGTTTTTCCCTGCAGCATTAGATAACATTTTTTTATACTTTGTAGCATGCAGTGGGCAAGAGAATATAATATTAAGAATTAAAAATTATGGGATTTAACACTAGAACCTGTTATCATAAATGTGATAATGCTAACGAACCAATTTAATGCTCTAAGCTCCTCATAGTAGTGAGATTTCCCAACATTATAGTGTTTGTTGCCTGTATTTTCTCTACGCGTCTCTACTTCACTTACTGTGAACAAGAGTATTAAGTTAAAAGCGTTTCGTGTTTATCGATCGATAAACGCGCCCTCCAAGACAAGCATGCTCAGCCTTACCTGTACAGGGCGAATCGCACGTAGCAAGTGTAAACGGGCTACTAGAGCTCTGATCTAAGGGAAAACTTCCGTCTGCAAAGGTCTCGTGTCAAGTAGCTCCTTCGCTAAAGCGCTGCCTGTGCACACGATGACATGTAGTTTACAGACACGACTCTATCCTCATAATTGCCTTTATAACGTAAACTTTTGTCATAAGTAATTTGTGACTCTCCTAACTTTAATGGAGGTGTTTTAAAATAATCGAAATATAATAATAGGAAATGAATCACTTGTTCACACTGCCTTGTGGAGTATATTTTTGACAAAATACTTGTTCTCATATCCATGTGAAGTAGAATTTTGATTGAAGTATCTGTATACTTGTAACTAAGAAAGAGATAGCTTTGAATCGATTGTGAGAAACAACTGGAAATAATTATTTTGGTACATTTTAAAACAAAAGGACTTTTTTCTTCCTGGCAAGAGATTGTCGGTGTAAGGATCTAAAAATCGATTGATTGATCGATCGATTGATTAATGTTACTGTAATTGTAAGCTGCTATGATCTTTAACTCCTTTAGTACAGTTAATATTTTTATGTGTGGAAGTAGTGGGGCTCTGCTCCTCTACGACCAATAAATTCCTGTACCTGTAACTATAAGCTCCCGACTGTTCTCCCGACTTATGTGGCAGTGCAGTGTGTAAGGGGAGAGGATAGGTCAAGCCAGAGAAGGAAAGATTGCGTGTGATACATGACTCGCTTGTTAGAGTACTTCTCCGGCATTTGCCTGTTATTAATCGGGAAGTCATCGCAAAACTGTTGATCAGAGCTGTCGACCACAAGAATTTAGAGCACAAGGGATATAAATGTCTTAAATATGGTATTGAGAAAATAAGAGATGGGAGGCAATCAAATGGTGGGAGATAATCAAAGATTGGAGACAATAGAAAACACTACGGAGGGTATTTCTTTCCCCCGCTAGAATGTGGCGACATTTAAGCTAAGGAATACCATTTCACGAAATAAAATGGACTTTTTACTTTGCACTTTTACTTCTCACTCAAATTTTATCCAAAATACACTTATACCCCTTGCGCTTTGGACCCTCAATTCTCCTCCACAGAGTGGCTGAATCGGCCTAGTTTTAGGCATAGCTTGTGTGAAAAGCCGCCAGCGTCGGGACTTTAACACCAGGACCTCTCGGTCAGAGACGCTGCAGAGACAGCGGCAAATGCTGTCTCTGAGCTTAACTCAGCCGGTGATTGGTGGTGAAAGTCGACCAGTAAAGGTAATGAACATATGTTCGGTACCTTTACTGGTCGACTTTCGCCATCTGGTTTCGCTGCACCTTCGCAGTTAACAATTGAAAGCGTGTGAGGGCAGGAATGTTACCTACGATGCTTCGTCCAACCTACCTTTCTGGAGAGGTTGGCACTTCAGATCACTGAACTAAAAAGTGCTAAACATTTCTTTAATGAATCAAATGTGGTTTTTATTTGAAATGAAAGGTCGTAAATTTTTCAAAGTTATCTGAAAAGATCTCTTTTAATATAAAAGTTAATTACGTAACTTTCAATCTCGTATAGTTTTCAATCAAAGTTGCCGTGCAACCAAGGTGTCATTCCAGCTGCATTGTTATTATCACACTTAAAAATTTCAGGATCTAGTATGAAATGCATTTGCCAATAATGCAAAGACCTACCTTCATTAATCACAGGCTATTTAATAGTTTAGCTATACATTGACAATGTACAGATCTTCTACGATAAATTATCTCTTGGGTGGAATTTTTTGAATCGCGTGCTCCTGAAATCTGTCTCCTTGCAGAGCCTGTATTTAAGGTGAAACTGTTCATACCGCACCATGTTGAAGACTGACGTGTCACTGGCAATTTTAGTCAAAATTCTTTGGCCATCAATCAAGTTTTATGTTTAAAACAGTTCCGGTTCCCTAACAGCAAACACTATCATGATGTTAACCGTGGAAATGTAACACTTAACTGTCTTAAAGGTATAAAATAGTAATTTCCTGGTATCTATGCAGATGAGTTGGTGAGAGAAGTTGTGTCCCGCTAAACGAAAAAAATATTCAGGAGTTGCGATATTATTTTACTCTAACAAAGAATTCCTTAAAATTAAAATGGGATTTTTTTGAAATCATGGCTTTAAGCAAGGATTTAGGGCATTTAGGCACATTCTTGCTTTCTCAGATATTCATAGGTGCTTTGAAATAATATAATTTTTGATCATTTTTTGTTAATATTTCTTTCCCAAGGACAAGTACGAATTTTTTAGAAACGCGGGGCTCTGGGTTTGCAGAAATGAACTTTAGAGCACAGACACAAACGCCGATACTCTTCTGTTTTTTTCTGGATGAGACCCAGTTACTGCTTGAATGCTTCTGTAAACAACTTTTTCTTGTTTGTAAACTCCAGCTAACTCTTTTAAACCATCTAAAAACAAGTGAAATTCTGTAACGAACAAGAACGAAATACAAACTAAACATACTCGTACGTAGAAACAGCACAATATTTCTGTAAGGCTAAAATTGTATCTACCAGTGGAGTAGTTCTTAAAAAGAAAGAAAAGTTACCTCGCAATGAAAAATTTGTGTGCATGAAAACATGTGTGCAACAATATGCACCACCACAAAAACTCGCGTTCTCGGTTCAAAGTTTACATCTTTGATATAGTTGACGTATGAAGCTTAAATTTCTTTTGTGAAGCATGTCGGTGCATAATGAGTAGAATTTGCTTATTAAGGTAACAATGACGGTCTAAAGAGGAGGTGAGGCTTGCAAGAGTGGGACAAAATGCCTAATTTCAACCAATTATTTTTATTTTCATTCCCTTGTTATCAACACACATTCAATTAGCCATCTTGGATAGCCAAGGTCGTTGAGGCTGAAGGGCCGTAGCTGCCTCGGCTCGAAGGGTTGCGAGTTCGAATCTCGCCTCGGGCTTGGATGTTTGTGTTATCCTTATGTGTTCTTCCTACAGTCAGTCGCAGAAGTCGCTGTATGGCCAAGTTGTTAGAAAGCAACATATAAAAAGATTCTATTAAAACAAACTCTACTAGTAGATTTGCTATTAAATTTTGGGATACTGTTTCCTTGGATCAAAGGCTGTTTTTTTCAATTCTCAAAAACGCCTTGAAATTTTGTCTTTAGTTTTATCCTCGTATATAGTAAACTAGGCTTAAAATTCCGGACATCACATTTTAATTGAACTTCATAAATTTTCGAATATTGCAAAAATCACAAATAATTTGAGAAATTATGCCCTGTTGTCGCACCACGTATGTAAAAATTAAACATATTTCGCCCGTTTTTCGAATCCTCGCAGTGAAATTCGTCCAATTTGCTACTCATCTTATCTGATGGCTGTTGAAAGAAAGTAATTTCTTAGCGAAATGAATAATTGAATATTTCGAACACTATTACGTAAATACGTTTGTTGTACATTTAGAAACAATCATGAGAAGTCAAAAGTTATTATTTTAACATATCTTGTTTTAATCCTTTAATATTTGAATCAAATTGTCTATATCATTGTATTAACGAGATAAAATAAGAATGGTTGTATAATTACTCTACTTGAGAAAGATACAGTACCAGTAATCATGTAATAGATAATTGACAATTTCATAAGAATTCAGTCAAAATAGATATTTTTCTGAAATTCATTTTTATGAAAAGTCTTCGTCACTGTTTCGCATACCGGCAGCGACTTGTTACCCTGACAGCTCCACAACGTTCAGAACAAATGAGTAACGTTTTTATTGCTCGTTGCTGAACAATGTAATTGCAACGACTCTGTGGCGAAGAACTATTTTTTCAGCTCGAAGCGGAGCTATCATGTCGCAATGTCTATCACTTATTCACGTCTTCATAATCGGGTACGCAATTTGAAATTAGCCGTATTGATAGATCTGCAGTTTTTCTTCTTATATTCATTTTGTTTGTAATTTATTGAAAACCTCAATAACTTGAATTAGGAAACAAAAAAGTAATACATTATTCTTGAAAACAATGAAACGCAGTTTAAGACTTTTGTGTCGTTAGGAATTGAACCGAAGTACCAGCATTAACTACCTATAAATTAAAAAGTGTGCTGAATTTCATTAACGTTTGCGAAAATTTATATTAATATTAAAATTGACTCATTTCCAAACAAATCATTTTACAATTCTCAGGTGATAAAATAATAAACATAAGTTATATATTTTCTGAAAGCTAGAAAATCCTAAATATTAGTGCTTCTTTTCCGTAACTAAGCAAAATACCCCAGAAAAGCTTTCATGAATTCCCTTCTTTAAAGAAGTAGAGATAATGCTGAAGTACATACACAATTCCATTCCCGGACTGCAGTCGACGCACAAAGGAAAGTCTGAAACAAAAACGATCGGTGACAGCGCTGGCTGTGCAGCGGCAAATGTCAGCGACTGCTGTGCGGCGAGCGGCAGCAAAACTTGAAAGAAGGATAAGAAAGCAAGCGCGCCATTTGAGACAGCGTCGCCAGTTTGATTCGGCAAAGAGACTGCGCAGATATTCCTGCGTTAGTGGTTAAAATTTGTCAGGACGGTAGTCACACATCGCTAATGGAATAATAGAGACATGTGTTTCATAAAAAAAACAAGAATGATAGTCATTTGAAAATTTTATCTGATAAGTTTAACAGAAATATAAATTAAAGAAAGTCCTTGAAAAGCATTATTTGAATTTAGTAATAAGATATCTAGATTTCGAATGTTCTGTTATAATTATAGTTTATATCACTAGATCTGGCTTACTCCTTTACCTGATATTTTCCCCCATTATCAATGACGAATATATTCCGTTTTGAGGAAAGACACAGTTTTGTGGAGAACAGCAACTATCCAGAAGAAGAATATGATAGGTTCACTCTGACCACTGAAACCCGAGACTATTTTCTAGCTTTACTTCCTACCTTCTTGTAATTAGAAATTTGTACTTGATATACTGAATTTTTTCCATATCGTTATACTAAAATTATTTAAAACCGCACTCTGTCAGTCATTATGTGTTTCTTGATGCATGTATTAACAGCAGTTCAACTTTTTTTTCAATCTTACACTACGCTGTTATAAAGGTACAGAAAAGAGATCGGTTGATACTATTAAAGCACTAAAATGTTACTTTTGAATCACAGACTTCTGACTTACTGCACAGACTCCAAAAATATCAATAGAAAGTGTGCATTTCACTCAACCACACCTTCGGGAAACACATAGGGGCAAGCATGCAGAGAAGTGAAAATCATTTCCCTCTTCATTGTATTCATCGTTCATAAATGCTTACGTAAAACCATGTAAGCATATATTGAAAGCAGAGATGACCTTTTAAGGATACACGCGTAGATAATTTGAAATTAATTTCCAGAGGTCAGAAGTGTACATATTGATTTATTAGTGATTCGGTCAAATTTCTAAGGTATTTCATCCCGTAATTGTAGTGCAAGTGGTTTTCCTCTGAAAGTGGCGGTGATCTTCCTTCGCTGAATGGCGAGATCCGGCGCCGGCCGGCCGGCATCGCCCCAGCCACGACAAGCTCTAAGCTTCCGACCGCGCTCCCGGCATCGTGGCAGTGTAGGGCACGTTTGTGTATGTGTGTGTGTGTGTGTGTCTGTGTAAGTAAAGGGTGAGGATAAGTCATGAAAGTGGAAGAAAACATCGCACGAGTTCTGTGGCCAGTTTGTTAAGATACTGAACCGGCATTCGTCTGGCGTTGATCGGAGAAACCACGGCAAGCTACCGATCAGAGCAGCAGGGCTACCGACAGAGCAGCAGACAGCGCTCGAACTCGATCTAGCTATCTAGCTTGCGTAGAAAACCTGCAATGTCGGAAAGGAACCCTAGAATCTCTAAACCAGAGACACAGCAGAGACCTCAGTTGCTACGCTAAGCCACTCTCCCGATCGAAATTGCTTGACAATTCGCCCCCCCTCCCCATGTCAGCACCTGGCTGCTGTGGAAGATCCCAGAGTTGCGCCGCTGCTGCGAGCTCTCGCCGCAGGGGGCGGTGCCCGGGCAGCGGCGGAGGCCACGTCCGGAGCCGATCGCCACGGCCCCCGGACCGGCCACCGCGCGCCGCGCCGCCGGGGGTGGGAGCCCTGGGGGCGGAAGGCGCCGAGAGCGCGGGCGCCGCATTTTAATTAGGCGCGTGCGGAAAACTGAGGGGCGGGGTCGGCCTCGTCGCGTCCGGCACCAGGGCTTACGAATGGGCGGAAACACCGCCGCTCCCCCTCCCTCCCCCCCTCCGCCGCCTCTCGCGAGCGCAGCCCCGCGCCCGGCTTTAAACTTCACCGCAGCGCCGCCCGCCCTTACCCTCCGCAGCTCGCCCAGGGGGGCGGGGAGAGGTGGGTCATCTTTACGAGCGGTGCGGAGCGACGGAAACGGGGGCGGCGGCGCTCGCGCAAAAACCGCGCCCCGGAAGCGGCGCTGAATAGAAAGTCGGCGGCGCGGGCGGGGGCGGCGCCGGCGGCGACGCAGGGACGGCACAATGGCGAGCCCGCAGACAAAAGTGGCGGCGGCTGTAAGTCAGCCCCACGCAGGTGGCGGCGAGGCGCGCCACTGTCGCCCCGCGTTGCCCCTCCCCGCCTCGAGGCGCGTTCTGCCGGAAGTTTTCGAACACTAGGGCGCCGGTGAGGCTAAGCGCGCCCGCCCCGCGTCGGCCGTGCCGGGCCAAGCCGAGCCGTGCGCCCGAGTTTCCTTCTTGCGATAGAAGTTCGCGGCGGCGGCGTCTGGCTTTAATCTCGGTGCTTTTGCTGACTTCTTGGCAGATTCCAAATGGGCCGCTCTGGGCCGGTGGTGGGAGCTGCGCGTCGTGAATCTAGCGGGGAGATATCGCAGATGCGCGTCGTGTGAAGTAGGGATGCAACGTCGATATCGATGTTTTGAAAGCCGATGTTTCTATAAAAGTGTATATCTTTTAAACATCCATGTATTGAAGTCGATATTCTTAGAACATCGATAGTTTGTGCTCGTTTGTTCGTTTTCTATGTTATATCGTGGATAAAAAATTTACGTAATCACAATTTTGTATTAATGTTGAAAAAATATGAAATTACAACTGACGTTAGTCTGTTTATTCGTTCGAACCATATCATCATCGAGCATTTTATTTCTCGCCCGAGTGTATCCATACAGCGTGGTATTTCCTTAGTCTTTCCTCGTAATTTGCACATGAAGATGCCTTTTTTAAACGTTGTTTTCAGTTAAATTTAATTATAAATTAATATATATGTCCACAGATTGGCGACATCGATGTTTTGCTCTGAATGTCTCATTACTGGCGTGAGGTCAAACGTCCCACCTGCCGCGCAGCGCCGCCCCGCGCAGCGTCGTGCAAATCGCGCGTGCTCCAGGAGATCGTCATGGTTCGCGGCTCCGTTTTTATCTTTGTAAAATATTCGCGCGCCGTCAGATTTAATGT
Source organism: Gryllus bimaculatus (assembly GCA_017312745.1). Classification (NCBI taxonomy): domain Eukaryota; kingdom Metazoa; phylum Arthropoda; class Insecta; order Orthoptera; family Gryllidae; genus Gryllus; species Gryllus bimaculatus. The sequence goes on along the minus strand of BOPP01000002.1, from coordinate 4,194,880 downwards.
ATGCTCTTTTCTCTTTTGTATTCAATCTAGCCCTCTTTTGTCCTATTTTCGTATGCGCCACGGTCCCTCCGCGAAATTCGAACTGGTGTTGGAACGTGCTCCTGGACCAAGACTCTACTCGCGAGCGAAAAACGAGATGTGATTTAAGCGTGGAAAGTTGCCCAATTGCTTCGATATTTCTTTGGAGTTCACCTGAATGCACCAGGATAAACATAAGTAGTTCGAAGCTATTCCATATGTTGGTTTTGGCTTTATATAAACTTACATCTCTGATGTTACTGAACAAATATGTGAATTTGCGTTGTTACATTTTATTTATATGGCAAAAATTTTCAACATTTGTTTGGAATAAAAAAGAGAATTATTTAATGAATTTCTTTTATTTTAACACTGGTAAAAAGGATAATTGACAGCTAATCTGTTTATCTAAATATAGAAGTATCATTTTTCTAAAAAGCCAAAATCAGGTTTTCTTTGCTGAACATAGAGAATTATTATAACTGTCAGCTTTAGTCCGAATCCGATATTTTTTGTCGTTTTAGTTGATTACAAAAAAATAACGAATCAAGTGGATTGTTTGTAAAATGGGGAATACTTACGTGAATCTGTTCATCACGGGCTAAATTCCTCTATGTATCCCGTTCGTGGTTGCACGGAGGGGATTTCGAAAGCGTCACGTACTGAGCTATTCAGTTCGCGACCTGGCCTCTTTAAAATTAATTTTGAGCGCTTCACGTAATCTCATACTGGCGCTGGAATTGTATGCAATTCTATTTCCGTAGAAACGGTATTGCCTTCGTTTATATTCGCTCTTCTGTCGCGCCGTACTTTTGCTCCCACTGTTTCATCGCTAACTTCCTTGCGTTGCTCTGTGCAACTGGAGTTTACTCCCGGTTTTTCTCCCTTTTTTGTCGGCGGTAGAAGCCTGCCGCTTTTGGAAAGCTGTCATTCGGCATTGGCCGCATCCGTTACCTTCCCCATACCTTGCCGAACATTTATTCTCGTTGCGTTGGCCGCCACTGACGTGCCGGAGCCATGACAAGATGCATACGCTTCACATTTCTCTTCTTTCTGGGCACAGAAACTGGAGGTGACTGTACCTAACGCCACAAGACCTTTAGTATTTAAGTAACTACTGTTATATAAATAAATAAAATGGTTTACGATAGAGCAACAAGCAAATCGAAATAATTTGTATAACCTTCTTCCCAGATTATTTACTAATTAAGTTAAATAAAAATAATATTGACGAACTGAACCAGACGTATTTGATGTAAAACATGATATTTTCTTTCTAAACATGAGAAAATCATTTGATTAATTAATAACAATTTAAGAAACATTCAGAATCATCAAGTTAAATAATATATTTGTTCACCTCTTTGCGATGCAGATCAACTCACATTTGAACGATCTCAAACCTGAATGTTCAGGCAACAATTACGGAAGACCCTGGTCATAGGGGAATTAGCGCTAGAAATATTATTTTTCGAGGTTCTTGATCACACCTCAGCAAGCATATGCGACTGGTATCTAGCCTGTTAACACGAACATCAAATAGTAGTTGCACACAGACGAACGTTTGGAACTTTTCCATGCTGCTTCAATATGGAAATTTGTTTTCACTTGTAAATGCAGTTTATAAAACGAGGCCCCGGGCTTAAGAAATACAAGATTTTGTGAACTGTCGATAAGTTGTATTTATAAAAACAAAATATTCCTATTTTTAAAGACGGATTATTTCTAATTTCTCTAAAACAAAAGCAATATTTAACACAAACCTTCACATCTTTGTCTACGAACGAACAACAATTCTACGAGTTTTTTATCTTCTGGTGCACAACTGTTTATCTTAAAATAGTTACAGATTTACACATAGTGGTATTTCAATTTCTTAATTTTAGAAACAAATACACTGACAAAAATGGTTTGGATTCATAAAATTAATTTCTTATAGTTTAAATTTATAAAATTATAATAAATATTTACGAAGTGAGTACTCAATACAGAAATTCATAATCACCCACCTCATTTCATTTGATGAATTATATCGATTTTTATGTAAAAGTTCAGAGCCATGATGACTAATTCAGCTGTGAATTCAAAAAATACAAACCCACGAGGCCAGAAAAAAACAATTTCCTTCTCTGAAGGACTTTGGGAATATAGCAGATTTCTTTCCCTATTGTGTTCAACAAAATTTGGCACATAATGTTTATGGCTTGCCTAACACTATGTAGATGTTATATGTACTCATTTAGAGCAGTTGAAGACAAATATGTTGTATAAAATAGCCCGAAAGTGTGAAACCGTTGTAACGTCTCACCTTTTGTCCATATTTTTGTTTTTGGCAGTTGAATAACTGCCAAGCGCTCTTAGAGAAAAAACGTTTATTTTCTTCAGAATAGTATATTATTAATAACAATTGTTACAAGTCACAATTCAGGGGCAATTTTTTCTTATAATTGTATTACATTGCTTGTATTTCACTTCACATCCACTTTTCATGGAGATTGATACAAATAAAGAGTAAACCAAACAGTATGGGTCTGAGAATCTTGCATCTAATTTGTATCGGTCCCTGATTTTTTTTCAGCAATTGCCCATTTCACTCCTTAGCTAAGTGCATTCCACAAGGAAACATCCGTTCCGTTATTCCGTGAAGCGCGAGTTTGGTGACCGAGGGAGTTGTCGATGTGGAAGCGAGTGCGAAGGCGGTCACGTAGGACGAGGCCACTGGGTCCACAGCGGCTGCGGCGTCGCTGCGACGGAGGGGGGAAGAAAGAGGCGTGGGTGATGGGCGATCGCGGTGGACGGCGTGGGCGGGCTGACGGTCGACGGTGGGCGGGCGGGGTGCGGGCTGGGGGCACCAGCTGAGGGCTAGTAGGCCCCGAAGGGCCCTCCCTTTTCCCTCGTTCCCCGCCAATCTCACACCGGGCCAGCGTGCCAGCCACCCCCCCGGCGCATGGGACCACCGCTGGCACACACTGTTTATATGCAAGTAGTTACAGATTATAACATTAGTCGTAGTTACTTTGATCTCTCTCGCCTCGACTTCTATAGAACAGACAACAGGACAGTCAACTTGAGAGAAGTGCACGGCCCTAATTCCTCCGGGATACATACTAGTTTACTCAGAGGACCAATCTTGTTACAAAGGAAATGTAATTTTACTCGCTATTAGCTACTGTAAATGTAAGTAGGTTGTAAATTGAATCTGTATGCTTGAAATGAGGAAAATCACACAACCCTAAAAGGCCCGCAGACGACGGGTGCTCGACGCACAAAGAACGGCTCAAGCTGCATGAGAGGCATAAAAAAACGGTGAATGTGCGGTAACCCTAAGGGCGAATGCAGAAGGGTCAAAAGTGAAGAAAGGTAGCATTATAACCATCGACATAGGGCCATTACCTGCCCCGACTGGGGGGGAGCCTAAATGTGTGGCAATATCGTCCACTCCGTGGTTGCCCGCCCTCCGTTGCAGACCGCTGCTCGTATCCAAATTGCGCTCTTTCGCTCCCGCGCGATCCACCCTGTCGCGCTTCGCCCGGCCCTGCTGTGTGCTTGCGCCAGCGCAACGTGCCCCTGCCGTCCGAGTAATACTTTTCGCGTAAGTCTGTGTCTGCGATTAAGGTGTCGGCTCTTCTGAAGTAAACCTCGAAACGCTACCGGGCTTCTGTCGATGAGAAATGCTTCGTTGCAGAAATTATAATGAATATTACCGCCCCGGCCCTTCGGTGGCTGCCCAGTATCGAAATCCCTGCGCGGTGCCTATATTTCCCGAACCGCTTAACAATATACCTAGCTCTTAAACAACGACTAATTCAAATTACGTATAGTGTTTATAAAGAGCCTCTTCGAAGTCCTCTGCATGGTGCACATGCTTCTATTCTCCGTTCTCGTGATACCAGCAGCTTATGCGTATTTACCGTCCCCTCAAGTCATGAGAATACTGCTTAGTTTAAGAACCTCTCGGTAATCTATAATTATCAAAGTTAATTGTCTTTAATCATTTGACAGAGCAATCAAACATGAGTTTGACGTTAAGATAAGGTGCTGATTTCGTGGGTCTGGAACTTCGTTTCCTCGTTTTCTATTTAGAAACTCTATAAACCTTAATTTCTCACTCTTCATTGAGAAATGACTCACTACCTATTTTATTTTACTTACATTTCTCGTCAGTGTTCCTCCGGCCGCTGGGCCATCTCTGCCCTTACTCTTTTTCGCCCTCTCCAATGAGGCGTCTCGGGCCGACTCTACGCCCTCACTTTTCTTCATTCTTTTTCTCTCATTTTCCCCTCTACCGCGACTCCGGCCCACTCACCATCCTTCTCCCCTTTTTCTCTACACCCTCCCGTCAATCTCAACTTTTCATACCTCTGCCATTCTCTTTGGCTTCTTCCTTGTCCTGACAATTTTCAACCTACATCTGTTCTCCTCTCCTGTTCCTTTTACGTTCTCTGCTTTTTTATCTGGCGCGAATCCTTGGCCCATCTGCAGCTTCGTGTCGCCTCTTCTTATATCATGTGTCTGCTGAGCCTTGAATTCACATGCCCTATATCCTGATAGGCCAAGGAGCTTTCCAGCATCCGTAGCACATCCCATCACGCTGTACAAACCCTCTCGCAGTTGCCTGTCGCGCATACGGTTGACTACCTCATCGACGCGCAACTCAAAGCATGCCACTTTCGCGTGTGGTCCTTTATGTTCCCGCCCCAAACGACAAAGTTAAGATCTGGACATTTCTCTGGTAATGATGTTATTTCGTTGAAAAAGCGCAGAATACTCCACGGCCGGCAACAGTGATTCAAAGAAGAGACCTAATTAAATTCTTTTTACCAGACAATGTTTCTCCGTACATTCAATTATATTTAATTAAAGATTAGGTGGGAAATCGCGATCGATATGAAAGCAGAGAAGGAGGCCAAAAGCAAACAAAACCAGAACTAATAATAGTTTCCTGTAGGCTCCCTTGAAAAAAGTAAGCTGTTTAGGGGAGATGACCTAGTACAACAATTCGATTCTTGAATCTGGATTTACGCGGAGAGTAAATAGGTGCTATATTTAATAATATTGACTAAACTATTTTCTTTCCCTTATGTGGATAGTAAAGTTCAACAACAATTATATTCAATATTAAGAGTCGACTCTATGCAAAAATATATGGGGGATTCGTAATTGATGGTGATACCTTACAATTTTCGCAAGGTCTTCTACTAATTTGCGCAGAATATTATTGTGGGCTTAATAGCCTATATGGACAAAATCGTGCTTGCGCTCGCGGGCTGCAGAACGGACGCTTAATCAGTAAACTGTAGAAGGTACTCATAAAACCTGGTGATACTTTATGCTACATTAAAACAATAGAAGTCTACAGAGCCTGCCTGAACAGAACAACGACCACGGATTTGGCGAGCCTCCGTGCGCAAGTCTCGATCAAGAGAAATAGAGAGATAGTTCCCAGAGAGAGAGAAGCAGCGTGTCGGAGCCGCATGCTGCAGCGGATGGGGAAAATTAGTGCGGCGAATGAAGAGAGCGACAAACAACTAAAGTGCCAGAGGATGAGACAGTAGATCGTTCAAGGTGCGTGGGCTGTTTTTAGTTACAAACTAAATGGTACGTTAATAGTTTACTCAAACGGTAGGAATATGGACTACCCAAGCGCCTGTGGGCTCACATGTTGTATTGGTGGTTACCCATGTGTGGATCTTATTTGATTTGTCTTCGCTTCACTACTATTAACATAGTCACTACGAGAGATATCGAAAATATTACGGATGCCAGAATATGCTGAACCTCCTAGGCGGAAAGAGACGTGAAGGAGAAAATAGCAGCACGATACTAGAGTATACTAGTACAATATAGGTTATTGTCTAGCTTATAGGTGTGATCTATTAAAGGCTCGAGAGCACAAAAGAAATTGTAAATCAGAGCATGGATTTAAAATCTGCATCCTTGAGTGACCTGATTCACGGAGTAGTGCGCATGTAATGTGAAGCATGGACTGGCAAGAAAGGATGAGCCGGTGCGACGGTTAATTTTTCCACAAACGCGTTTCACTGCTAAACTTGATATAGTGGAAGAAAGTAAAACAAGAGGTGCGCGGTGGAGCGGTAAGGTAAGGTCGGGCATTCGGCCGTTTCGTTCTACTTATATAGATTAATTAGGTGTTGCAAATCTTACAAAGATAATGATAAATACCTCTGCATTCAAGATAATTATAATCTTTTCGAGTATATTTTAGGTCTAGGTGTTCAAACACGAGTGCTTTATCTTGTTCTTTGTGCTATATCTAAATGTAGAAAGATAAAGGCTGTAATAGCGGGAGTGGAAGAGGAGCCATTTAGTTGTTAAAGGAAATTAACGATTAATTGAATATAATTTTTTCACATAAACCTCACCCCAAGTGATACCAATCTTTTCATATAACTTGTAAGTCAGGCGACGGAAGGCATGGGTATTCAAAAATTCGAGCATACAATACAACTACTTACCTTCTTTATTTCATTCAATCCGACGACTCAATGTGTTGCAGATAATCTATTGTGCAGAAGATGTCACATAGGGATGGAATCTAGAATTTGAAACTTAATTCAATTTTTAGCTTCGGTGAGATTCGGGGATGCGGGCTCATGGGTAATGATTTTAGGAGGATGTTGAGAGTATAATTATATCCCAAGGAGTACTAACTTTGGCTTGCTAGCCGTCCATAACAGCAGACTAGTATGTGATATTGCGTGTTCGTTGTAATGATTTGCAGTAACGCAAAGCTATTTATTATATTTTTATTCGTTATACGACTGCACTCACATGCTACCTTATTCGTACATCTCACTGCTTAGACTCTATTTGGCAGTTTTTATTCTACTCGCCAATGCGGGAGTATCTTGCTTTATTTAAGTTCGCTGTGATTCAATCTCAATTGTTGTGCCCTCGACTATTCGCCTTTTACTCTGTCTTGCTTGCGTTATGTACTTCAATCATTGGTACTAATTGAGTTTAATCACGTGCTCTCACGCGTAGTTTGTGACAGTTGTCACATCAATGACTCTGCGCAACCCTTGATGAGTCAGATGCTCCAATTTCTTATGTACAATGTCAATCACCTAGTGAGATTTGATTATCCTCTTGCTCGCGATGTTTCATCCTTCTCGACTATCTCGTCCCTCCCTCCTCGACCCCGAACCCCCGCGGACGGACCCTATTTAGCCTTCTCCCAACATCTCCTGACCTTATCCCACTTCCGTCCTCCATCTGCTTGTGGATCGCGCCTTTCTATGAGAAGCGGGTCGACCCTCAGGCGAGCTCCGCTCGCATCTTGGATATCCTCAGCCGTGGGGCCTCTCTTCACTATACTTCAATACTGTCGACTACTGCGACAACCATTGCTTCTGCCTTACTCACCCCACTCATCTCACTACCCATATCTTACCACATCCCATATAGCCATCTGAAATAGCAGTGCACTCGTACAACTTCTACGTCGACCATACGGCTGTATTGTCTCTCAGAATGCTTATATCTAGGCTTATGTTCCCGCCCACGCGAACAGCGACTCATATTACAGCAATAACTTGTTGTTTTGACATCACACTAGTACTTCAATGCCGACAACCGTTTCCCACGCACATAGCATTGGTTTTTATTTTTGCTTTAATGATAAATGTTCACTCCGAATACCCTTTGCCGCCTCGAATCTGTCTCTAGTGATCATTTCACTCCACGCTCCATCACGCCACACCGACGACTTACGCTGATCCTCCCCTGTCGTTTTCGCTCACGCCACGTCGCGTCACTATAGTATAGCGTCCCATTCATTCAGGCTCACTTCGTATTCTCCAGTGCAGCGCCAACGTCAACAGAAAGTTCCCGTCGTGATACTAATAATGATATGGGT
>BOPP01000002.1:4128282-4153263 GCA_017312745.1 Gryllus bimaculatus | reverse complement strand
CACCGTCATCACTCCCGATATCGCCACTGCCTCCGCTGTCACCGCTTGTTCTTCTGTCACCACTGCATCCTCCACCGTCTCCTCCGTCGCCAGCGCCTCCAGGCCCGACCACTCTTCGCACGGACGTGTTCTCAGAGCGAGCTGCTCCTCGCCTTGCAGCCTGTTTTCGGGCAGCCGCTGCCTCTGCCGGCGCAGCGTCTCTCGCAGCTTCTGCTTCCTTTCTTCACTGCTCGCTCTCATCCGCAGCTTCCGACGTCTTTTTTCCTTCGTGTCTGTTCCTTTCTATCGATTTATTTCCCTTTTGTCTTATTTGTTTTCACGATTTTTGTATTGTCTTGCTCAGGCAGTTTATAGTTCGATTTTCTCAGTACTCCAACACACTCTTTGTTCTTTCTTGGCTTAATCTCCTTATTGTCTTCAGTCTTTCTATTAACGGCGTGTGCTGGCATTACTGCCATGACGCTGTGTGTCAGTATCCTTTGTAGTGAAAGATTTGAGAAGAGCCGTACTATTTTCCTCAGAAACAAGCCCATACTTAAATGCTAATGACGGATAGGCCACGAAATCACTCGATATTCTGAGAGAGTGGAAGTCCGCTATGTCATCATTTAGAAATTTCTGATTTTAATAATGTACTACAATAACTATTATTGATGTAACATCATATTTTCACAACGGAATTTGTATTCTTTGTGCTTTATAATCGCACAGATATCATAATCAAATATGTTGGGCTGGACCAAATCATGAAGCGATCTGTCTATGATAAAATTGTTACTACACATGATGCAATAATACCCGAAATATAAAAACATATTTTTCGGATATATTGCTTTCTTTGATGTGTAAAAATTAAAATTGAAAAAATATTATAAGTATTTTTTTGTTTACCATTAACAAACCACAAACAATGAAACTTTATTTTTACCTATTTATTTTTCTTTGAGATTGCAGGTTTTCTCTGGCCAAGTATCAGCCAAGTGTTCCCTACAAAGTTAATTTTGTTTCCTATAAAATTTTATCTTGTAGTTTGTCAGCTTCAAGAATAAAAATAGCACTTTAGAGCAATTTATATATGTTGCATTTAATGGAAAAGGTTGAACAATAAAAGTATACATCAAATGTGCAACCTGCTGTTTGAAAAAGAATAACAACTCTCACTAGATCCCTTCACTTTTCTACTCGAAATTTACCAAAAAGTTTAAGCTCATTTCATGTAATTTGGCATTTGTTAGAAAATGAATGAAAATAAGCTGTTTTAGTCTAGTTTAAATAGCTCAGCAAATTGCTTCTTATGTACAAAGAGCAGTTTCAGCTTCATCCGGCTTTCCCCAATCATCATCACAATTTTTGTGTCCGTTCTTTCAACGACATCTTTCACGCAGAGTAAATATACTATTATAACCACGTTGATATAGTCATAATTATAGCTAGACGTTAATTTTAGTATAAACTTTATTGTTCTCAAAACAATAGTGCCCTTTCTCTTGTAATCTCCTCAGTTCATTAAGTTTGTATCTGAAATCGTTCTTTAAAATCACTTACAGTAATTTGAAACTTTTTCCTTCCTTGGAAGTTTTACTGTAACTGTAGTTAGAAGCAAGAAGTTACAATGTTTCTTTTTTTACGATCCTGTTATTCTCTTTTCAGAGAGAAAATGAATTTAGTCGGAAAATTACAAAAGTATTTCCGAAACACATACCAAAAGTCTATCCTGGGTCGAAAAATCTCTCTATTTAATTGTGTAGTCATATCACAGATTTTACCGTCAATGATCAAATTTGCCACCGTATATTTAATGTAATTGGGCATTTAAAAAGTAACCGAAAATGTGTTTCTGCCTGAAACGTGCAATTTGTTGATACACGGATAAAGCGCATTTTCTGGTCCTATATTACAAATTCATGGTAATGTTAGGTTTGCTATTCACATGATTCATGATTGGTTATGCAAAGTGATAAAGTAACAGGAAGTGAAGTGATGATGTGTCAATCCAGGTTACATGACCTATACTTTTTGAGCTAGGGATTTTAAAACCAGAAGTATTCAAATCCTCGTTTCATTATATCCGCCTCTTTGCAAAAGTTTCCTGGAAATATTAGAGGATATTATGTGTAGATAATTAGTATTTAGGTTTCCGTGAATGTAGTACCCGTTTTAGCTCGGAAGGTTGCGATGATCTATTCTTCCTGAAAAATGAGATCCGGCGTAGTCTTTGCGAGCTTTCGTCCTCTTCTGGTATCCTCCTCTGCTCCAAACAGGAGAAGCTCTATGCTGCCGATTGGTCTAGCAACGTGTCTGGTAATGATGTGCGGTATATAAAAGTGTGTGTGGAGTGTGTGTGGAGTGTGTGCGTGTGAGTGTGTGTGTGTGAGTGTGTGTGTGTGTGTGAGTGTGAGTGTGAGTGTGAGTGTGAGTGTGAGTGTGAGTGTGAGTGTGAGCGTGAGTGTGAGTGTGAGCGTGAGTGTGAGTGTGAGTGTGTGTGAGTGTGTGAGTGTGTGAGTGTGAGTGTGAGTGTGTGAGTGTGAGTGTGAGTGTGAGTGTGTGTGTGTGAGTGTGAGTGTGTGTGAGTGTGAGTGTGAGTGTATGTGTGGAGTGTGGGTGAGTGGGTGAGTGTTTGTGTGAGTGTGTATGTGTGCGTGAGTGTGTGCGAGTGTGTGTATGTGAATTTGTGTGTATGTGAGTGTGTGTGTATGTGAATTTGTGTGTATGTGAGTGTGTGTGTGTTGATTGTGGAGAGCGCCTGGCGACGGAGAGATCGCGCGGTCCATGGGTCGTTTATTGAAGCATTGCTTGGTGAATATTTCTCGGAGTAACCACGGTAAACTATCGATCAAAACACCGATGGCAAAAATATTTTTCCAGACAGCGACTGAAATATCCTTAGCTATGATACGAGTGTTGGAAATAAGTCACTGGTAAGTCGGATTCGAACCATTTGATCTCTCGATCAGCAAGACTGTAACAGCCACGGATGCTATCAGCATGCTATCTACAACCATGTCAGCCAACTTTTATAAGCAAAGTAAGTATATTAAGGGAAATACAAAGTGTATCGTAGACGCCACCCTCGCACCGGCCCCGCACCGTACCGTCCCGCCCCCCTACCCCGCGGCCCGGCCCCCGTCCCCGCCCCCGCAGCCGCCCCTTCGCGGCCGCCCCCGGCGGACGCCAACCACCAACGCTGACCCCGGCACCACGCCCCTGTAGTCCGTCCCCCACTGCCTGTCCATTCCGGTGTCGGCCGTTGGGCGCGGCGCCCCCCTGCGCCCACCCATCATCCCCAATTACCTACTCACTTCCCTTCCTCGCCCCCTCCCCCCCTCGGCTCGGGGGCCCGGCGCCTCGCGCACCGATGGCCCCTGCGCCGCCCCGCGATGCCCTCGATTACTCGCAATTACCCTCCGGGTGCCCCAGGGCCCCGCGAAGACCCACTTGCGGGGCCCCAATTCGCGCCATGTGCTTCACGGCGAGCTTGACAGATGGGAAAGACACAGAAACCCTGCGGCAATATCGTGTTCATACGAACACAAACCAGTAGATGATTCACAAGTTGACCGTGGAATGTATTAACCATATTAAATATTCAGTTCTTTTGATACGTTTCGTTTAATTTAAAAAATGTTCTCAATATCACCGTCAATTTGTAGTACACTTTCTCATTGTTAATTAATTTAAGAAATTTGACACAACTATAATTATACAACTATAAAACAGCGTTTTTGAAAAAAAATGGTTAAAATAGGAAAGTAACAAATTGCAAAGAAAACTTTCCTTAGTATCAATGGAATATTCAGTACATTACTCTATTAAAAGGAAAGATACAATGCGCACAGTAAAACGAAACTGCTTCCCATTATTATAAAGTATGAGAACAGAACATGACTTGTCTTAACCAACCAATCCCTGAACTCTTTTCACCTCTGCTAAAATTAGCACAAAATGTACATCCCTACCTTCCCCCCAACTCCACTCTTCTTCGCTCGCCCGACCCCTTCCTCACGCCTCCACCAGAACCCCGAATTCTACGACCCTTCGCCTGCACCCAATCCCTCTTCCCGCCCCCACACGCTGCCGACCGACCCTCTGTTCTTAAACAAGACACTCTCTAAAAACCGCCTCTCTAAAAACCGCCGCAGAACTTTGTTTTCGGCCAGGAAGCTGCAAGGTATGTACGACCCAGTTTGCTTACGCATCAGACATTCAATGTCTACATTTTGTATATAATATTTTGTACTAACTTATCCCTAATTTTTATAGTTCATATATTAATATAATTTTATTTTAATGATTCTAATTTTAGCTCTGATGTTGATCGCTACGCGATCGGAACGATCGTTAGCAAAATAAATTTTTGATACCAGATAAGACCTTTAATTTACCATATTAATTATAAAGTATGTTATTAATAATGTGTGTCTCAATAATTAACAGAAGGATTAAATGTGCTTGAACTTGCCGAACTGTTCAAATGATTGAAATGAGAATTGTTTTCTACGACTTATTCGAATACATCTCAGAGAAGTTCTAAAAAAGCGATACACAGAAAAATGTGTATTTACCTACACAAAATCACTTACAATGAAATTCCTCACCCATTCGTAATGTTTGTAGGTATGTTTCTCCAAGACTACAAATGCCACATACTAAATCAGCTTCGTAAGAACAACAAATAATCTCCTTCAAAACCTATATATATCACAAATATTAGGATGTCACATTTAACAGTTTTCTATTCATAAATGCTTCCAATCTTCCCGTAATGCTTTCTACAAGTGTAAATCATCAAATTGGCGTGAATATACCTTAAAGTACTGATTTCCCAATTTACATGCGTTTTAAAGAAATGACTTCGTTTTCAGTTTATCTTTCATGACGCTATTGAGGTTTTCTGTGGAGTTCGTGTCGATTTTTTCTGTGCGCGAATCTCTCTCCCTATGAGAAATGAATTTGTCTGCTGTGGATAAGTCACTTATTACATCATAAAAAACTAAAATTGCTTCTTTGCGTCTAAAAAATTGAGCACATTTATGGTTATATTTTTATCTTTCCTTCGAGTCGTATTAGGGTCGACAGAAACACTACATGATAATATAATGGTGAAAATGGAAATTGTAAATGTAATTTGCAATGTTTTGTGTAATTCATCCTACATATCTAAAACCACATTTAGCCCTTCAATGACCAACCATTTTCAACGCGCTGTACCGCTTTTATAATACGCTGTACGGAAGGAGGGTTAAAAATGTCCACTATCAATTTTACAGAATTTATTTACATAAATAGTATATAGGTTGACCTACAACATTAAACATTACTATCATCTTCATTTTCACTTGCACTCATATTACAGATATATTGTTTCTCCCCATTCTCTTTAAATTTATCATCGTACTAACGTTCTAAATCGGATTCTGATAAGTATTTACTCATTTTACTACTACATCCTTCCATGGTGAAAGACTAATCAATACTATATACTAAAAGTACTATTTGAAATCGTTTATCTTCAACAATGGAAAGTGGATTTTATTTGGAAAACAAGTCACATTGTTGAGTAATAAATCTGTGGTTTCTGTGAAAACGCTGATTACAACTTAGACCAAGGGAGGTTAATTTAGTGTCTACGTCGTTTTCCTGATTTTATAATCAGGTTGTGACCAATTACAATTTTACAGTGATTATGCAACCAAAGTTCATTCTATTTATAACACAAAATCAGAATCTAGCAGCTTGAATCGCACTACTCTAATTTTTATGAGAGTTTTAAAAGTGTGTGGACATAGAAAGACTTCCTTGGTCAATGCAGCGTTAATGAGCTGGAACGTCTGTAATAACCACTCCCGCGTCTGCGCATTTGACACCGCGGAAACACTATGATTCTTGGATTGAACGTGAAACTTTAATTCTATAACGACATGAGTAATTTCTGTAATGTTTTGGGAATTGAAGGTTATAAACTTTATGAATGATTTATATGAATGGCCATATAATAAATGATTTATAGCTTGAATAAGAAAAAAATAATTTCCATTATGCAAGTACAAATGTATAATCTCTTAAAAATTAGAGTATCATTTATTCAGTGTTCAAGCATTATATGTATATAACCACAGATTTTTTGCATCCTCGAGGAACTGCTCACAAATTTGACACCTGAATGCTATGTTCTTTGTACACCTTGTTCAACAGTGGTTTCATTACTGCATATACATGGCAGAAACATGCAAACATTCGCTGGCTGTCGTGGATTAGTTTGCCTTTCTAATCTGTTTCTGAATCAATGAAAATTACCAATATACATAATGTTCTGGTCTGCTTACACAATTTTGCTTGTGGTGAAGAGCAGATGTGCCTTAATACCAGTAAGGTTGATAACTCCAAACTGCAGCATTCTATACATTTCGCCGAATAATTGGAAAAGTAATATGATATTGCAACTTTTATCCTATTAATACTTCATACTTTTGCTTAAAAAACGACGTACACGAAAAAATTACCATTTTATTTATTTTTAATTTAAAATCAGAATGAAAATGGCACTTCTTTATTAGAGTTTGGTGTCTTGTTCTTTAAACTTACAAAAATGATCAAGGAAAAGTTTTGCGCGAAACAGAATGTAAACCCAATTCTAGAGCTCTACAAAGGAATAAAAAATTCCCATGAAATATCTTTTAACGTAAATGCGTGATGTGATTCATATAAAGCTTGAGCAAAGAACTTTTATAAGTGTGGTTAAATTTTTGTAAAACAATCGGCTGAAACTGTTCATAATTAATACCAAAATACCTTTTAAAAAGATTATAACAGAATGTATTTGCTAAATTTATTTTGGTGGAAGCAAGGAAGAATCCTTCTCATTCATTAGTTAAATGATGTGCGAGTGATCTCCATGAATAAACAATGCCAGAGATATCTAACATGCAAGTAACAAGGTTGCGTAAATTGACGTTCTAATTAGTGGTTGTAACGTCATTAATTTGATATATAACTAACGAGTTCGTTCCATTTAGACGAAATGAGGATGTCTACAAATTACGTAAGCTACGAGAACCTACTATTTAGTCGATGAAATTATAACATTGTTATAATTAACTGACAAGATTCGTACCAAACCTGTATTGCTTTGGAAATAACAGGCAATTTTACAAGTTTGTTAATTCAGTAGAACATTTTAATTATGCAATATTTCCATAGCGGTATCGCTTTGAATTCGTTAAAACGAAATATTCCATAAGACACGACCGGCAAATGTATCTCAGAGCATCAACTGATGTCTTCCTTCTTCCTTGTCCTATCCTCACTTCTTAGTTACACACACACACACATATGCACTGCACTACCACACACGTCGGTGACCAGTCGGGAACTTGGAGCTTGTCCCGCCTGGGGCAGTGCCCCGCTGGTGGGAGATACCTGCTTGGGAATATCTCCGCAAGCGGACGCAACTCGCCACGTGATCACAGTCATCACATGTGTGGCTAATGACCTTAGCATTTGACGTGCTCGGAATCACTAACCAATGAACCTTAACGCACGAAGAAATGGTGATGCCTGAATCAGTAAGAATAGCGCATAGCATACCTCCTAAAATTACCTATTGGCATCTAACGAAGCAATACGCAATTCCAATTACTAAGAAAATGTTAATTTGCGATCTTTTTTCTGAAGAAGAAATAGAAAGCTTTGCAAAAAGTTTTTTTCGGAGAGCCGCGAAATGGGAAGGGGACGTGACGGAGTGGAAGTGATGAAAGAGCGTGATCTTCTCTGCACTCTGGAAAATTCCTCGCGATAACGAGCGTATTGCGTGCGGTTTACTTCCGCAACATTGCTTTAATTTGTATTGTTTCTGAGAATGCTTCTGTTGTAATGCGCATACTTCTACAGTGAGTTATGGTCTGCAATAAGTAATTTTGTCATGTTTTCATGTCGAAGAAATTTCACGTGCTTTTCACATCTACTATATATTATAAAATGTAGCAAATATCTCTACGGTCCACGCGTATTCTCTTATAAAAAACTAAATAGTATTCGTAGTAATAAAAGTTATAAATAGTCGATGTATGTTTACACAATATCTCAAGCAGAGAGTATACATTTCAAGCTAGTTCGCTATTAAACGCAGTGCGACATTCGTGCACTTTTTTTCTTCTCGTGAAGTTATAAGTAAATTCACAAAACTGGGCATAAGGGTATTTCAACTTCAAGTGCCAGTCATCGAATCGTTCTGGGATGATTTCAGTTAGCATAGAGAGGGACTTCCTCTGGCCCCATGGTGAGATCCAGCCATTGTCTTCTGTATAACGCGCACCAGCTCCCGCATGTGGACGTGGCTCAGATACCCGTGCTCCTTTACGAAGTATATTACTTACTATTACTTTTAGTTCAGTCAACGTACAATGATTCTTGATTTCGAAAAAGTAGCTTTTTCCAAATCATCTGTCAGGCCTGTAGTCTCTAAACAACATTAAAGCCTAAATTTAACACAAGATTCGCCGATATAAGACAGCCCTTGTTCAACCTGGCAGATATTGTGGCCCAACAAATTTGGAAAGGATGTTTTAACTTTAGAGTAACTGGAAGTCCTTAAAATATTTTGAACTTTTCTCAAAATTTTCTCCAATTTTTTTCTTTAATTTTTGTTCAAATAGACTTAAAAAAGCGTAGAAAACTCTGTGTTTAAAAAAAAATAATGTGAATATTCAAGTTCAGTCTACGACAACGGTCGGTTAACACGTTCGGATAATGAATGAATGAATTGATAATACATAAAATAACTGTACTACATTTATTGAAGTTAATAGTTTTCTTGCTGGAATATGTAATTGCAAAAAATTTGCCAACTCCGTAAAGAAAATGACTCCCAAAATTGCGTGTGCAACAATTGTTTTTCCAAAAATTCTGTTCACTAAACAAAACATTCTTTTACAACTTGTCATCGATAAAATGCTGTAAGCATGTTGAAAATTGCTATTCAATACCCCAAACTCCGTATTCCTCGAATTAGAGCTTACTAACTACAATGTAACTCATAGAATCACACGAAAACTAATCACGCAACATTCAATGCTTATACGGATTCTAGTGGAGATTAGCCTTAGATTTTCGGAAATGTTGGACACGACATCTAATAGACTATTGCAACGCAGTCTCTACGAGTGTAAATTGTCTCATATCCTTGCATGCATTGTTGGATTGTCGATCTAGTGCTGCCATGAACTCTAATTAAGCGACAACAGACGGGCGAGTGGTAGCAGGCGATTTACAGCGCGTTCGGAATAGAAGAACATATTGCAGAGGTCATAATACTTTATACTCTACACTTTCCTCAGCGAACTATGAGTTACGCATGTACAGTGACATCGATGGTCGCAGGGATAAAAGTGAATAGTATTCTAAATTACGATTAAAAAACGATATTTTATGGGTTGCCTCTAGTGTAAAATTAAAAGAAGTATATTAATTTTTTCTATGTGAACGGCATGTGATATAAGTAAATCTTGAAATGCTTTCTTTCACTTGCTTTGGATATTTTCAGTGATTTTTAAATTTAAATAAAATGTTGGTATTATATTTACAATTATGTATATGCAAAGCGTTAACTTTCTAATGATTGTTCCTGAAGTATCTGTAAATAATCTACAAGAGGCTTCTGCTCTAATAGTTTGGTGCACTTTAAATTGCGCACAAGAATGTTTTTGCTTTCCCATTTATTCTCGAGAGCTTAAATAGGACCGGACAAGAAAATCCCCTCGTTTAGAAAATAAAAGAAAAGTGAGTTTCGTTTATTTATCTTCACACCCGTGCGGACTTTCGTTGGCCATTCTCTCATCTTTGTGACGTTTTACTGAAGAGGGAAAAGCTAATTTTGCTTTCAAAGAAAATACATGTCACATCCACATCTATGGCGATGTTTCAAATAAGAATACAACTGTTTTGACCGTTTACCCATCACCAAGTTCAATGTAGTAATAGTTGTTTCGACTTTTTGATGCTTTTTAAATTAGAGACGTTAGAGCGAATATAGATTTTTATGTAAATGCGGAAAAATACTGTGAACGACTTTGTGAAAGGATTTG
Organism: Gryllus bimaculatus; assembly: GCA_017312745.1. NCBI lineage: Eukaryota > Metazoa > Arthropoda > Insecta > Orthoptera > Gryllidae > Gryllus > Gryllus bimaculatus. The sequence continues at coordinate 4,143,184 of BOPP01000002.1, read as the reverse complement.
ATGAAATGTGTTTGGGTTTCCTTTTATAAAAAAACAGTTATATCAGTTCTTACAAAGAAATTGGGTGAAGATAGTTTATTTACTTACCATTAATAAATATTTTAATTAAAATTTAGTTTATTCACGATATTCACTTTCTTCTACGTAAGACTACAATCATATCAATGACATTGCAACAAAAGAAAGGTAAGGGTATTAAGAGATTGTTTTATATTAAGATTTTATTATTCAATTATTATTTGGCGTAAGCTTTTAAACACGTTAATGTAATGTCAGTTTTATTATAGTTCGATGTGTATGACTTTCAGAGTTTTGGTCCGAAATAACCGTCATTGCAGGCTTAATTCAATCTGATTTTAGAGCATAAAGTACTGCACTCAATGGCCTTCAAGTGTAAGAGGGCCAAAGACGTCCACTCCACACGCTTTTACATCACGTAAAATATCTTTACACTTAAATCTACTTGTTGAAAAGATTTGAATAAGATTTTTATATTTAATATCTTGGATCATGAGCAGATGATACTGAGAAAATGACAGGCCTGGCCCATGTCACATACTGTCAAGGGATAGAAAATATTAAAAAATATTGTTTAGTAATAAGAGAATAATGATGACTCGATAAACTATAATGCTGTTTAATATCTGACTTTTCGAGGAAAATGAAGACCCTTTTTAAGTAAGTGCATTTTTATTCAGCTACAAACGGACTTGGATCCTTATGTTTCTTTATTGACACCATAAAATTAATATTGTAGAAAAAGAATTCATGCAAATCTAAACCACTTTTATTTTTGGTATTTTGTTCAAATCCTATAAAATACAGTATTTGGTATAATAGTATACTTTATATATTCGTAATATATATATTTCAATGTCATAAATTGAATACATTTCCTTCTCATAACCATCTACACTTTGAACCAGTTACCATTATTCTACAATATTCAGAACAAGTGTGATGTGCTATGTATGTTCTGTAAATAAACAAGTTTCTGGAAGTATAGAACGTTTGAAATACATAGTAAAGGGTTTTCAGAGCAAATTCAGTCAATCGCACAGCTTGTTCTCGGTTTCCTATCCCACTCAACGACAATTGAATAAGGCAAGCATATGTGAATGTGTATGCGCTTCCGTCAAGGGAAGACTTTAGCTGACCGTCTCTGCCCTCCCACGACTCTCCCACCGATATCTCCATCGCTCCACCCTTTCGTATTTGCCATTCCAGTCCACTGTCACCAAATCTGTCTCAATTCAATTCCCCGCTTGCCGTGTCACCCCCTCGTAGTCACCGCCACCGCCACAGCCTCCGCCTAGCTTCTATCATGAGCACCACAAACTGCCCCTCCTCCTCTCCACTATCGCCGCTCCACGCCCCTACCCCCCACCCCTGTCACCATGCGGCACCGAACCGCAGCGCGCCCTTCGGAATCGCCATCACCGGCATTCAACTACCCCCTTCTCCGAACTGCCATCACCATCGGGCGCCTGACACCTGCCTCCGACACCTACCACTTTCCCGCCACCGTCACATCACTCCCACAGTCACAGCATCTCCCACCAACGTCTCCGTCCCTACCCCCCCCCCATCACCCTTACCAACCCTCACCTGTGACTCATGATACCATACGTATTGACAATGTGTAGTGCAACAGAAAAGTAGAAAGAGAAGTGAATTGCAAGTGTACTGAAGTGGAGTGCAGTGTATTTAAAAAAGTGTATTTATTAGTAAAAATATCTGAGCAAGACAGCCATACGAGTAAAATGTAAAGTTAATGCTATTATTGTCATTATTGCCCTTATTGTATCATTAGTACTAGTATTATTTTCTTAAAATAATTTAAAATTACATTTTATTAATATTCCTAATTGTAATATGAAAATTGTAGTGTTCTGCCAGCAGATTGCATAAACCTCGTGCAGAAATAATAAATCTAACATCATCCGGTGCTGCAACGATGGCTGATCTCGTTCACTCTCTCCAGCGCACCGAAACGTCGTGCTTCGAGCTCCTAACACGCGCGCAGAGCGAAGGCGGCGACGCGACACTTTTTACTGCGTCGCGCGTGACTCGACATGGCTCGCAACGCGGCACCGCACCGCGGAGCGCACCCGCTGGCGACCTTGCGACAAGCGACAGCTGTTTGTGCGCGAAAATCTGCGCCCTCCTCCTGAGCAGAATGCGCGAAATTGCTACCTCGTGCGTAAATTTCCATGCATGCGCCTACTAATAGTATATTATGCAAATAGTTTATAATGTTAATCTTATTGCATTGGTACATTGAATTGAATTAAATTAATGCCTTATTTTACGTGGCGAGACTTGGGTCATCAGGCCCGCTCTTCCGTCTGACCTCACAAATTTCGCTACTCTCCTTTCACCAACTAGCGGAGAAACGAGGTATTTCTTGGGCGACGAAACAGGCGAGTTGAATTTTGCTCAGAAATGTCATTTAAGCTTGAGTATCTTTTACATGCAAGTAAATCTACAAGCATGGGACAGTCGGCTTTACTTCCCCTCCGAAGGAAGGCGTACGAAGGATTTTCTCGCCTTTAAAAATCCACGGCTTCGATCTGGTTTGAACCCGTCAACTTGGGTATAACAGTCCGAAACGCCACATGCGATTACACCATCGCCGCCGCCATTACATTTTTAAAAACGAACTATGATAGAAGCGAGTTTTCAAATTTCAGCGAATGTAAATTAAGAAGCATTATATTAAACGAGTTGTATACGTTAGTTTTTCAAAATAGTGTTATGAAGTTATAGGTGAATTCAAGTTATGTTTTTTAAACAAGTTTATTGTAACGTCACGAGTATTTGACATTCTGCGACTATACGATATTTGGTTGTTCGGTTTACCACTATCACCCCACGATTCTCTCGCTGAGCTTGGCTGAATGTGTGATGACGTAATTCTTCGTGCCATAAAAGGCAAATACCTCTTAAATTGAGCGGTAAGGAATCATTAAACGAACTATTTCTTGAAACTTAAGAGGTATTTTAGAATGCTAGAATACAAACAATTAGTATCACCTTAATTATATTTCATTTCTCTAGTAGATAGTTTTAAAATTTTAATTTTTAGCCTTTATAATGTAAAGAACGATATAATAATTTAACAACTGACGTCATTGTTTTGAAGGCTGGGCACATTAGTTTGCATGAAAGTATCTTTCTTCTATCGAATTCATTCAAACTTTAATTCTTTCTAGTTTTTCGTGAAATATATTCTGCCTAATTCTTTTACATTACTTTACTTCATTTTAAATATCATCCATATTTTTTTAGTAATAACAGAGAAAAATGTATCATCTAATGTTAATTGTAATTAAATATATCAATGATACAAAGGTAAATTCATGCTTAGAATTTTTATTTTCACTTCATGTTTTTGTTGTAATTATCCTTTACTATGAATGAACAATCATATATTAAATAACGCAAGTGACTATAAAATATATTTATGACTTATACCAGTAATCTGTAGTGAATAAAAAACTTCTTGAAATATTACAGCACATTTCACGACCGTTTGTAAAGAAAACCTTTAAAGAGTCTCCACCGCCTCAACTTTCGTTCAAGGGTTGAGATATCAAACAGCTTTACTAAAGAATGCCTCTTGAAGGAAATGAATATTGTTCTCAATAATTTCCTAGTACTTCAACACTTCAACTTCTGAAATGTTTGTGTTACCGGTCTAAACTTCTAACTCAAATAAACTAAAGTGCCAAGACTGCAGTCTTTTTTAAATACAGACCATCGATTTTGTTATTTTAACAAACATATCCAACAATACAGAAATCTTCTAGAACGAAATAAAATGCTAGAAATTGCCAAAGTCAGAAAACTACTATAGTTTGCAGGAAGAGTTCGCATAATATTGCGTAAAATATATTAATGGATCTTTTGAAGTGGCTACATATAATAAAATAGAATTGAAAATGACACATACTTTAAGCACATAAATAGAATTTAATCGCAATTGAAGTACATACTGACAGTGTGTGAGATACCTTAAGCCTTTCTCAAATTGGTTGAGCGTTATGAGTAAGCGTGAGTATATACGACATTTCTTCTCAAACTCTGCAGTCAATTAAAAGTTTAAAACAGAAAAAGAGTCTGTCAAATATTCGTTTTAACATTGTTCATTCAATCGAAAAAACACCTTTTACATTATTTTGGAATTAATAGCTTCCGTAAATATTTTATCAGTATCGAAATGAAATTTTAGAATTACATCAATATGGACCCTGATATTCAAAAGTTATCTTTCAAGTTTTCGAAGAAATATTTCACTATGAATCGTAACGTTTTTTTACGATTTCATTACATTTTTATCTTCTTCAAACAAAAGCGGATAACAAAATAACGACCAGCCCGAAAAGGCAGCGGTGTCAAGTAACTCTCACCCCAGACGCGTTGTTCCCGACTTCCTCGTATCCTCGCTTGTTTCCGGAAACGTCAAGCGGCGAATCGAGCGTCGACTTCCGCCGAGGTACGAGCAGGCGAATCTAAGAGTGCGCCGCGCGAAGGGTGGAGAGCGCAGCGCTATTTGCATCGTAATGGTCGGCGCGAAGGAGGGAATCTTTCCCAGGCGTCGATGGACGCGGGATTTGAACCCCGACGCCGCGGCGAATGAGAGACTGACACGCCACACCCACGCCTGAGGAAGACGCGGTGTTGCCAGGTGGTCCGAAGCAGTTCCCACTGAATGCCGCTCCGAAAACCACCAAAACCTCAAGAAAACGTCCAAATTCAATAAAGGTTATTTCATATTTAAAATATGAGGAGTTATGGAAATTAAAGAAATAGTAAAAAACATTATTAATTACATATTATGATATTAATATTTTACAATAAACACCAAGATTTGAAATGTATAAAAATATGTTTAATTATTTATATAATAATGAATATATACACACATTGTCTAAGTTTTCTATTAAGGAGTTTCACACTGTGTATAAGTTACGAAACGTAAAATGTATCTTTGTCTCACTCATTCTAATGACTGAAAAAGAGATAATGGTACCTCTTTGTAAAAAGTTTCCTTTAACCGAAATCTTTCCACTATTTGTTTATTGTTGTAATACGTCCCTTTTTATCAAATGCGTTGCCCTTTTCTACTCATTAAAACTATTGGAGTTCATTGGAATGATCCTAAACGCGTATGAGTGTTTTATACTACTTTTAGTTATATATTAATAAATATACCAGCAATAATCATAGATAACCATTTTTGGTTTTGTAGTTTGTTATACACAATAGTGTATTTTAAATAACATTTTAAAAACTCAACGAACCCCCCCCCCCAAAGTTTCTCCTAAAACGTCCACTAAACACAAAAAAAACTAATTTTTACGGAGAAAATTTCTAACCTGGCAACAGTGGGAAAGACAATGGAAGTCGGCAGGGCAGCCTCTCCGAAGCTCGCGCACTTACCCTTCGCTGGGCCGAGCGAGGAGCCCTGTAAAACTGTAGACAGACTAAAAGCGCCCTAAAGCAGCCTCTGCACCGAGCTATGTCCTCGTAAAGCAAAGAAAGCGACGCAGAGATATTGCGACTGTTCGCGGTTTAAATGGCTTTCTTCTTTTGTTTCTAATGACTCAATTTTCTGCGTTACCTTTTCGGCCAGTATTTTGTGAAATTGAAGTGGAACACGTTGAGCTGCGAGTGAGTTGTGTATTTAATTAGCAGAGATTGAACATTGCCTTCGTTTAAACAGTCCCTGTTGATTCCATGCTGAGTAACGAGCACACAGTTCAAGTGTAGCCGTGGCATTGAAATGGAGAGAAATAAGATAGAAATATTTTGCCTTTCTATTTAAAGAAGTTTTTTTTTGTTTTTGAGTTCATTTTGACTTTAATTCTTTAGAAATATATTTTCATTTATATTCAGCGACACTTTTAATTCAATAAACGTGAAAACTCTCACTGTTATTGAACTCAAGACTCATAGATAGTTGAATTGTATTTTATTAAAAGCAAACATTTCATCGTGAGGGCAAATCAAACCGCCAATCACTTCCCTTAACTTATAGGTTTTCTGCCTACTATATCAATTCCTTCATTTTCTTATTCCGCAACCAGCCGCAGATCCAAACTTTCCAACGTAGTATAGCTACTATTTCTTCTTTATTTCTACCTTAATATATTTACTTATAATTTTACACTTTTTCATTAGTTCTTCCCTTTTTTCTAAAATATTTTATTATTTATTAATGATAAATGTGACTTAATACTCTATGTTTATTCCTGCTTTAACTGTTCAATTTTTTTTAAATATTTAATTTCAATTAAATGTTTATATCTTCAAATATCTATTAAATTTTAATTGCCCAAACAATATGAGTTTCTATACATATTACTGGCATTTTTTAATTTCTCAATTTCCATTCCACACTTCTGCCATCAGGCATAACTTTAATGAGCTTTGCTTCAAGTTAAAAGTGTAACTTTACATCACACCATTGACAAATAATGTTACTATTAATAGCTAATACTTCATCACACATTCTACATAAACTTGCATGATTTTTAGAGTACACTTTGAAATATCTTGTCTACTTTTTTTATTTACTTCAATTCAAAAACCCAACAATAGGCTCTTTTAGCTCAGACATTGTTCAAAAATAGACAAGATTTTAATGTTACTCTAACCACAATCATTTAAATGTTTATTTCAATGTGCGGCAAGTATGCAAACGAAAATGTAATTTTTTATGAAATATTACTTTATACTTACATTTTGAAAGCCCCTGTCGTATCTCATGGAGAGAGTGCTTGCTCTCTGTGAGGCGGCTTCGGTTTTTCGGAGCAAAAGTGAAGGTGTAGGTTTCCAACACAAATCGTCACAGTTTATGTAGCTGCGTGATGAAAGAAAGAAAATTGCAAGCATTCATGTCAAATTAGCTAGGTATGATGATGACAATACGTCTTGCTTTGTCTTTCTTACTCTCAGGCGTGGTGAATAAATACAAACAGGGAACAGGCCTGACCAACCTGACTTTAGCTGGATGAAGTCTGATCAATCCGACACCATTTGCCAAATACATACATACATACATACATACATACATACATACACACACAAACACATACGTAGAGTTTGAGAACTAGATGATTATTACCTTCCTCTTATAATATTAAAAAGTTGTTTGAACATTTTAAATTTTTTGAACTTACCTTATTATAATCTGTAACCGTTATACATTTATTACTTATTTCTTTAGTTCAAGTAATTTCTTTATGTAGAAATTATTTGCATATTTCGTTATAATTATAAAAATGGAAGGAATTCGAATTTAGTTCTACGAGTTCGAATGATTGTGTTGTGTATTAAATACGAAATGATATTAAAACAGACTAGTAAATGCCAGTGAAAGAGAAACTCTCACATGTTAGAAGGTAACCCGTATAATTATTTGGAATTTTTCTCCACTGTAAAATTATTATTGAAATTAGAAACAAATAAACCTATTCTATGTTTCTCTCGAAACATTATGGAGAATTTCTGACTACAAGGGCATAAATGGTCAAGATTCTTGAGCTCTGGGTGGGTACGAACAAACATATACGGCCCAAAGTCACTTCATTAATCGTCTTTGATTTTGCGCAGTGGGAGAAAATATATATGAACTCTATGCTGTTAATAAACACTTGTGCTTCTTTACGTATTACGTAAAGTAAAGTAAGTAACGTAAGTAACGTAATACGTAATTTACGTCTTTACGTATATTCTTTACGTTGGGTGCTTACGTTAGAGCCAATAGTACACAAACAATAATTGAATTCATTCTCACTTGATTCGCAAACAAGTCGTGGATGAAGTAACGTGGTATTGTCTTAAGTAAACGGAATTTGCAACCGTGAAGAATAAATATAAAAACACAGTAATAGAGTTTTAAAAAACTGCCATATAACCTATCTTACCTACCACTTCTCTAAAACACGTAACGTTATCTTATGTTTACTCTTATGAGAACCAGGACAAAAATAGATTTTAAACAGAAGAGTTTTAGAATTTTGTATTAATAAACTTACATTTTTAACATGTATAATATTTGCACTTGACGAAGTATTCAAACGTCCAAATTAAGTTTGTAAACAAGTGGAAACTATTTTACTTTGGCTCTCGCTCCTCAGAAAGTTTTGAAGTGCAGGAAAAGCATTGCCAAAGATTTTGATAGTAACTTAAATCTCGTTTACGACTTAACAATCCCGATTTCATCGCTTCCCAACTTCAAAATTCTCAACCATAGGAGTCTCCTGGGGCTATAAGAATCTACTCCCATCTCGTATACGACTTCCCAAGTTAGGTTCCGAATATTCCGTCTCGTGTACGCATGCGAACTCACAGCTACAAGAACATTGACGGAACATATGCCTGTGTTTATTATAGAAACAGAGGCAGAAGTACGAACAGCAGTCCTGTTGACTCTCAACGCCACGAGCATTGCTATCACCATGGAATCCCATATCGTTGTCTCCACTACCGCAGCCACTCCTGCCACAGCCGACATCACCGCTAGCGTCTTCCATCGTTCCATGGCAGATGTTCACACTGCCTCCACCGCAGACCTGACACCTACGACATATGGATACTTACAACGAGCCGACATCGTCACCGTCACCGTTTCATGTCCATTACCTACGTCGTCACTAATAATCAACACCGTCCCCGTCACCGACACCGAAACCGTCACCGAGCCAACACGTCACCGAGCCAAACACGTCACCGCAAGGCCAACACGTCACCGACAAACGTCACCGAGCCAACACGTCACCGAGCCAACCGACACGCACCGCACCAACACGTCACCGACCAACACGTCACACCGAGCCAACACGTCACCGAGGCCAACACATCCACGAGCAACAACGTCACCGAGCCAACACGTCACCGAGCCAACACGTCACCGAGCCAACACGTCACCGAGCCAACACGTCACCAGACCAACATCAAACAGTCACCAATCCGTCACACCGTCACCGACACCGACGACATTCATTGACACCGCCATCTCTATTGACAATGACATCGGCAATAGCCACATTTATGTAGCTCTTGTCAACGTGCCTGCAGGCCACGCCAATTCATCGATGACTGCCACCGACGATATAGCCACCAACGCTACCGCTGACTTCACCTCTTCCCTACGTCTGCCAGTGTCGCCAAGGCAGCTTCTCCCTGCCGCCTTCTCCTCGACTCGCCTTGCCAACGCATCGCTGCGCACCCCATCACCTCCTCCACCGGCGGCGGCGACTCGCATAAAAACGCGTGGCGGAATACCCCACCCGAGATTTGAACCTTGGGCCCGTGGAATAGGAAGCTGCGGCGCGCAAGCAGTAGCGCTGTCTCCGTCGCGCGCTTTCTCGTCCGCTAAACCGCCACCGCGTGGGGCGCGCGGATTTGTGCAGCGGCGCCGCCCTCGCTTGCCCTCTCTGGCACCCTCTTTCGCTCTCTGTCGCTCTGTCTCTGACTCTCTTTCGCTCTCTGTCGGTGACTCTCGGTCTCTGGCGATTGCGTTGGCGTTTGCTACTTCGCGGGCGGAACAGCGACCTCGGCACCCGAACTAGGGGTGCGACATCGATTTCGATGTTTTCATAAAATAATCTGTGTATTTAACTACGATTATTTGAATCAGATGTTTTTAACATCGATGTTTTGTTTTCAATGTTTTTACGTGGTGGATATTTTTAAATGAAAGAAGTCTGTCTTAACAGATGATATACAGAAATTTTTGTATTTTTTAGACCAAAAGTCATCAAAATATAGACTAAATCTCATATCCATTTAATTTCATTACATCAGATTTTCCTTATAACCTAAAAAAATTAAAAACCTAAAGGCTAGTAATCTGGCGCCAACAACATAGGCACTCTGCCATACAACAACGTGATGAGTGTTGTCCCGTCAAGGGACAAGGCTACATTCTCTATCATTAAGTTATCTGAATTAAAAATCTGATATGATGAACTTAAATGGAATTCACAATCGGTTTCAGCGACCCCAAAAACATTTAGTAGGTAAGATGGTGTGACCCTCGATTAGAAATATCTTTAATTTTTATATTTTTTGAAGTTTTATCAAAAACCTGATGGGATGGAATAAAATGAATACCGATTTGGATTTTGTGATACCAAAACATATAGAAAACATTGCCTGATCATCAGACACGAACACAATTTTTTTGTGTGTCTGTGTAATTAGACCCACAGAGCCATACACTTGCTCAGTATGAAGAAATGCAGATGCTCGATATGAGAAAATACGGAAAAGCAAATACAAATGTTCCGCAAACCATACAGTATAAAGCTCTAAGAATCATTATTAAACCTCCATTATTCATTTCGAACCACCAAATTCATGAACTGCATATACTACAATAATAAAAATTCTGCAAACTACACAGAACAAAGCTAAGAATTATGAATAAATCTACATTAATCATTTCGATCAATCGGAGAAATCTAATGGAACCATTCTGCAAACTATAGAGAGTAAAGCTCTCAGAAACTTTAATCAGTTCCTTCTCCTCTTTAAAATGCAGTCCTTTCCTATTACTACCTTTAATGATTATACTTCATTACAGAAAATATACCAAGCACACTTCACACTCAAATTTAAAGTATTTAGCAACTCTAATACACCCATTTTCGAGATCCTCAAGCAAATCCAGTTACGTCTTTAAGCCCTTACTCCATTAATTGTTCTTTAATGAAGGCCCTTCTAGGAGTGAATACATGTACATAAGTTCGTTCAAATTTTCGCGTTAAAAGTTTTCCTTCATCCGAATATTGCATTTCAAGTATTGTAAATATTTACTAGTAAAATGTCGCATTGCCAACGCTATTAACTGTTTTAAAAATAGTTTTATGTGCTGAAAATTTATTTCATACTTCATTTTTTCATGTCCAGTTGGTTTAAATATGTTCTTTTAGAATCTGCTATTGGACTTACGAATGAATAATTATAGCTGATTAAGTTATACTCACATTCAAAAGTTTCCAATACCCATTGGTATGCACAAAAATGCACATAGCATGTGTTTTACGACAAACGCTAAATGGTTTCCGCTAACGCTAAACGCTCATTTCCAATTGGTTTCGAAAAGCCTGTCGTAACATGTATTACAACTACTTTTGATTCTTCACATGATTTTCGTATCACTTCCATATTTCTCTCCCCTATCTATGAAGAGATTAAAACTTCACAATTTCAGTCTAATTTGTGTTCACTTGTATTTCTGCAATAGGTCTATTAATCGTTTTGAATGCGAATCTATCGTTGCATACAAATCTAACATTAAAAGGCGTCTGTTTTGCATGTTTTTGTGAATACGATGTTAGTTAAGTTTAATAAGAATAAGTTGTGGACCACATTCATTAGAAAATATTTATTTGCACACTTATGTAAGAACGTAAATGGGAGAAGTCGATCATAAGAACGTTCATTCATTCTCTAGTATTACTCACAGTTTTTCTCCCCGTACTCACTTGAAATTCATTAGGTTTAATAAGTTCCGAGGCAATGCTATTCGTAGGTTTTCACCAATTTATTTGTTTCAATACGATAATTCGAATCTAAATTGGAATCAATCTGTACCGCAATATACTTGGTAATTCAATTGTTCACATGAAGATGTCTTCATCAGTGTTGCCAATGTCGCGTAAGAAAATGATTGCGTATTGAGTGAAAAACGACTTTGAGTACTGATGTTTAATCAACTCTTACCTACATAGATCGATTTAAGAGACATTTTTAATTCTTGGCATTATCACTAATATCGCAGAGCCAAATCTCAAAAAACCACGTTTTTGGAAATTGCTCTGAATATTCTGTTCGGATCTGAAAACAAATTATCAGTTCCCCATCAAGAGACGGAGACGCGTCGAATGGCACCCATAAGTCTCGATTGGTGCATGGGAAGTGGTCAACCGCGAGTAAAGGAACCGCAAAAACGTCCATCCGCACATTTAAGAGTTTTACTCAAATACTCTACAAGGGATACATATTTAGTGCTCTCTCTACCACTCTGAAGTTGTAGGCAAAGATCAAAACTAGTGTCATGTTGCTGCTGTAATATTTGCAATACCAGTTCTTTTGTTCCCAAAGAATCTAGAATTCCTCTTCAACAGCATTTGTGGCATGCATTTGTGAGATCGCACAGAAGCAACCGCTCCTATGTGCATAGCGCGCCCCCACTCCTTTCCAGCAGGATGTTAATCAATCCTTACGCCTAACATAGATCGATTTAAAACATTGTTAATTCTTGGCAATATCACTAATATCGCAGAGCCAAATCTCAAAAAACCACGTTTTGGGGAAATTTGCCTGAATATTCTGTTCGGATCTGAAAAACAAATTATCAGTTCCCCATCAAGAGACGGAACGCGCGTCGAATGGCCATAAGTCTCGATTGGTATGGAAGGTCAACCGCGAGTAAAAGGAACCGCAAAAACGTCCATCCGCACATTTAAGAGTTTTACTCAAATACTCTACAAGGGGATCACATATTAGTGCTCTCTCTACCACTCTGAATGTGTAGGCAAAGATCAAAAACTAGTGTCATGTTTGCTGGCTGTAATATTGCAATACCAGTTCTTTTGTTCCAAAGAATCTAGATCTCTTCAACACATTTGTGGCATGCAATGTGAGATCGCACAGAAAGCAACCGCTCTATGTGCATAGCGCGCCCCCACTCCTTTCCAGCAGCTACAGCCACTACATTGGTTGCATGCGCCGCTTGCCGGCGCGCCTCGCCACCCGTCGCTTTCACCACTAGGGCTCTGCGCGGCACGCGGCTTCCGCCGCCGCCGACCCACCGCGCTTGCCACGCCCCTTCCATCCGCGCGCCCCTCGCTTCCGCCCGAGGCGGGATGCGCGCCCGCCTCAACCCGCGCCACGCTTCACACGACACCACACCGTCACGTTACCACACTATCGCTAGCACAGCGCCCCGCCACCCCTTCTTGTTCCACCACAATACGACTCCTTCTTCACCTCCGCTCCGTCCCGTGCAACCCCGAAACGCCACGTCCTCACCCTGCCACTGCCCTCCATCCCGTTTCACTCAGTCTGCCCCCTCCTGCCCCTCTCCTGCCCTCCCTCCTCTGCCCCCTCCCTGCCCCTCCTGCCCCCCCCTGCCCCTCCCTTCCCCCTCCCTGCCCTCCCTGCCCCTCCGCTTGCTCCCTCCCTCCCCCTCCCTGCCCTCCCTGCCCCTCCCTGCCCCCTCCCTGCCCCTCCCTCCCCCTCCCTGCCCCTCCCGCCCCCTCCCCGCCCCTCCCGCCGCCCCTCCCGTCCCTCCCTGCCCCTCCTGCCCCCTCCCTCCCCTCCCTGCCCCTCCTGCCCCCTCCCTGCCCCTCCTGCCCCCTCCCTGCCCCCCTCCCTGCCCCTCCCTGCCCTCCCTCTCGCCCCTCTCTGCTCCCTCCCTGCCCCCTCCCTGCTCCCACCCTACTCCCCCCTACTCCCACCCTACCTCCCTCCCTACTCCCTCCCTACTCCCTCCCTACTCCCTCCCTACTCCTCTCTCCTACTCCCTCCCCTACTCCCTCCCTACTCCCTCCCTACTCCCTCCCTACCCTCCCTACTCCTCCCTACTCCCTCCCTATCCCTCTTGCTCTGAAACCCTCAGTCCTGCTCCCTCCCGCCATGCTTTCTACTGCCCTGCTGCCCTCGTACTGGGCCGACACCGCAGCATACTGCCACCACCTTCCGAAACCCGCCTACATCTCACCCACGACCCGCCACGCAATAGACAGCGCCCCGCCACCATTCCACTCCCGCGATACACTCCTCCATTCCTTTCCCTGCCATTGCTGCCCACGCCATTTCCACTACCTACTCAGCAGCACCATCGCCTAAGCTCGACCCCTACTCTTCGCTCTCACACGCTTCCCAAACCCTCCTGCGTGTTCGTCCTCGCAGCACGCGCGCTCCTACTTCCCTGCATCCCTCGGCCTCCTCCCGTCCCATCCCCGCTGCACCAGCCCCTCACCGCCAGCGGCGCGGTGCCCGTCCCACGTGGGCCCGACCCCGCCGCCGGCGTAGGCCGCGTGGCGCGTTGGCCAGCAGGCGGGGGCGTCCGGGGCGGTCCTCTGCATAATAAATTAAATTCCTGAGCCTCCTCCGCCCTGCCCCCGCCCCCTCCCCCGCCGCCGCGCGGAGGCGGATGCGCAAACACAGAAACTTTTAAAGGCAAGGAAAAGAGGGCGGCAGCGCGCCATAGAGATACACAAGATTTATAATTTCGCAAAACATTGCCGCTCGGCCAAGTTGGTCGGTTTTTAAACCGCCGGCCCCGTCTCTGGTCGGTCCTCGAACGCCCGCGAGCGAGACGAGGCCGAAGGCCCTCGTGACGGCGCGCGGCGGGAGCGTATTCTCTCGGAAGGACACGCAGTTGTAAAGGGACATGCATGGGAAAGGGGAACCGATGATTGACAGGGCGAAGTGGAAAGGGACACGCAGTGAAGAGCAGTGGAAAGGGACACGCAGCTTGGAAAGGGACACGCAGTGGAAAGGGACATCGCCAGGTGAAAGGTAACACGCATAGTTGGAAACGGACACGCAGTGGAAAGGGACCACGCAGTGCATGGAATAGGGGCAGACACGCAGTAAAAAATGGGAAAGTGCAACGCCAAGTGCGAAAAGGGACACGCGTGAAAGGACACGGGAAAGGGACACGCAGCTGGAAAGGACACGCAGAAGCTGGAAAGGACACGCAGTGGCAAGGACACGCAGTGGAAAGGGACACGCAGATGGAAAGGGACACGCTAGTGGAAGTCCGGTGGGAGGTCTCGGAGTGGGGAAGGTCTCGATGGGAAGGGATTATCGGTCCGTGGAGAAGGGTATTCGGCTGAAGGTATCGAAAAGGTGGAGGGGTATCGAGTCAGTGGAA
>BOPP01000002.1:4078400-4128257 GCA_017312745.1 Gryllus bimaculatus | reverse complement strand
CACAGCCACTACATTGTTGCATGCGCCGCTTGCCGGCGCGCCTCGCCACCCGTCGCTTTCACCACTAGGGCTCTGCCGCCGGCACGCGGCTTCCGCCGCCGCCGACCCACCCGGCTGCGCACGCCCCTTCCACTCCGCGCGCGCCTCGCTTCCAGCCCGAGGCGGGATGCGCGCGCCGCCAACCGCCGCCCACGCTTCACACGACACCACCACCGTCACGTTACCACACTATCGCTAGCACAGCCGTCCCCGCCACCCCTTCTTGTTCCACACAATACGACCTCCTTCTTCACCTCCGCTCCGTCCCCGTGCAACCCCGAAACGCCACCGTCCTCACCCTGCCACTGCCCTCCATCCGTTTCACTCAGCTCTGCCCCCTCCCTGCCCCTCCCTGCCCCTCTCTGCCCCCTCCCTGCCCCTCCTGCCCCCCCCTGCCCCTCCCTTCCCCCTCCCTGCCCCTCCCTCCCCTCCCTGCTCCCTCCTGCCCCTCCCTGCCCCTCCCTGCCCCTCCCTGCCCCCCTCCCTGCCCCTCCCTGCCCCTCCCTGCCCCTCCCCGCCCCCCTCCCCGCCCCTCCCCGCCCCCTCCTGCCCCTCCCTGCCCCCTCCTGCCCCCTCCCTGCCCCTCCCTGCCCTGCCTCCCTGCCCCTCCTGCCCCCTGGCCCCCTCCCTGCCCCTCCCTGCCCCCCCTCTCGCCCCTCTCTTCTCCCTCCCTGCCCCTCCCTGCTCCCACCCTACCTCCACCCTATCTCCCACCCTACTCCCTCCTACTCCCTCCCTACTCCCTCCTACTCCCTCCCTACTACCTCCTCCTATCTCCCTCCCTACTCCCTCCCTACTCCGCTCTCTACTCCTCTCCCTACCCCTCCTACTCCTCCCTACTCCCGTCCCTCTACCCTCTTGCTCTGAACCCTCCAGTCCTGCTCCCTTCGCCCATGCTTTCTACTGCCCTGCTGCCCTCGTACTGGGCCGACACCGCAGCATACTGCCACCACCTTCCGAAACCCGCCTACATCTCACCCACGACCCGCCACGCAATAGACAGCGCCCCGCCACCATTCCACTCCCGCGATACACTCCTCCATCCTTTCCCGCCCATTGCTCCCACGCCATTTCCACTACCTACTCAGCAGCACCACGCCTAAGCTCCACCCCTACTCTTCGCTCTCACACGCTCCATCAAACCCTCCTGCGTGTTCGTCCTCGCAGCACGCCCTCCTACTTCCCTGCATCCCTCGCCTCCTCACCGTCCCATCCCCGCTGCACCAGCCCCCTCACCGCCAGCGGCGCGTGGCCCGTCCCACGGGGCCCGACCCCGCCGCCGGCGTAGCGCGGTCCGCGCTGGGCGTTGGCCAGCAGGCGGGGGCGTCCGGGGGCGGTCCTCTGCATAATAAATTAAATTCCTGAGCCTCCTCCGCCCTGCCCCCGCCCCCTCCCCCGCCGCCGCTTGCCGGAGCGGAGGGTATCGGAGTGGGAAGGGTATCGGAGTGGGAAGGGTATCGGAGTGGGAAGGGTATCGGAGTGGGAATCAGAGTGGGAAGGGTATCAGAGTGGGAAGGGAAGGGTTTGTTGTTGGAGAGAGATACTTATGACGAAGTTAGGAATATACGATAAGGAGTGGCGTGCCGACAAGAAACGAGTAGGAAAAGTGGGGAGATGCAGAATAGAATGAGGTGGTGCAAAGTCTAGGATAGTTGCGGACTGCGGTGGGGCGAGACCTGGGTTAGATTAAACAGGAGGGCGAAATTGAAAAATGTGGAGATTCAACCCATAGTGGAAGAAGTCGTCTGGTCTGGAGCGAGGTGCGGCGGGGGATGTGCGGTCGTCCACAGAACAAAAGAAGAGTTCTCCTCGAGGTCGCAATGGAGGTGTTACGCGGATGGCCGGGAGGTCGGCGGAGTAGGAGGAGCGACGAAGTGGACACCGCGCAACCCAGAACTTAATTTCCAGAGAAAGCGTCGGCGTGGTTGGCCAAGCGTTGTATAGCGCGCGCTCGTGGCGCAAACGGACCCTTGTGGAACTGTCACATTCTCTGTCGCTTCACTGGGCACACACCGAGTTTGTTGTGGACGGTTTGTAATTGTTTCTTGGCAACGCGTAAACATTATATGTGTCTTTCTTTTGTATTTGTAGAGATTTAAATATGGAGAATTGTTTTCTGGCTTTGTAAAAAGAATCTTCTTTAAACAGAAATATGTGATGACTTTTTGCAAATATTGGGAACTAAATGAATTTTTGTATTTTTGATATGACAAAAAACGTTAATATATTTATAGCGTGTTGTATATTTCGAAAGATATCATTCGTAGATGAATTTATGTCATCTAACTGTATCAAAACCCTTTGAATTGTAATGTTAAAGGAATATTTAATGAACGTGTCATTTTTTTATTGAAACGAAGAAAGAGAAAATATCTACCGGCTCACGCTAGAACGATACGTACACTTCACTCACAGAGCATCTCTCTCAATGTGTTTAAACGACGTGTACCAGGAATTTCCACATCTGTATCTTCTTTGAGCTGAAACGAATGGTGCTTAATGTGCAAATAAAAGGAACTGACTTTATCGACTAGCAGGATATATTCTCCGAACTGCTCCATTCATTCTTCGCAATCTCTACATCTACGTGGAACATTTATGATCTTGCGGTCGCGTGGAATTCTGCCAGAATATTACCGTGCTTGATGAGGCATGCTGTGCAGTCGTCACATTCAAATGCTTGTGAGATACGCAATGCTTCCTGCTCTTGAGGATGGAAAGTAAAAGTTCGCCTGCAGCACCAGAAAGGAAGAAACATTGGCATTGGAAATGAGGGTGAAATGCTCTGACCATTATTGAAGTAAAGTTCATTCGTTATATTAAAGTCGATGTTATAATATAAAATGAAATCACGTATTGAAATACAATAATGTTCTTCAGTTATAAATATAAAAGTATTAAGTAAAGTTGTTATGTGACACTGCTTTGATCTAACTGAATTTTTTAGAGAGAAATAAACGACAGAAACGAGGATTTACATTTTGTTCTTTAAAGTATGAGTAATGTGATCCTCAAATTATCTCAAAAATAAATTAATAGGTCACAATGTTTGGAATACTACATATTGAAAGCACTATCATTCATTTATTTATGTATTGACTGATTTACATTTATTTATGAGATTGAAAAAACGCAATCGTGGTATGACAAGGAGTAGACGTCAGTCATTTTGAAACCTGTGCAACAAAAATGTTATAAGATCTCGTTTAAAATGTATCAGTTTCTCGGAATAGCTCTTTTAATAAGTAATATTAACTCTCTAGGGAAACTGCTGCAACAGTATACAGAACGACCAATGAATTACATTGACGTTTCAGTGTGGCGTCTCTTGCAGAACCGTCCATATGTTGACATGTATCCATTAGTAGGTAATTCTTGATGCCACTGTGACAAAGACAGCCATTGAGTGAGAAGGAAGTGCAGAGAATTCAATTTCAATCACTGAACACATGAATTCACAGTTTCAATTCACCTCAAACATTAAGGTTTTATTTAGGAAATAGATTTAGCGCAACGTAACGCTACATTATCTATTAGAATTATATTTCATTAATCTTCTCTTTTGTTGGATGATGTTTTGCAACCAGTAATATGTTTATTGTTAGCCTCTTTGTAACCAATAGTATATTTATTGCTAGCCTCTTTGTTCTTACAAGATACATACGGCATGTAAATAGAACAAATGCAGCTTAGGAAACACGATAATAATTTACAATGCGCTGCTGGATATTAATACACATGAAACAGCTAACACGCGAAGTATTATGTCGTGATCGGTATCAATTATGTGGGTTTGTATTGGATAAGGAGAAGCTACAAATGCACAAAACTTCGACCCAGGGGTGGGCTCTATCTTAAAGAGGTACGGCCTCTCTTTGCTTTAAAATAGTTTATCCTATGCAAAAAAGGAGAATTTATGCCCGTTTGTGACAAAACTTTACAAGGTGACTTAATAAAATGCGCATTAAAATTCACATTGTTGTCCTTTAATACAATTACATTGCATCCTAAATTAAAACACGTGTGTACAGATATTCGACTTCAAACCAACGTATCTCAAATACATGCATGCAAGCTAAAATTTTGTTTTCTCGAATTCATGACTCGAGACTAAGAAAACGTCAAAACTACTGGTCATTTACCTAGTTTTTTCCATTCTTCGTTAGGACAGTGACAATAAGAAAATGTCTTCAGGCGTACATTGTGAATACTTGTAAACGTTATCGTGTCGAAATTCAGGACATCAGCTCGTAATGCGAACATAGTCGATTGATTGGTTGATTATTTTAGGTTTTCGGGCTCGTCAACTGCTATTGTCAATAGCCCTGTAAGTGTAGTTCATGTTTTTTTATTTGGTGGTAGCGGTGTTCTTTTCCCGGTGAATGGCGAAATCCTGCTTCGAACTGCACGTCTGTTCACGGGCTTTCTCCAACCAGGTTTCTCCTACTCCCGACATGTGAGGCAATGTAGTGTGTGTAAGCGTATGTAAATTTGTATAAGTGACGATAAGACAAGTAAGAAGAAGGAAACATCGCGGACGCTCCGTGGTCCGTTTGTTAGGGTACTGCTCCAGCAATCGCTTGGTGTTGATCGAAGAAACCACGCAAGACTACCGATCAGAACAGCCGGCCGCTACAATTCTCCTCAAGAGAGTGATATAACTCTACCTAGCTGTCTAGTTGGTGTCGAAAATCCTGCCGCCGTCGGGGGTGAAACCCTAGTACCTCCCGGTCAGAGGCACTGCAGTGGCCTCAGTCAATGCCCTGAGCCACCAAGAACGTCGTGCGATCCGCGTGGAGGTTGGCGGGGGCGGACGGGAAACGGGCGGCGAGGGACGCGCCCGGGTCGCTCCTCGCCGCGCCGCGCCGCGCCGCGCGCAGCCCGTGCAGAGGCCAGGCCCCTGGGGGACGCCCGAGCGGCGCGCGCCACGACGCTCCCTGTCGACGCTTGTTCGTTGCTGGGACACGGCCCTCTGCTTGTTGCCCTGCCCGTGCGATGGCTTGCTGAGAATTTCATTTTTACTTTCTTGCTCTTCCGTAGTGTAGGATCAGGATCCTGTCGATCATTTAGGGCATCGCAGATTTGTGTTAAATAATAAATATTTTTGTTATATTGTATATTATTTATGAACTGTAGATATGATTCTGTACTATATTACTGTTTAAGTAATTGCACAATGAAACACAACGAAATGGACAATAAAATCAGTTTTGCCAAATAAAAGAAGGTAAACAAAAAATTTTTCGGTTTTTTCTAAACAAAAAGTCTTTAAGGATGCACAAAATTGAGAAAATGTGGAAAATATACATTTTGGCGGCTGTAGACAGCAGCTAAGAAAGGGTGGAGCAAAACCACAAACGTAGTCCGGACTCATGAGATTAGAAAACTAAATAGTATGAGGATGTTTTAATATTCTGAAGCACCAGTGGTTGTGTTTTTGGTACTCTAGAGAACGTGACATGTTCACAAGTATTCGATAAAGTCGTGTCATTTAGATCGATTTCATGATTTTGCATATACATTTTCAGACTTGATCCGTCATCTGTTGTGCGCATTCGTTCATTATACTTCTTTCTGATTCATTTTTGATCGTGACCTATTAATCTCTTTTGTCCCGCTAATTAATATAACTTGCACCTTGTCTTCTTTACCTATAAACCCTGTGTTCATCCGTACACCCGTTTCAACTGCCTAAAGTACGGTCGTTCAGCCTTCTGTCCATCTCAACCGTCGTCCTATTCACCGGCTGTCCTCGCTTAACAAATCCACCTTGGCTACCCGTCTAACTCGCTCATTCGTCCATATCTCTCACATTTTCAATCAGCTCACTGACAAACAAACTCACCAGCTCTTTCCAATCATTCGCTCACCCCGCACACTCGACCTGCAGCTCATACATCTCCTTCAACTCTCAACCATACACACCTTTCATTCGTCTAACGCCTCATATATCTTGCTACTCATCACAACTGTCTACAACATCGCTCACGGTTGTACCTTCTCCGACGAACATGCTGCCCAATCCACTCAGCTCGTTCTCATCCATCTTCCTCACTAACTTATCAGTCCCTCTCTCAGGTCGATATCGGCAGTCCTGAATTCCTCTTGAACATCAATTCCAACCACTATTCATTCTACTCGTACATTCCTCCCTGCTCTTTAAAGCACCCTGTTCTTAATACCAAACCGTAAGATTTACCTCAATTTTCAAGCGCGCGCGGCGATGGTCTATGCGCGCGGCGATGGTGTACCGGTTAGCGTACCGGACTGTTGTACCCAAGTTAGCGGTTTCAAACCCGATAGAACCGTGGATTTTTAAGGGCGAAAAATTCTTCGTTCACCTTCCTTCAAAAGGGAAGTAAAGCCAGCTGCCCCATGTTATAGATTTACGTGCATGTAAAAGATCCTCAAGCCTAAATGACGCCTCTGAGCTAAATTGAAATCGCCGGTTTCTCGCCCAAGAAATACAGCCTTTCTCTGCTAGGTGGTGAAAGGAGCATAGCAAAATTTGCCTGGTCAGACGGAGCAGCAGGCCTCATGGCCTGTGTCTCGCCACGTAAAATAAGGCATTAATTCAATTCAATTCAAAATTACAAATTGCCGCTGTCTCTCCGGTGATTTTGTGTAGGTAGTATTATTGTTGGAATTCCAACAGGGACGATTTTTGTAATTCATTTGCTGCCTAGTTAAGAACTCTAGCGACCGTCTGCTCTGATTGGTGGTGTTCTGTTTAATACCAGGGTAATGCTGTAGCAGTAAGCAAACAGATGGGCCACGGACCGCGTCATCATTAATTGAAGTATTAGAAAGCAAAGATATTGAAAACATATGAAAATAATGACTTTAGGCATCAATTGATGACGATTGAAAACGGTGAGGCAAAACAAACAAGAGAGTCCAGAAAGAAGAAAAGAAAACTAGTACGGGAAAGTCACTGTCATTGTGTAACAACATTAGTTTATCTTGTGTGCAAAGATAATCTGAAGCATTTTTGTCATGCACTTCCCTCTGTTTGTTACAATCGCCTGAAACTCGAGAGCAATTGAAAGCAATCTTTCCTTTCTCTTCCTTATCCTATCATATGCCCTTACTTGCGAAAACTTACTACACAACCACACATGTCAAAATCTTAGAGCTTGTCCCAATAGAGGTGTCCTATTGGGAGAGATACCTGAAGGGAAAATTCCCTCCATTCGACGTTTGGTTAGCATAGGAATCTCATCACCCAGATGGGGAGGAACATCGCCACCTCTCGAGATAAAACATATACTATACTAGCGTAACATACACTGTGATCAAAATTATCCCTACATGTGGCTGAAAATGACTTTCCAGATCGTGGCGCCCTGCATTAATAATGCTGGAATTCAATAGAGTGTTGGTCCACCCATAGTCTTGATGACAGCTTCCACTCTCGAAGGCACACTTTCAATCAGGCGTTGGAAGGTTTCTTGGAGAATGGCAGCCCATTCCTCACGGAAAGCTGCACTGAGGAGACGTATCTATGTAGGTCAGTGAGGCCTGGCACGTCGTATGCGTTCCAAAACATCCTAAAGGTGTTCTATAGGATTCAATGCAGGACTTTGTGCAGGCCAGACCATTACAGGGATGTTATTGTCGTGTAACCACTCCGCCCCAGGCCGTGCAGCATTAACAGGTGCTCTATCGTGTTGAAAGATGCAATCACCATCTTCAAATTACTCTTCAACAGTGAGAAGCAGGAAGCTGTTTAAAACATCAACGTAGGCCTGTACTGTGATGGTGCCACACAAAACAAGGGATGCAAGGCCCCTCCATGAAAAACACGAGCCCACCATAACACCATTTTAGAAGTCTCCGGATACTTTGGATCACATAATATATGTCCTGAAACATCAACCATTCTCCCTCTTCTACCACATTGTCGTCTCTTTCTCCGCCATTTCATGCAACTGCTTATTGACTCAATCATCACGACTCGTGACTGGATCTCATTTGCTCACCCATCTTTCCGTCCTTTCTCCCAGCGCAACTCTTTTCTTAGGTCGTTCGTTCCAGTTGCCCCGCCGCGTTTTCCTTGGCTCGCGTGGCCTCCTCCGTGGGCTCTGGGTCGACGAGCGCCGTTCCCTTGGAGACCTGGCCCTCGTTTGCTGCGGCGCCCTCTCCGCGAGGGCCTCTCGCTTGATGGAGCGCGAGACTTTCGCTCCCAGAGCGCCGGCGCTGGAGCTCCTCGCCCTCGCAAACGCGCCCGCCCGGCACTTCTGCCAACCTACGGCCGCCAACTCGCTTTCGTTTCGATTGCTCTCGAGGTTCACGCGAATGTAACACACAGAGGGGAGTGCCAGACAAAGCTACTTGAGATTGCCCTTGCACACAAGATAAACATGGTGCTACAGAATGGCACAGGCTTTCCCGTACTACTTTTCTTCATTCTGGACTATCTTTCCGGATTTGTCTTACAGTCTTCTCAGCCGTCATCAATTGATGCCTAAAAGTCATTCATTTCTCATTTTCGTCATTTCTTTGCTTACCAATACTACAATTAAAATAAGATAGTGTATTGTAGACGGGTAAAATCTGGCCTTACAAATCCTATAAATACGGCAATAATTTAGACGTTAGAGTTTTCAGACACGCAGAGGGCCGCACGTTTAAAAAGAACTTGCTTTTTCAGTATCAGGTGACCCGAAAACGTGTATTCTTGTTGAAATCTAGAAATCCATTTTCCGCAGAATAACATAACTTTCTCCATACTACATATATACACACAACTAAACTACAACACAAATAGTAGACTTCAAAAAAAAAAGCTAAAATGTTGAAAAGTAAATGAGGAAGACATAATGTGCGCCTTCAACAAGAATGTTGGACTCATCGTTTAACATCGTTGGATCCTCGAAAGGGCAGAGAAGAAAATGGACAATGGCAGTGAGAAGTAAAAAACACGCAGAATGTAAATCTTGTGGGAATGATTTATCCTTGCAATAAGGCTACTCTGACAATATTCATATCTTCCTAGTGCCCCACGTCCTTGAAAATGTACAGGTATACCACGGCTCGATGTGTATCGAACCCCCTTGACTTGTCTCAAGGGTGGGGGCGCGCCCGCAGCTTTAGGAATCAAAGTTTTCTATAAAGCCCAGAGGCCTCCATTTGTAGTTAATCCATTCACGTCTCGTACATCACTCCTCACCCGTTTATGCATCATCCGTCCACACTTTATCCATTTACGCCTCGCCCAACCAACCCTCATCACTCATCCAGCCGCCTCACCATCCACGCGTCCTCACCCATCCTCAGCGCTTCGCCCCTTCAACCATCTATTCCCTTCAACAGTCCACGCCACTTCAACCATTCACCACCCTTCAACCATTCACGACCCTTCAACCATCCACGACCCTTCAACCATCCACGCCCCTACCACCATCCACGCCCCTTCAATCATACACGCCCCTTTATTCATCCAGACACCATTCGTTCTCTGTGTTGTGAAATTCATGACTTAGTACCGATCGTGATCGATTCGATGTCAGAATACCAAAACAGGCCCCTCCTTGTAATTCGCAATGCATCAACTGTGCTCCCTGGGGCGGTTGACATTTAAATTCTGTGTTTTTGTGCGAGGGGAATGAGACCTCAAAGCGCCACAACATCGCCCGTCCTCGGCTCCTCTCTCCTCTAAGCCACTCCGTGAGCCGGGGTCGTCGCGTCGCCGCGAGCGAGGGCCCCCACGGGGCTGTGCAGGCGCGCGCGTGCGGAAGTGCGTCCCCCTCCCCAACCGCCGCCCTCTTCACCCCCCCCTTACGCGCCGTCGCCAAGCATCCGCCCTCCCTCTCTTCCTTCATTCCGCACGACGTGCCTTTCATGACTCTTTGATAACGCAGGAAGCCACGAACAGCTAGCGTGCGTCCACAATCCAAACTCAACCAAACCACATCAAAAATTAAAGGATAATTTTTGGCTAATTGAATGGTCTATTCCCGAACATTAGTCTCTTTTGGGTTTCCCAAATCGTGAGTGCTGTTAGCTTTAGTTTAAAGTTACCAGCGTCCACCTATAAAATATAACTTCTGAGAATTTCAAGACAACAAAAATGTATACAAAATAAAAAGGTAATTATATATGCTCTAGAGAAAAACTTATTGCACTCCGTATTTTAAAAAATCAGAGCTTCACAAAGAGAAACAGTTTTTGTGTTTATTCGTCCATAAGAACGTATTAACTGTTTTCTCTTTGTTTACACTAAAACTAGTACAGCTTCCGATTTTGGGAAATGCAATAGAGCCTAAAATTCTGGAATAGAGCATTTAATTGACCTAAAATTATCCTTTTATTTTTGATGTGGCTTTGTTGAGACTGATTTTTGAGTGCTGCTATCTTTAGATGGCTACCGCAAGTACCGCAGTACCACAGTGCCATCCTCATTTTGGTTGCACAACCACTACCTCTTTCTTGCTTCCTGCACCCCTTTCACCTCCGCCGGTTCTCGTCTTCTGCCCCCAGTCTATTTTGCCGCAGATGGCCCCAAGAAAACTGGCGTCAGGTAACCCCGCTATTCTTTGCACTCCCCTGTATCTCTCTGCTTGTGTTAGTCATTTATGTTAAATCAGAAGAGATTGTTGCGATGATGCGTGTTTACTTCTAAGACGCAGAATGTGGAACTTGAGGTACTTATTGGGTTATGCAGAAACAATAATTGCAATTCGGCTGTGATTTACTGTTTTTGTTGAAACAGATAGCAAATAGAAACATGAAAAGTAGATTGCAACAAATGGTTATTGCTCAATTACAGAATATTCGTTGAATTAGGACCTAGAAATTTTGATACGTGAAAATTTGAAAGGATACAAAGAAGTGAGTCGAGAAATAGTAGTTCTTTATGAGAAATCACAGATCAAACATGATGATTAATCGATTTAATTTTTCTACAGTCTATTTTATTTTACTAATACGTATTAATAACCCAGGCTTTCAGTTTTTTGTCGCAATGTTCATCGCATAATGCCCGCAAAGGGCATCTGGATGAGATAAAAAACCTGATAGGGCGAAAAGGGTTGCCTGTGACAAGTTGTTCGTTTTGTTATGTGTTACTTCCGCTTTCCGGTAAAAGGTATCAGGAAGAGCACGCAACCCGTCGTTCAGAATGCAGTTGCTGCAGAAGCCACAAACTGTTATTTCAGGCATCAAATAAATTTCTGACACCTGCCGGGAATCGAAAGCGCGTATCAATAACCAGAGGCATCAATCATCAGATTTCCGCATAACCTCCCAGCTGCCTGAACGCGTTACTTTCAAATTAACCACAAAGGAACTTCTGTAAAATTCCATCGCCGTTTCACGAGGAGGATTTTGTTCTTATAACACACACCCGTGCGTTCTCCCTCGGTCCCAGGGAGACGTATTCTTTAGCCGAAGAGAGTGCGTAGAAGCGGTGGTGCTCCGTGCGATTTCAACTCGCCCCCAGCCCATCCCATCGCTTCCTACGCCCTTCCCCGCCACCTACGCTCGGCCGCACATCGCTGTCGGTCGCTCGCTCGGCCGCCCGGAAGAATTCTGCCCTTCCGGTTCCTGCGCTCGCCGTGCATAGAGAGGCTGCGTTGAAAACGCGCGCTTTTACTTCTGCTCTCTCCTCGTATTGAAGCGTTCAGCAGGAACTTATTGTAATGTATCCTAGAGATATTTCTACTGAACGTGTTTTTTTTTTAGCATTTTGATTGGTTGCCTACTTTATTATATGCGTACTTTTTCGCTTTTAATCTGTATTTAATGTTCGAAAATTATATTTAGGGCCGTAACTATTTCTAAAAGTGTTCTCCAACATAAATGTAAAAATAATTATTTTTTTAATAAAGTACATATTTTGCGATACATAAAATATTACTCTAAAAATATAATTAAAGTAATCAAGTCTAGTTTAAATCGGTTTCGGTTTTTTTGTGAGTTACTTTATTCAATAATTATTATGTGATGAACATTTGAGAGAACATGTGGTGACCATGCAAGGGAACATTTGATGACAGCGATGATAAACATGCGAGGGGACATGCTGTGAATATGCGAAAGAACTTGCCGGGAGATTATATCATCGGCCATATAGACAAACATGCGGGGTATATTTATACGAGGGAATAACTGAGTGCAGTTTTAGCTCTTCTGAGGCTTCTACTCCGTAGCAGGGTGGGCATAAATGAGCGGAGAAATGTATGTAAAATTAATTTGACTAATTAGTATGTCCGTCGCGATGGATTTTCAATGAAAGATTGGGGTTGTGGCCTAAAGTTCCAGTACCCAACTATTTTCATTTATAAAACAATGATATAAAAAATACGGAATGCTCGCGCGTGTCTTGCTATTTTTAAGTACTAAACAAAAAATTATTTTTTTAAAACTTTCCCCACGTTAGTACAAAAATAATGAAAATTGTAAAACGTGTGTATCGTCTCCTTTTTATTTCTGTTTAGTCTGTCAAAATGATCACAAAAATAATACACGTTAAAGACTCACGAAAAGGGTATTCATGAATTTTTTTAGAAAATAATTTCATGAAAGATCCACCCACTCATATCGTTCAACTGTGTAAAACAGTATTTTATTTTTGTTTCCTGAAATATTGCATCCGGAGGATCCTATTCCTTATTTCATGGAATAAAATGCTCTTCATGCATGCGGTGCCCAATTAACGTATTGTGCTCCAAATACAATTCTCTGACAGAGGATCTCCTTTCATTCGCCATTCCATATCACCCGGTTTTATTACACAGGAAACAATATCCCCTAAAGCTCGTAATTATTTCATACTTTTCGAGAAACGAAATAGCAGTTATTACCAACTGCACAGGCATCCAACCTTTATTACAAAAACTCGTATCCGGAAAATTCTGAAAAAAACAAAAGGCACCAGGAAAAATTTTCCAGACACACAATTATGTTAATAAAACACAATAACAAGTGAATAGTTTTGAGAAGAGCGATGAATGTCACATTTTCAGTATTATGAGTTTCTTTAAAATTTTAAAGTCATAAATCCATTACATAAACATATTTTTCATTGTGAATATCTCTGTTTGTTCCACATTTTATGTAATAATGATTATAGAAAAATAAACATGCATGAAAAGTAGACAGCATTGTAATCCAAAATTCATAAAAAAAGAATACTCATCGATATTTTACCCAACTTGTAATTTTCTTAAGTGTTATCGTTTCTATATGTTTTTAAACAGGTGGTATATTCTATAGGTGCGGAAGGGCATATCTCCCCGAAGAAAGAAAAAAATAAAAAAAATAAAAAAAGCATAGTTCTCGTGAAGCCGCATTCGACAATGGCTGCGCTACTACAATACGTTACAAAAAAAATTACGGAAAACATTCAGGAGAACATTTTGGAGGGAACATTTTTCGAGAGACAATTTAGGAAAATATTTTCGGGAGACATTTTCAGGAAAACTTTTTCGGAAAATATTTTCTAGGAAAATTTCAGGTGAAAATTTTTAAGAGAACTCTTTTAAATATACTATTCTAACGGAAATTGGGAGTACATGGGATGGAAGATTTAGAAGGAAATTTGACACACCTAGCACACCTGCCGGGAGACCGCACGCGAGCGTAAAGCTTGCCTTGACTGGGGCTGTTCCATGCTAGTGGGAGATACCTGGTGGGGAAAATCATCGCTAGTCATTCAGCTAGGGACAATCACCGCCACCTTCCGAGGAAGGAAACATGATCTACACTTACGAGAATATTGACTTTAGTCGTTGATGTGCCTGGAATCACTAACAACCAATCAACCTTTCACTCCCCTCACCTGTGCTTTTCTTCGCCAAGCAGCTAGAGAAAAGTAGACGATTTTACAGGACAGCTACAACTTTATTTTTTTCCCGGACCGTGACTCGAACCCGGGATTGCACCACGGGAAGCTAGTACACTGCGCATGAGCCACCCCAAGGCAGAAGAAATGTCATAGTAAATTTCCTTTGGCGTGGCGGTGTTGCCAATCTCAACGTCGAAAGCGCCTCGCAGGCGAGAATCTGCCAGTCGTCGCTCCACCCTGGCGGCTCAAGCGCGAAGCAGCGCGTGGCGTCGCCCGCAGTGGGTGCGAGGAGGAAGTCCCCCGCCCCCGCACCTCCCTCGGCTCGCGGGCGGGGCCATCACTCGCGGGCGCTGCCCCCGCCGCCCCCGGCGCCGTCCGTCGCTGCCGCCCTCGCCCCCGCCGCCGGCGGCGGCGCACACGCCCGTGCGCTTACGGACGGCGGTCGCCCGTCACCCCGACACGCCGCGCATCCATACTGCCGCCCGCCCGCCGGACGCGGCCGCCCGTCCATCGTCGCCCCGCCGCGTTGCCCCTCCGAACGCCCGTCAACCGAGTAGCGCTCGACCACGCTCTCACGACCCCCAAAAACAGCGGACTCCAGTTTCTCTTATTATACTTCCATTTATTTGTAGTAGCGCTTAACGTATGACATCTGTTACAGATTTGGCCTATCGGGAGCTTTATCATCACTACAGTGACGTTCAAGCTCCCAATTGTACGACACCGTATCAGCGTCAAGCGCCATGTCAAATCAAGTGAAGTTTATTCTCACTCATCTACCTGTCCTTCCACCTCTCTTACATCCATTCCTTTTCTCATTTTTATTCCTCTTCTTTACTTCTTTCTTTATTTTTCTTCTTCTATCACTTCTTAATTTTTTTTCTAGATCTTACTCTTTTCGTTATTTCTCTTTCTTTTCCTTTTCCTCTGGTTTTTCCGTTTCCTCTTATCTTTCCTTTTCTTGCATCTTCTTTTTATATTCTCCACTTTTTCCACTTCCGTCCCTCTTTCCCTTATATCTCCTAGTGAACAAGAAAATTCGTGTGATTGACTCCTTTACAAATTGTGATGAGCATTGACCATGTTCATAATGTAGTTTTAGTCGAACAGCTGATCATACTGAGGAAATATAATATAGTATGTTTATGTGTTTAGTAATGAAACACTCATATTAATTTTAAAATATCTCATACTGTGTTTAAACATCAGAGTGTCGCTTGCGTTAAACACGATCCACGTATACTTTTGAAAAACTTGCTCAGTAACAAAAGTCATGAAACTATGTTTAATTAATCGCATTTTATTATTTTCAAATTTATACTATTTAAAAAATTATTAGCTAAATGTTGCTTGATATAGAATGCATGTTTATGATAGCCTCGAGCAAAATAGTTTTAAATGCTCTTCAACGTCAATTGACGAGACGATTTTTATTGAAAACAAATATGTTAGCACCAATGACGTGTATTAAATTGTAAATCTACGTGAGTGAAATATTATCGTTGTCTGGATATAAATAAAAGCAAAAGTCACGATTAATTAGTTTATTTTGTTAATTAAACTTTCGTTGAGTTAGTTCAGTTGTATAAACAAAAATGATATTAGTCACACTGCCCCGTTTATTAGGGAGTGTACGCTTTGAAACAGTTACGGTAACCTTCAGTACAACTGCTTGAATAATTATTCATTGATTGGTTCTTTCGTGTTTCCGGCCATCAACTACTGTGGTCATTTGTCCTGTAGGGGTAGTGCATATCATATCCTTGGAGATGAGGGTGCTCTTTTATCGCAGGTTCGTGAGATCCGGCGCCGACTCCACGTTGGCTTGCGGCGTGTGTTTGTGTGTGTGCGTGTGTTTGAAGAAGAGGGGTCAAAGTTGAAGAACGAGCTATTACACAGAGCTGTGACGTGTTGTTAAGGTACTACCTTACCAGTAGAGAAAAACTACCGATCACAGAAGGAGACCACGAGAATTCTCTTGCAGATTGTACATAAATTTGACCCAGCTTTGAAAGCTATCAAGCTAGTGACGAAAGTCAGCTACCATCGTGGTTCGAACCTAGCACGTCCAGAAACTAACACTCCAGTGGAGGAAGTTGTTGTCCTGAGATATCTCAGCCGGCCAGCCCTCTTTAACTATCGAAAATAAAATGCTACATATACTACACACTTGAATAGAAATATTAATGAGTGAGTGTCTGGTGGTCCACATTGATTGGTCAAGAGATAGCAAGAGGGCTGGATGTCACATCCCTCGGGTAGCACCGACGCAACCTGCCCTCTCGTGCATCCCTGCGAACATTGACGGAGGGGCAAGTGCAGGGCAACCGCATCTCTGCACGAGACAGACTTATTGCGGCACACAGTACACGTATGTTGGTGTACTTGTGGGCAAATGTGAAAATGATGATGATAGCTGTAGATGTATTTTTGGCCTTATTTTTTCTCCCATACTACAAACGTAGCATAGAGAAATGTATGTAATTCTGCAGACCGGCGGTTTTTCTGCAGAAAAAAATCGTCCTGATACCGAAAAAGTATATATTTTTTGTTTTTATTTATAGTAAATTTCCTTCTTCTTAATACATTCTGTAGTCAGAATCCACGTTTTGTGGGTCCACGATGCCAAAAAATTGGTTTTCAGCATATTATCTGTCCATTTGTAAATAACTCTAGCACCTTAACCGTAAGCAAAGTTTTCACCAAAATTAATATTCCTCGATCAATCTAGTTGATGTGGCCACCTGAATTCTCAACGTATATTGTTTGAGGGGAAGAACTTTACAAGAAAATCCAACGACAGAATTTCCTTTTTTTTTCATAAATGTTCCCAATTTTATCAGTAAATGGCGCTGCTCCGGTTCTCATTCAAATCTCTAATTGATCGATAATTGCAAAAGTTTATTTTTTTCGGCGCCTTCCTTCAATTTCAATGCTGAACAAAGATTTTTTGTTATTGGATTACATTCTTCAAAACTATATTTTTTAAACAAGTTCATACATTTTTTTCAAAATATGAGTAGTTTCCCGTAATTTTGCAGAAAATAAAAGCATTTTTAAATTCACGATTTTCTAAAAAAAAATTACCTGCATATATTGGTATAACATTTGAATGAATAGATAAAAGGGGACTTAATAGCGTAACGAACGTTATTTTGATGTTAATATAATTGATATTAATAAGAATTTTTTAATGATACAAATGTACATTAGAGTAGTATTTGAGTAGTTTTTTTTGTGATAAATCGCATTGGGAACTGCCTTCAAAATAACCTGCAGCAAATTCAATTTCTCACAAATCACGGGCCGGCTCAGTACGAATAATTTGATTCTGTCTTTCAAAAGCGGAACACAAGATCCAATATTGGGATTGACTCTCGACGAAATTCCTTTGCCATTTAAGCAATATTTTCCACGATCTCGTATATTCTTCTACAATTTTGGATAACAAAAAGCATTACTTTTGTGTTACAGGAACTATTTTTTTCACTTGATTAAAATATAAAAGATTAAAAATTAGTAACCGCAAGTCGTAAAGTAAAAAAATCATTATGACTGGTGCTCTGCGTATTGTTCCATGTAGTATCGCATGCCACAGACTTGCTGTGCTCTTCTGTTAATTCAAGTTCCTGATGTGCCATTAAGCCTTTCAGTGCCGTTAAAATAAATAGCGATTATATCCCACGGATTCCTCTCAAGCGCTATTTCGTTAATGATACTTTGGATAAACGCTTCATGCAATTTTGTTCATTAATGATAATTATTCGCTGTCTAGGTACCATTGATGAAAATAGTCGCATTAACACTTAAAGATAATTTTGCCACGTTAATTACTAATGATATGATTATTCGTAATTGAAACGAACTGCATGAAAAGTAAGTAGCG
Organism: Gryllus bimaculatus; assembly: GCA_017312745.1. Taxonomy (NCBI): domain Eukaryota; kingdom Metazoa; phylum Arthropoda; class Insecta; order Orthoptera; family Gryllidae; genus Gryllus; species Gryllus bimaculatus. The sequence continues at coordinate 4,110,543 of BOPP01000002.1, read as the reverse complement.
TATTACAGATACTAATATTTTCTAATCGTTGTATTTCCAAAGGTTTACTGTAAAACTACGTGTATATTTAATACATCCTTCAATAAAACATCAGTCCTATAATTGTATTGAAAAAAACTGTTTAATACTATTTTCAGCATTCATATTATTCGGATAATTCAACTTAATGTTTTTCAACAGCTAATTGACTTTACATGTACTAATATTTACGTAATATGTAGAGAAAAAAGAACTATACTATAGAAGAAATATATAAGAACTATAGAGAAATGTATGTAATGCTGGAAAACATCGATCAAGATTTTGAATACGCTGATCCTTATATTTGTAATATATCTAATACCCAAAGTGCTTTAAGCTAGCTCTTAAAACAAACTGTAGAAAATTTTCCATCAAAATCTAAAATATTGTATCAATTGTGTCTAAATTAAGGCCCTAACAATTTTAAACGCATTGTTTACTATTTGGGGGTACTTTACCTGAAGCACATAGGACACTTTCAAAATTTTGACCAGCCACATTAGCGAGTCATCTTATCGTGATGACTAAATACTTTCCATCCCCACCATACTTTCTTTGTTTTTCAAGCACTTGCCCCATAATTACAGAGTCTATAATGAGTTGCTCCTTGCATCTGAGATCCAGGTCACATCCTTTCTGTTCATTTCCTAAGATGTTCGTTCCTCAATGCTGTGTCAACCCCAATCATCAATTGCGAAACACAAGATGTTATGGGTTATAGTAAAATTTGAAGGCAGTTATAGGCCTTACTTCGAGGTCTTAGTTCACACTCCTTTGGTAACAAAAATTTCTACTTTCAGGAGGAAGTGATGTAGATTTTCTGGATTGTGAAGAAAATATTAATTATGTTACCATATGATGGTGATGCTGGTAAATTTTTGAGCCAATAATTGTGGAGCGCATATGGCCTGTGCCTTCCAGTTATGGCTTTGCTCAAAAGCTGCTTGGACAATTTCCACGGCGATGATTTGGTTCACAATAGGGAATATCTCGGTGTTGTCATATTCCATTTCAATCACGTCATATCGTTGTGGACATCAGCAGATGACAGATAGGCTTCCAAAGTCCTTATTTGTGCTTTGAGGAAGCTTTGACATCTTCATATTCATTACAGCCTTTGCCTTTGACATATATCCTGTAGAATGCTTCTGGTTTCTGGTTAAAAAGATATTCTGTTGGTTCTCGTAGTGCAATTCCTGTAGCGTCGAAGGCTTTTTGAACGCCAAAAGCTTTGTCGTAGGGTGTCAGATGTTTTTGTTACTTGTTGAATTCAGGGCTCCGTGCTTCGTATGAATTTTTTATTATGAGAGATGTTATTCACCTTTCTTCTCTTTTTCTGAGTATTTCTTTTTTAAATTGGCGTGAGTCTCCAATATCTCTCGCTTAGTGCTTTCTAACGATCACCAGCGTCTTTTCCAAGGTCGGCATTTCTTTTTTCACTCGATCATGGGGAAGTTGCTACGCGGCTGAAAGCTGGAACCGGTTACATCTTGAAGCCACAACCGCAGCACCATAAAATAGCTGTGGTGTACTTTTCGAAGATGGTCTTTGTTAGATGTTGTGGCATACTTTTCATTCAAACGCTGATTGCCTCATTGCTAATTTTCTTCGAGCAATTTGTCTGGGAATGAGATACGGTCAGTGGGTCCAGTTCTCCTTCAAAATTCGCAGTGCGAGGCAAATTCATTGCCGAATTTCCACCTCTCTCTACTCTTATCAATCCATACTTTCTGACATGCTTGTCCATTGTCAGTCTGATTGACAGCTGATATCTCCACATCCTCATCAGATTACTAGTTCTGAGAGTTTAGGCGTGTTCTTCACTTCTCTTGATTGCTTCCAAAACTGGTGGCAGAGAGGAGATTTTCTGAAACAATTGCTCGACCGCTGGTCCGCTATTCTTCTCACAACTTCAGAATCAGGAAACGGTGAGAAATCTTTGATGTACCATTTTGTCGGTAGCCGTAGTGTCAGTCTCCATTTTGTAATGTGTAGTATTCACGCATATGAAGTATTTATTTCTATAGTCACTTCATCCTTTTGCGCCGCTCGGCAGTGTCTGGAAGCAATAGATGGCTCTCTGGGAAGCAACTTGCGCAGCGTGCAGCTATAAGGGGAGATGTGGTGCTGCTATGTTTCGGCTGTAGTATATTCGGGGTTAATCCCCGATTTTCAGGGGCCCGGCCTGTTCAGCTCTGATCACCTCGGCTCGCATGCTTATTATTATTATTATTATATATTATTATTATTATTTATTATTATATAGTATATTATTATTATTATTATTATTATTTAATTATATATTATTATATATATTATATTATTATTTATTATATTATTATTATTATTATTATTATTATTATTATTATTATTATTATTATTATTACCTAATAATAAAATATAATTAATATTATAAAACTTGCGTATCCGGATAATTGGAAATACTTTTCATTTCAATGTAAGTACTTACATGAAATCAAGCATTGAGACCATTTTGCTTAAAGCAATGCCTCAGAAGCATTGTATTCGGTAAAATACACTCGCAAAGGAACCGATAAGCACATCATGGGCTTATATATATATATATATATATATATATATATATATATATATATATATATTCAAAAATGTTACCATAAATAATATATCAATTTTCTGTTCTAATGTATATGTTTTCACAGTCATAGACTTCGTTAATATAGCTAAATCTTCAGTCCCACAAACTTGCCAATCGTGCTAAAAGTATCAATTGCATCTCTCAGAAGAAATATACGAACAAACGAAAGCAGATAATTGTTCATCTTATTAATTTTAAGGTTTTATAAAAATTTTGAATTTATACTATAAACCGGTGAAAAATACGAATCTATAACTCATCTGGGATCCATTGCTTTTCATTTAACGGAAAGATCAAGAAAGTTGATTAACGAGAAAGGTCAAACTTTCAAACGAAAATCTTTAAGCTTTTTAAATTTAAAGATATTACTTTTATTATCATTTTAATCAACACATTTATTATCATTATTGGTATTAATTTAATTTTCGTTAGTATTTTAAATAATTTTATCAATTTAATTATTCTTATTATTTTAATTACTCGCATTATTAAGTCAGGGGCATCCTTGTAAATCATGCTTTGTGTTGTTAAATCTCGACCACGCACAGTGTGAACGGTGGCAACCATAACACAATTCGAACCTCCGCCCCCCTCCATCAGATGGAAGTGCTCGACCCGTCATCTGCAGAGCGCCTACTATCCACCAGATGTTCCCCGACCCTCGAGCCTACTTGACCCAGTTAGGCAGTCTTCCCACGCGCTCACCCCCACCCCCACTCACACTCACACTCTCGACACACACTTACTGCCCTCTGGCCCGTGTGAACCGTGCAGCAAGTCTGCACTTCGGGTTTTCACTGTACGCGTGTTCTTAAATTCCGAAAATATTCCCTACGAGATGGAAAAGAAAATGTGGTAGTAGGGGCGTAGTTATCGTAGCGTAGGAAGGTGGTCCGCACCAGGAATAACCAAATTAGGGGCGGCACTCATTAAAAAAATTTATAGTTGGAATTATATAATTATTTATTTAAAAAAATATTTTCAATTATTCGGCATTGCATACAGGTTTTTAATATATTATAAATACGTTTTATGTGCGAATATACTTTTATTTTCATTAAACAAAATATAAACATTCAGTGATAGATATTTTGTATTTAATTTATGGATGGGTGATACCATTAATTTTGTCCCGGGTGTTTTTAACTATTGCTACGCCACTGTGTGGTATTCTTTATTTCAGTTTTTCCACTATTTTGCAATATTATCTGCAACTGCTCTGACAAATTTCAAATTAAATTAAAAAACATTCTTGTAACAAAAAGTGGAACATTTATGACAAGTTAATTTATTTTCATGAAATACTTTTCAGAAGCATACTCTCTTGAATTATGTAAGAACTAATTTGAATCAGCCTAAAGCGAGTTTTTGCACTGAAACAGAAAAAATGTCATTGTCTTGAGAAACAGCTTCTTGTACCTAATTAACGAATGTGATCATAGTAGATATTTCATCAATTTTATTATTTACGTTTTTTTTTCAAGTGAAAAATGTAACCCGATTTTTGTCTGCTTTTTAATCCAAGCTGACGTTTAACGCGTTTTCGCAGAGATAAATCAATGAATTTTCGCCTGAAAATAATTCCGACTGTAAGGACAAAATATATATCTTCGCGTCACAGCGTAAGCGAGTGGAGCGAAAGTGCTCTCTGTAAGCATCACTCGTTATTTTTGAGATCTCCGTTTCCCTCCGCCTCTTACAAACAGCTCTTGACCGCCCACGCACTCTGCCAAAACACCCACCATTCTCCAAGCTTCCTCAGTGAAGTCGCACACCTCTGGAGTTTCTCTCATCTTCCATCTCATTCGCATCTCTCGTCTCCGACTGGCTGGCAACTTTTCATTTTTCCTTTACTTGGGTTCCTCTTTACAATTTGTAAGGCATATATATAATTTTTTATTTTTCGCATCGTGAGAAAGGACTGACAAATTAAGAACTGAGCGTTAATTGTCGCTTTCGCTTTAATTTCTGCCTCTTGTTGTTTACGCGGCACTGCGCGCTCCAAGAGGCTTCGCTCAGAAGCGTCTGACGGTGGGGGGAGGGGAGGAGGGGAGAAGGGTAGTGAGAGGTGAAAAATAATGTTCAGGGGGAAAGAGTGGAGCGAGTGGCGAGGAGGGGAGGGGATGAGCAGGAAGTAGGTGGGGAGGGGAGATGAAAATAATGTAGTGGGGGGAACAATGGCGGCCATGTTTTTCTCCTCATAAAGCTTTCTTCTGGGCTCTGTCCCTTGCATTGCCCCCCGCTTCCCCACCACTGATCTCCGATCTCGCTGCTGTAGCCTTGCGTGCCTCCACTTCAACCAACTCTGACTCCTCTCGTCCCATTTCTCTGCGCTGCTTTCTCTCGTGGTGCAACAGCGCTCATCGTAAAATTGCAGTCGAAAACAAATTAAATAGTTGGTGTCTTGTTTCTTTGGCATCGCTGAGTTAAGACGTAAATAAATTGGCGGTGGCATTTCAATTGTGAAAATATGGAAGCCATTGGAATGTCAACAATCTAGCTTTCTGAATTTGACACATTTTCTTTAACGTCAACGCTGTGTTTTGTTGACCCTAGAAATAAGATGCGAACTGCTAATGTAATTTAAACATCATACTCAAGAACACATAGACATCTGTAAAATTCGACTAGATATTTCGCCTAGTGTTACAAATATAGTTATTACGTTTAATCAAAAATTGCAAATTGAATCGGATGGTCAGAACATTCTCTGACATTTTGTACGATAAGTGTACAACATGCTTACTATCTTGCTCTGATTACGTGTATTATTCCATGGAGAGAATAGTTCCATAAATTTAAACGTTTGCGAACATTTTAAGAAAGTTCTTACAAAACAGCTTCGAAACAATGGCTTATCAAAACAATCACTAACCGTCTCATTTTAAACTCTAAACTACATCAAAAGTTACCTATAAACCCCATCAGTTATTCGTAATCATGTTCTCCATATATAACTATCACGAGTTTTTGTTGATCTTACAAATACCTCTGGAGAATAAAGTTCAGGATCCTAGTAATTATTTTGTCTTAACCTTGGATATTACATAAACGCTTGTATTCTCCTTGAAACTTCCCATTATTCTATTGTCTCAACATACGAGTCCTTCTGATAGTATCACTCAAGTACTGTGAAACATGAAGCATTCATCACAGACATCAAATTGTAGTGATTATTACGTCTTATTATGAGATTTTACGAGAACGCTCATATTCTCCACGAAACTTTCCATTATTCCTTTGTTTCTAACGATTCTTACGTTCTCCCGGTTCCCTCCCTCAGGCAGCACCGACGTGCCGTGGAGCACGAAGCGTTTATTACAAGCATGCGGTGTATCACTGTCAGGGAGCAACTTCTCGAAGTCGGCCGCCGCCGAGAGCTTTCGTCGGCGGGCGACGCGCCACTCACGTCACGTCCCGAAAATCGGAAACGCCGCCGCGAGAGCTCGCACGTGTCGGACCGAGGCCCTCGCGCCGAGTCGTCGCCTATTACCAAGCGGAGCGGAAGTCGCGCAGAGTTTTGCCCTTCGCTAACAGGAGAGAGGAGGGGCGGAATGAAAGACCTCGGCGCGACGCACCCGGGGTGGCCCGGAATCCGCGGGGCGGGAGGGGGTGGGGCAGAACCCACACATCCCTGATTGCAAACTGTTTTCTCAGAGACAGCATTGCCGCTGGTGAACCAGCGACCCTGCTCGGAAAGTCGAAGAGTTCAAATCCCCACGATGACAGTAATTAGATTAAATTCATCCATTGTCCGAAAAATAATTCTAGCGTTCAGCTGCTCTAATCGATTGTTTTACATGTTTTTTTTTCTTTAAATACCAGGGGAATGTCGGAGCAGTTCCTAACCACACAGGCCACGGGCCTCACGTGATGTTTCCTTCATCTTCCTTGTCTTATCGTTTATCGTTACACACACCTATATGCAGTACACTAAACATGTCGGGAGATTAGAATTTGCCTCGGGGAGTTATCTGCGAGAGGGAAATTTCCCACAAGCAGGAGTGTAGGTCGATGCCAGATCTCACCATCTAGTGGGAAAGGAACCACCGTCATCTTCGTGATAGAAACTTGCTCTTTTCTTACGGGTTTAGTAGCCACAGCCGATGCCACCTAAACCGCGAGTAATCAAGCAATTCTGCTTCTAGAAACCCGCTTGACTCTTATCAGTACCTTTCTCTTTCTACGTTTTTTTTCATCACTTCTGTTTTTTTCTCCATCCAGTCATTCTTCTATCCGTTCTATTATCTATTAAATCACATCCTTACCCATTCTTCCTCAAGTAACTCGGCAGAGCATAGCAGAAGTAATTTACTCGAAAATATGTTTGCCGGATGTCTTCCAAAATAAATTCCACTAAACTTTTGAATTATATGCATATGCTTCATTAGATATAGTGTATCTCGGCTAGTAAATCTCTTGCATTTATATCACTGTTACGGGTGGACAGCATTTTTAACAGACACGGATCTTAGTTTCTGATATGAAGGTAGTATGATATTGTAAATTATTGGACTCTTAAGAAAACGCAATAACGATATAAAGATCTTTGTTACTCAAAATGTTTAATTTTACTCTCAATTGATGATCAGAAATATGAGTAATGTATTTCATTTCATTTTTTTCTAGATCAATGTGAATTAATTAAATTTGTGAAATGTCTGTCACTTCACTTCTCCGAAAGGTTCTCGTTGGCCAGGTACTTACTTATCTCAGTCACACTCGGTAACTTCCACAAAAGATTCCTTTCCCCCTTGCAACAGCTATCCGGCTTTTTTGTTACATCCGCACTTTGGTTTGCGCACAGTGTTGGCAAAAGAATTATAAATTCTTTATCAGAAATTACTTGTATTTGTGTCGCCTTCCTTTGAGCAAGCCGTGTAATTAGACAGTTGCAGAGTTAAACCATGACGTCACGAGAGTGTTTTCTTTCCTTTCTTTCTTTCATGATCCTAATTTGTATCGCAGTTAAAAATAACAGGTGCACAAGAAGTAGTAAACATATGAAAATAGTAATTTTTTACTTAAATGAAGAAATATATACGTAAAATATAATATTGTTTACTTGTGAAAATGTCGATAAAGTAGTTCAGAAGATAACAGGAATATAAAGGAAAACACTTTGTATTAATGAAACGAAACTGCTCCTCTAGACTTAAAACCATTCTTCTACAAAATGAGATCTTTTTAGATAAGTCAATATCCTTATGCATCGACTTTGCGTAACAGCAGACATTTTTACTTCATTCCCCTTCGGCACTTTTTATGTTCACCACCAATTTCGCTTCTACCGTTGAAACCAACGCCTCCCCAAGAAATACCCCCCTCCCCCGTGAACTATGATCTACAATCACCCTTCGCCCTCGGCACGGCAAGACTCTACTCGAGCGAGACCCTTTCCAGTTCGCCCTGACCGCCGCGCTGCCGGTCTCCCCTCCCCCACCCCGCCGTCGCTCGCACCAATCGCAGCGCGAGCCATCAAAAAGTTTCGCGCGGGCTCCGCGTGGCGCGCTGGCGGACGGCAGTCGTAACGGCCGTCGTTACTCAACTGTTGATGGCGCGCGTAAAGTCGGGTTGGGACCCGCCGTGGCGGTGGCAAGGACGGCCGTGGCGAAGCTGCTGCTAGTGGCTCGGCGTCCCAGGGGTTGGCGACGACGAAATCGCCGTCTCTTTCGCCGCCAGGGGCGCCACCGTCGCCGCCGAGCTCCAGATTGAGAGTCGTAGGATAATATCCTTAAAGCGAATGGCTGTCCTGCGAAGCGAGAGACGTACATTTTGGGTTGCTAGACGGAACGTCGCGTCTAGTCCCTAGCCTTATGTTTTCATTCTGCCGCGACAAGAGAGGTAGCTGTGAAGTGGGTGTGGTCTCAAGGCAAAGCTGTACGTCTCCTTCACTGCCCCAGTCTCCGACCAACATGTAGTACTCAAGGAATTAAATATCACTTCTTGTATTGATTTCAAATAATAGTCTTATAAGCAATGACGAGTAATATGTATTAATATATAATACGTATATTACATACGTTTTAAGAATATAGCTCTCTCAGTGCAAAGTTTTTAACTTTGAAAGAAAATTGTCAGTATGTAATTATAAATACATAGCCACGTTTTCCCAAAGTTTATTGTAGCTAAATGTCCCCATGTTATGCATCAAAAATGCCTTGTGAATTCCAAGTATAATTGTCCAGATTACCTGTAAGACATTAATGGATGAGATAAGGATAGTCGTTAATTTCTAAATGTATTTCTTTTTTCTTTTTTCACATGAAACAGTGCATTAACAATATAATTACTTTCAAAGTACTTTTAAATTCATATTTATTTTTAAGTTAATTTCATGTATATAACCAAGTATTGTAAATAAGATAAATATACTGCGTTTAAATACACTCCAGATATCCACTTTCTTAATTCCTAGACTAATTACACGTATTTTTGGACGCGAATAATTTGTAATAATACGAGCTCGAAGAACAACTACTTAACAGTATCACCCTAATTGAATTTTAATTGAACGAAAAGATACACCGAAACAATTTTCTCGATTTCGGTGATACGTTTTCTTATTACATTTAAACACATTTTTAGAATAGTAGCTGAATAGTACTCAGTTTCTACTGCATTCAAAATATTAACAATTTTGTGGTAATACTCTATTTTGAAGTACGTCAATAATATTCGACCTGTTTTAAAAACTTTAACGAGAATAAAGCTTATAGCTACTTTTAAATATGTATTTTTACATTTAGTTGTAATTGTAAAAGGACATTTGTACGGCAATGCGAAGAAAGATTATTTGCAAAAAATAGCAATGCAAGCCTAGAATCACAAATCTACTGATCACATAGACGTAGTATGTCCTAGTAATCTCAGTTTGATACAAGTAAAACAAGCCATTAGGGCTGTAAATGTCAAATGGCCTTATCCCCGGATGATCATGACGATAATCAATTTACAACTCCCTAATAAAGAACGAAAACATACATCCTCCTTGAATAATTCGCACACAAAAAGCTGTTTAGATTCACGCACGTTTATACAACATTAAGCCTAGTCACATAAACAGTGCGTATTACAATGTCCTATTACGAGAGGTTGTCTACTTAATCGCCCCAATTCATCGAGTGGATTTTATGCGACAAACGCGCTGATCAGTTTTCGCGCGAGCGCTGTTGTGGGGCGCTTCAAAGGCCCGGGGCCCGTGCGGAACCCCCCGCCCCCCCCGTTCCCCAACCAGTCAACCCAGCGCGCAGATTTTCCCAACCGACTGCCTCCGCGAACAGTTTAAAAGAGGTTACGTTCAGACAAACAAACATAACGTGATTTCCGTCGGCTGGGGACCGGCGAGGTCGATTTTGTCGGGTGGCGAGCGAGGGTTCCAGAGCAGCTGTCTGGCCGCGACATCGCCTTCGTGACAGAAAGGGCTCTTTCACACCCGACCACGTCACGGGAGTGGGAAAATGGAGTGTGGGCGCGATATTCCTTTTTAACTTCCTGAATGTTCCTAAACGTGTTTTTTATTTCAACATTAACTTACTAACTTTTAAATAATTAAATAATTCAAAGATGTTGTCCGGTTTCAAACACATTTTGGCTTATGATATATATGATATCAGAATTGAATTGAATTTGCCTTATTTTACGTGGCGAGACTCGGGCCATCAGGCCCGCTCTTCCGTCTGACCACGCAAATTTCGCTACGCTCCCTTCACTAACTAGCAGAGAAAGGAGGTATTTCTTGGGCGAGAAACAGGCGATTTGAATTTAGCTCAGAGGCGTCATTTAGGCTTGAGGATCTTTTACATGCAAGTAAATATACGAACATGGGACAGCCGGCTTTACTTCCCATCCGAAGGAAGGCGTACGAAGGATTTTTTCGCCCTTGAAAATCCACGGCTTCGATCGGGTTTGAACCCGCCAACTTGGGCACAACAGTCCAGTACGCTAACCGTTACACCATCGCCGCCGCCAAACATCTATTTATTTATTAGGAGGTAACTCACCAACGATCTTATTAGCATTAACTTTTCCTAAATGCTAGTTTGACAATATTATTTGCTTAAACGTTTTTCTTTTATGATTTTTCACATGTTTGTTTCCACTTGTTGAGAAATATCTCTTTTTATATTACACCAATTATTATTTCAAAACTATGAATTAAAACAAAAACAAAATTGCATAGTTAAGACACTTTCCAAATGTTGAATCAATTCAACAAACTTCACATCTATTTTATAAAACAATTTGTTTATTTATTTGAAAACAAATTTTTCTCTCAATTATCATTCAACGGAATGTCTTAATATTCTATCAATTTTTTGTAAACGCTAAGCTATAAGTTCTACAAGAAATCACAGCTCAAGAATCAAATTGAAACAAATATTTCAGATAAGTTTTGATCTCATATTACATTTTGAGTGTCGTTATAGCTCTAAAAGATTCATCCATAGGTAATAGATGAAAACGCCCATCATCTACAATAACCATAAAGCAAGAAGTAAAATATTTGAAATTATTTGGACCGTCCGCCCAGTTGCGAAGTCCGAAGAGCTCAGCCTCCGACCGCGGCCTGTCGAGCGAGCGCCGGGCAGGGTGGCCCTCGGAACACGGCGGACGCAGCCCGCGCGGCAGAGCCGGGCGCCAGCGGAGCGGAAGGGTCGGTGCGGATGAGGGACTGAAAATCAGAAAAACGCGATTATCGAGTTGCGCCCGCTGCCCGGGAGGGCGCGACCCGCTTCCGCGCCCCTCCTACTCACCGCTTCGTCGCTCACTCGGCGCGCCCCTCCTGAAGTGGGCGGCGATTTGTTTCGTCAACTCGTTCTGCCTTTGCCGGCTTAGTTGGCTCGGGGTATCAACGGGTGTATCTCCAGTGTTTCTGTACGGGAGATTCTAGAATTCCAGCCACGACCGTGGCAGGGTTTTCGACACTAGCTTCATCACTAGTTTTTAAATGAGTCGCTCTCTGAAGAAGAATTCTAGCGGCCGGCTGCTCTGATCGGTAGTTCTCCGGTCAACACCAGGCGAATGCCGACGCACAACCTTTACAACAGACCGCTACAGACCGCTCGCGATCTTTCCTTTCCGTTCTTCGTCCTATGCTGATCTTTTATTTACCCATACACATACATGCACTACACTACCACACCTTATGGGAGACTGATCACGGGCTTAGAGCTTGTCTCGACTGGAGCGGTACCCAGCTTACAGGTGGAACCTGGTTGGAAAATCCCGGATCACCGATGATCTGTGCAGGATGTCGCCATCCAGCGGCAGTCACAAATCACCACAACCTCTCGTGCTAAAACGCATCCACTACATTTGCGGGAATAATGACCTTCGTTGTTGTTGTTGTTGCTGTTGCGGCCAGAAACTGGAATAAATCAATGCTTTGAGTTACTAGGCCGCGTTACTGACTTACAGCCACGTTAAATATTCAGTGCGTAGAATTTGCAAAACGATTACTTGGCGTTCTCGCACTAACTTTCTATTGCGTTCTAATCACTTGTTTCTGTCGTTTCAATTTCAATGTCTCATTAATCAATTTTCATTACTCTCATTTCTCAGTTTTCATTACGCGTTTATCTTGTTTTGTTTTTCTAGATTAATAATATTTGCCAAATATTAAATCATTAGATATTTTCTTTCAAATATCGAAAATTCATTGAATACAATATGTGTTCTAAAGCTCATTCACTATTGCAATTTCCAGTAAAGCTTCTGGATTTGTTATTGTAAAATGAAAGGAATACTGTTTTGATTGTATATTCTTCTATATGAAACACAAATATATTATTTCATTGCAATCAAAAACGCAAAAAAATATTAACTCAGGTTTCACATGTTTTCTGATCATACCATTTCACAGTTCATTACATCCGTGTAAAACACACTAACCATCAATTCAACGTTTGTAGCAGGTAAAAGCTAATTGACACGAGGACAATATTTTAAAAACCTATTAATTTTTTTTTAATTTTTCATAATCCATTACATATTTTACTGTTTCCTTGTACCTCCAGGTGATAACTTTTGTACAATTAAAAGCAAGTGTGTTCTATAGGACACCCTAAAAATAAAAATCCTCAAATGAAAAAATGAAAAAATAAAATAATACCTAAAAAATTACGTAAAATTTAAACCACGCATCTTGAACCAAAAGTGGACTGAAGGGCCAACTTGAAAACATCTCATTGTTCTTCCACGCAGACGTTTGAGAAAATGCGCCTGTAATATTTCCGCAATAAACACCGTTCCTCATAAAAGCGCCGCCATAAACGCCCGACCGTAAACGTGGTTTCTGCGCCCTCAGGCTGCGTTGCGCTGCGATGCCCTGCAAAGGGCTGCGATGGGCCAAGGCAGCGTTGGAAGGGCGTGTCCACGCCGCCTTAGAGGAGCGCAGGGTAATTTGGCTGAGCACGTGAGAGCGTAGGATTCCGCGGCTGGAGTCATTAAATACCGTCCGGAAGACACCGCGTCCTAGGCACAGGCCCCACGTTTTGGCCATCATACTCCGACCTTCCTCAGGGCAAAATGCTTTATAAATATTTCCTTCCGTCAATACCTATTTCGCTATTCGGGAGACACCATGTCCTAGGCACAGATGCCAACGTTTTGATCGCAATGCTGCGATCTTCCTCAGGGTAAAACAGTGAGCCCCATTTGACCTGAACAATGTCGCAGCATGACGGCTGAAACTTTGGCATTTGGACCTAGGACGCGGCTAGTCCCAGACACCCATGTAGTTACTGACACCGGCCGGGGAAACCTAAGCTTTCAAGTACTCTGTGGATGTTGGACCCTAGGCAGCAGCCTAGTTTGTCTACGTGAAATTCACCCTTGTCCAGAAGTGCTTGGTGTAGCATTGTGTTGTTTAAATGCTTAGCTCACTTGGAATGTACTGGTGGATACGCTCACACTGATTTGACCTGTTGCTTGAAGCAGTAAGGGGTAAGGGGAGGCTGGTCGTATTGTTTTTTAAAAAGGAAACTGACAAATGGCAGGTGAAACTGAAGCTTCATTTCTTCATTACTGTCAACGTTTGTATTAAAATAAAGCATTGCTACTCATTTGAGATATCTACCAAAACATTATTAACACAATTTTGATTAAATAAATGGCTAGTTGTGAAGATTCTCGTTAATTGTCGCCATTTTTTCAATAGTCAAGTACTGCTCAAGTCATCTATAGCCCCGAATCCCAATTCCTAGCGCGAGTTCTGAATTTTTAAGTGGCGAACATCCATTACAAGCGGTGCTTCAATAAAAGTATCACTAAAACAAAAAAATACACTATCAATATGTTTTGTATTAAATATAGATTTATATGTCTAGATAATAATGCTTTAGAAGAAGCTACCAAAGTTCAGGTGGAAATTGAATTTAATGGTGACTAACAGTGTGTACAGATTTAACGCAATATAAGCAGATGTTTGGCGAATGATCCGAATGAAGTTCCTCTCAGTACACATCATTCTCACTCACGAATCAATTTTTTTCCGTTCCCAATGCTGCATCTTACTAATTGCTCAACACAAACATGGCCTTATTGGCTACGCGAGATTGCGGAGAGTTGTGTGTAAAATAATTACTTTTCAAATTGATGGCTTTCGCGTTTCAGGTTTCGAAACGAGGCTACAGGGAAGATCATAAATTACGTGCATATTACATTCAACACTTCATTTCTTAGAATAAGAATGTTACACAGACCAATTCTCTAAATTTCGGAATTTCTTCAATAACTTATATTACTGTATTATAGGAGAAAGCAACCGACAAAATATTTCGGTAGAGACGTTCCTAAGCAATTCGTACTATTGGTAGTGTGAGCACTGACTGCGAAAGAGGTTCTAACTGCAGAAGTAAATAAGCGTTGCCAACTAAAAATGGTCCCGTGAGGTAGTCGTGCGCCGCTGGCCGCAGCAGTGCGGACGACGGCTGCGGCAATTCCACGGGCGCGGCGCGTGTGACGGAGGAGCGAGGCGACACCAACGCGCGAGATGGCGCTGGAGGCGGCGCAGGCGGTGGCGCACCGCTCGGTGCGTCTGTGGGCGGCGCGGCGCCACCATTATAATTTCATTAAGAAGTTGTCTCGCCCGAAAGAAGCGGACTGGCACAACTTCCGCCGTTAGCGCGCCGGCCGTCATCTGCATGTGGGCGCGACGCCCTGCGCAGTGCCGCAACGCGCCGCCTCCGTCGCCCCTTCGCCCGCGCCCGCGCCCTTCGCGGCGGCACTCGCTCGCAGCCCGCCCACTCCCACTCGCCACGCCCACTCCCGCCCGCGTCCTTCTCAGCCACACTACTCGCAAGCGGCTCTCTCCCGCCGTCCTCACTCTACCCCTACCTCGACCACGCCCACTCCCGTCCACGCCCACTTGCCTTTCGCAGCAGCACTTGCTCGCAACCCACTTACACTCACCTCGACCACGCCCACTCCCGCCCGCTCAGCTTTGGAACACAGCACGCCCACACATCACTCCTTTGCAACAGAACTCCCTCGCAACCCGCCCATTCCCACGTGCTTAGAAAACGCTCACCCTCACCTCGATCACGCCCACGTCGTTCGCAGAAGCTCTCACTTCCAAATGTCCCACTCCCACCCCGCGCGTGCCAGCTCGCCTTTTGCAGCAGAACTTGCTCGCAACCCACTTCATCCCACCTCGACAACGCCCACTCCCACCAGCGCCGTCTCCGCGTACTTCGCAGAAGCACTCGGATGTAACCACCTACTCCCAACTCGAACAAGTGCTCTCTCGCCCATGCTCACTCACCTCCTCCACAGCAGCACTCGCTAGTTCGCACCCAGCCCACTCCCATCTTGGCAATTCCCACTCCAGCTCGTGCCTACCCTCCTTCTTTGTAGCAGTACTCGCACGAAACCTTTGCACTCCCTCCTTCACCGCGCCCACTCCCACTTGTGCCCTTCTCAGCAGCACGCGCTGCTAACCCTCCCTCTCCCTCTCGAAACACGCCCACTCCCGCACGCGCCGTCTTGCCTGCTTCGCAGCACTATTCACTGGTAACTCACCCATTCTGGCTCGACCACGCCCATTCTCACCCACACCTAATCGCACCCAACCCTCCCACTTCCATCTTGACCACGCCCACTCGCGCCCCCGCTCGCTCGCAGCCTCCGCGGCAGCATTTGATCGCGGCCGCTCCCACCTCGGCGACGCCCACTCCCGTCTGCGCCATCCTCGCTTCCGCCCGCCTCGCCTTCTGGGAACCGCCGCCCTTAAGCTGTTCCACGAACCGCTCTCGCTTGTTTCCACCCCTCGCCGCCCCTTGTTGCTCCTCGCCACCTCTACAGACGTCTCGTACCCCCTAGCAATTCCGGCCACCACAGCCACTGTTTGTGGTATCCCGGTCCTCTCATTCGTTCTCTGATTTTTCCTACAAATTCCTGACTCTATGCCCCTGTCTTGCAGTCCCTGTCACATCCTGACGTTCCCACTCTGTTTCAGTCCCGTCACTCCTTATTACTCCTTGCAACAGCCTTTTGCTACTTGCTACCCGCTGTCACTCCCTATCGTCCTGTTACCACCTACCGGTCCCTGCAAATACCTTCTAGTCGCTGCTAATCTCTGCTAGTCCCCTTGTGCTTTGTCTGCCTTCATCTGTCGTATTCTCGCAAAATCTACTCATGCGCAAGCTCATTTGCTCGCTTCTACCTTCCCACGCTTGTACTCGCCGTAACGTCCCTCTACCAGTTCCACCGTCCCTACCCACCCACTTCCTCAGACGCCTCTAGAGAACTCTCCGCTACCAGACGCCGTTCTTTGTCGTCTCTGGTGTACTCCTCTTGCCTTTACTCCATTGTTTCTGTGGCATTGTCTGGATCTTCCTTTTCTTTACAAACTACCTTTTGAACATTTTCCAATACCAAGCTTGCAGCTTCTGGTGTCTTTGTTTTGTGGAAGTCTTGTATTCTTACATGTTCTCTTTCAACATCCATGTGTTACCTTCTTTGTAGAATAACGTTCTCATCCTTTAGCTCTTGATCTAGGGGCCTTGCAAAATTCTTTTTTTTTTCAGTTTAAAACCTATTCTTCTCAACGCCTTCTCTACAGCGTCCCATGAATTTTTATTGTCGTTACACTTCACTCGATTGACTTTCGATCCTCACGATAGCCACCTACAACTACATTTGTAACGTATGTCCACGCCCTACGTGCGTTGCACAGCAGCCGCTTCCTATTTCCGCCCCTCTCAGCACAAGTCGCCCGGCCGGTGACCGTTTTCATTACGCAGCAGCTCTGCGCTTAATTATTGGCGCAGCCGCGCAGCCACCCTCTCACCACCGCCCTCTTTCCTATCCCTCCACCCTCTCCATCTCCCTCACACCCGTCTCTAACCATCTCGGCCCCCTTCCCTGTTCCCATCTCTGTTCACCCGCTGTCTTCCCCGCTTCTTAAATCCTTCTATGTACGCATTGCGTGCTGTGGGACCACCCACCACGCAGCTGCTTGGTCGAGGCCTCTACGCATCTCCGCATTGCGTGGGTGTTGCGTAAGATGTTTCTACTGACGCCGTTGCTGCTGCTGCCGCCGCCGAGTTTATTGAGTTGCTTCCTGCTTTTCATATATGAAGAAGCTGCAACTTTATGAGTTTTTTCTTGTGTTTCTGTTTTCGCTCCTAGCGAATTTACATTCATTCATATACTGTTTATATTTGCTAATAAAGTTAATGTGACGTGGGTTCACATTCCAAATATAGTTTGAAAAGAGTCACAAAGAATTGTGACGAGAGGAAAAGAGATGTTAAATGCAGTAGCGAAAGCAACAATGAAAATTTGCGATGTTTTCGCGTTCAGTTATAAATAGTCATGTAGTGGAATACATGGAAATTAAGAGCTGAAACACAATTGTATTATTTTTTGAAAATTACCATTTTTCAAAAGTGCGCACTTATTTCACATATCCAAAACTACGATAATTCATAAAGTCTAAATTTCTATTGGAAGACTCAGATGGCAAAGGAAATTATCACTAGGAACTTGTTCTACTTACATGCCATGCTACTGTGCCAAACCACAGAATTGCAAGATGATTTAAAAGATATACCCATCAGGATACTCACAGCATGAAAATTTTATATCCGTAAGCGTTATATGCTTACACTTTAAAGTCTGGTGATCCGCATTATACATTTTAAATGTATTCTAATAAATAATAATTAATTCACAGTTTCATGGTAAAATTATATACTACATGAGTGCATAAGCTACACCAGTGACTGCATGCTATATTTTCCATTTAGTTATATATTCAGCAAATTCAATACAAAACATAAAATGATATTTCTCTGAAAAGGATGACCAGATAAACGCAATATAAATGCTTTCGTTCGCAACGAAATCAATGTGGTCTAACGTGGGAAGCAATAGGCCCTTTGATCTTTGGTAGCGCTGCCGTGGACTGCTCGTAAACGCCATCATTACAGCGCCGATCGCGAGCGGCAGTTGCCAGGCGCCGCGGGCAGTTCTCGACAGGGCACCTCGCGCACTGAGCCGAATTCGCCTAGCGCAACAACAGCGTGAAGCAAAGCAAAATCAGTTATTGAGGCCTTCCTAGTTAAAGTGTGAAATAAATGGGGATGTAATTAACGTTTGGCAGACAAAATGACATCATCTATATTAGTTTGATGTTCATACTTCCAATCATGACATTAATATTGATTTCATATAGCTGGTATACCATATCAGATTTCTTTTCCACTTCCCCCGACTGGTTATTCATATGCTGCGATTGATCAGTTGTTGGTGGAGCACTCAAAGCGTTAATTTCATGAATATAATTAATAATTTTATTAACGTATTTTTTAGTTAATGTCGCTTCACCATTTCCTCGTATATTTGTGACCCCCATCCTGGGCTTTACACAACGCATTACAGCTAATTTTACATCTATCACAGGTTGCGTTTTCCACGCCGACGGGAACTTCTACATCTGGCCCAAGAGGGCGTGCCGTTCGGTTTAATATAATCAGACTATTGCGAATGAACTTTTTATGGATATTCTGTGAGTTTGCATTTATTTGGAATTCTTGTATGTTACCGTCTTTTGGCGGCTTTCTTTGAGTGAATATTAAAGTAAAATAAAGTATAAAATGTAAATGCTCTAGATATAATTTCCAACTACTATTATCATTTTCAGCATTTGAAATTATGGCAAAGACTACAATCTTTATCAACAAATATTACACCTATTAAGACCACGAAAACGAACATTGCATACACTGCGTGAATTATTTGTTGATAAGCTTTATTTTGTGCGAATAAGAAAAATATTCTAATGAATTCCTATGACTTGTAATCTGCCCAGAAAATAAACGTACCAAGAGAGATGTCATTTCAGGGTCTCTGACCGGGAGGTCCCAGGTTCGAGCCGAGATGGTGCAACAGTTTCGACACTAGCTTAATAGCTAGGTAGATTTCAGTCACTGTCTGAAAGAGAATGTTAGCAGCCGGCTGCTCTGATCGGTAATTTTCTGTGGTTTCTCCGGTCAATAAAAGGCGAATGTAGCAGTAGTACAACAATCGGGTACTGCAGTATAACAAACGGGTCACTATCTCTTACTTCCTCTTTCTTGTCCTTTCCTCACCCCCTTACTTACACACACTTATACTCACATGCACTACACTACCATACATGTCAGACAATCAGTCAGCATGGAGTTAGTACCGGCTGTTGTGGATTACCACAGATGGGAGATTTTTGGGAAAACGTTTCCTTGACGGTAGCTGACGGTAGGACGCTGCCGGATCTCTCCATCCAGAGGGGGCCGATCACAGTAACCTCTCGGGGTAAAACATGCAATACACTTACACGACTTATGACCTTAATATATTGACGTGCCCGATATCACCAATCAATCAATCAATAAATTGAAATAACATTGATAGCTTGTGTATTTTTGCCATTGTTATTTCTTCTTAAATTCGTTTATACATTTCTTGCTTTTTTATAACAAAACGCTTGTATTGGGCCATCCCAGAGGTCGTCCCAGAGGCAGTAGTTGGAGCCCACTGTAGGCGGCGCGTGGGCGTGGGAGAGAGCGCGGGGCCTTAGGAGGCAATAACGCCGCCGGCGCACGCTCCGCCGCCGCCGCCGCCGCCGCCGCCGGCCAGAGACGCGAGCCTTGCGGAACGCCAGCGCGGAAAGGCCGCCGCTGCCTTGCGGGTTGCAGGGGGGGGGGAACTCTCCTCCGCCAGGCGCCGCTCCCCCGCGCGTGGCCAGGCGCCGTTGCGGCCCTCGCCGTGGCCGTCCGCGACCCGACGCGCCGGCGCCCGGCCACAAGTAAAAATCCGCACCCACACAACTCGTAGACTTGAGGGGAACGCTCTGTATGATGAAAATTTTGGCATATCTTTCTCCGGGAAGAAGTGAGTGGCTTGTATTCAGTGGATGTTCCGATTGTTGCAGAACAATTCACTTGGCGTAGTTGGAGAGAAAGCACGAGAAGGATGAGTGGAGACATGTCAATTTTGTACATTTCGACATTCAGCAAAAATAATTGAATGCGATCTAGGTTGTTCGAATTCGTGTGGTATGGCTGTGAATTTTACCCAGAAAATGGCACTCTACACATTGGCAACGTTTCACAAGATCTGTACATTTGGAAAAACCTTATGTTTGTGTACGTAAGCTTCCGCGGCTCGAATCCATGAAGCCTGCGAAATGTCGGGCGAAACGTCGGCACCCCAGCCAACGACGCGGCGTCTCCCGGATAGCCGAGAATTCAAAACCTTATGTTAAATATTTTGACAGAAGAGAACCTTAATTGGGTATTAACCATTGGGTATTAAACCATAACCTCACAGATTATTGTTAAGTTTAAATAATTTGTATTCAAATAATATTAAAATATTTGGAAAAATAATATTGATACAAATTTTGTAACGGGCATAGTTGTATTGTTAATTTATTAATTATATTTTTGGTTATACATTTAAAACAATTGATTCTACTTGCTTTTCTTTTGAGTCAACAGCACTCACCAGTGTACTGAAACCACCGTATTTCATTAGATCTACAATACCAGATCCTTATTAACCCTCTCTATTGGTTGAGTCAGTCGTCTTTCTTCCTTGGCACAATAACGTCAGCTTGCAGAGGCCTTCGCGTCAGGCTGAATCTCTCAAACCTTCCAGCGACCCGGAACGTGCCGATCTCGCCTGCGCGTCCTCAACGCGGTCACGTCTCGTGGCTTCGCCCAGCTCGCAGCCGACTTTTGCCACCCACACTTGCCGCCCGTGCTTCCTACCAGCTCTCTGCTTCCCCCCGCCCACGCCACAGCTCCTGCCTGCCAGCCCCAACGCCCCTCCAACCCGATATCGTCCACGACCAGAGAGCTTCTGTCGTCCCCTGGTTCCCCTAACGCTCTCCTCGACACCAACACCCCCACAGCCTCACTTTGCCTAAGCTCACACCCGCGATTCCAAAAACCCCTGACGCCCTCGCCAACCCGACACGCTGCGTCTCCTGCCAACACCGAAGCCCTCTACGCCCCGTCACACGCTAAAGCCCCCAAGACCCCACTGCGCCCGCAGCCTCCGACGCCCCGCCTCCTCCCCGCGACCCCGCCGCCACTTACTCCTTCAACGCCAGCTCCGACTCCCCTGATCTCCATGCTCCCACGCCCCCCACGCCCTCCAACGCCCCCCTACGTCCCGAAAGATCTCAAAGTCCGCCAACGCCTTCCACGCCCTAAACCTCCTACCACCGCCCAACGCCCCCAAAGTCCCCTGCTCTCCTAAATCCGCCAAAGCCCCTCACGCCCACAACACTCCTAACCACCCCACGCTCCTAAAGCCCCCAACGCCCCCAACGCTCCTAAAGCCTCCAATGCCACCTATGCCACCAACGCCCCCACGCTTACAATGCGGCCAACGCCCCCATTCCGCCTAACGCCTTCAACGCCACCATCGGCACCAACGCTTCAACGCCCCTAACGGCTTCCACGTCTTCCACGACCCAACGCTCCTAACACTCCATGCTCACCACGCCACCCCATCCTTCGCTACCCTCTTCCCCAGAAAGACCCTACTGCGTTGCCCATCCTCCCACCCGCCGCTTACGCTCCCACCTCTCACGGCCCCCCAGACTCCAAATAAACTGCCTGCGCTCCCGTTGTCGCGCACGTCCTCGCCCGCCCTCGCCCCTTCGCGATCTGGAGATCGCGGCTGCGCGTGGTGTGCCCGAAAAGGCCATCTCCACACTAAGCTTATCCTTTCGTTGCCAATTCGTTCGTAACTGCGTGGGCAATTCATTGGTTGTAAGGAAGTCATCTCGCAGAGTGGACATTTCAATCTGTAATCGTCTCATCTTTTAGATCAGCATTATCGAATCTCTTTTTAATAAACTGCTTGTTTCAAGAGAAAATATATACGTACTTCTTTTATGATTAGTATTACGTAGAAATTAAAGATCAGAGATATGCATAAATGGGTTTTAAAAGTCATAATTGTTATAAATATAATATAATTAGTTAACATAACACAATCCTACACATTTTCTATGCCGATTCACACCAACTAATTATTTTATGTTACTTCTGATTTGATTAAAAACAATGTGTGGTGCAAATGCATTGTTTCTTTCATAGTAAGTAGTTTACTTCGGGTCTGTTGAGGTTTCTTATTATTCAAGATTTATTTGAATTTGCTTGATAAAAATGCTTTCTACGCACTGTGGAATGAAAACTACCTTTTGTGTCATCTGATCAACAACGCAGATTCAAACCGTTTTGTACTAGATACCTGGAATCAAAAGCATTGTCATATCATTACCATTCTAGAATAGAGGAGGTAACACTCTTCGTAGAACCAACATCAATTCTCTCTAAATAGTTCCTATAACTCGGGTAACATTTCCGTTTAAATTGTGAATAATGAAGAACACAGATTGTGTACGTAATCACGATTTGTCAGAATTGAAGTGAGTACTATTTCAAAATGCTGAATTTATATATTAAAATTTTTCTAAGTAATTTGACTTTCTGAAACTGATTTTTAAACTTACAATTAGCTTCACATTTCGTACTTCTAAGAACAGCATGGAAACAGTTGAATCATAACAGTACCCGAATGAGAGTTTGTTTCGTCTGTCACTGTCATGGTACAGTCTCCAAGTGGAAATGCTCAAGTTCCTTAACGCAAAACAATAACGCTGAGCAGAGGCTTTCGTGGAAGAGAATTTCGCGCTCCCTTCGCGGGGAAAGGGAGTGTTGTGGAAGGGAGCTCTGCAGAGCTCAGCATGTCTTCTCCCCGCAACGCTCGCCCGCCATCTGCATCGCCTCCGACTGCTCGCTAGCAGCGCCACCGTCACCCTGTCACCGCTGCCTCGGGCGCCGAACTACAGCTGCAGCTGATGTTTCCAACGTCTCGACGACACCTCAAGCTCTGGAACTTACGTTGAATCAACTCACGCGTTTAACACTTTATTTCTAATTTTTACGTTCTCCATACGGAGACATAAAATTTTGTAATGTTGTGAAAAAGCACGGCGAATTTTCGACAGAAAAATTCTTATTATAGAGCCCTGGTAACGAAAATGCGGAAAAATTCAGTTGCTAAATTTTAAAAAATCTTATAACATGATGTGTAGCCAGAATCCATGTTTTATGGGTCCTTGATAATGAAAAATCGAATGCCGGCAAAACGTCTTTGTCCGTCCGTCGTCGAACAACGCCAGCGGCTAAACCGTTTAGTTGATTGTCTCTAAAATTGATATTCCGCAATGGATTTGACTGATGTCGCGACCCCCTAAATTTGAAATCGATATTTCAATTTTATACCGTACTTTACATGAAACCGCAGGGACTGTTTCAAAATATTCAAAAAAATAGTTCCATCGGTTTTGATTAAATTTTGTTTTGGATATTATAAAGGACGTTTAAGAGAATAGTGCAAATCTCATGTTCGTTAAAAATCCAAATATTTCGAAAATTGCAAAAGTCCAAATTTGTTCAGGAGTCTTCCTACAATTGAAATATTAATGATATAATTTTTTTCGCTAAATCGACTATGTTCCTTAAAGATAAATTTTGAAATTAGGGTCATCTAAAATTTTTCGAAAAATTAGATACTTCTCGTGTAATTTTGCGTGAAAATACGGTAGAGAAACTACCTGCTGTTTTAACACTATTAGTTTACCAAATAGTTGTTGTAGTCCTAAATACCACCCATCCGGCCCCCCTTACACCCACACCATATTCAACTGCTCTACCGACTTATTTACTGTCACCTTCATCACCACCACAATCACCTTGATCTTTAGCGTCTCCACTGTTACCGCCTCTGTTTCCACCGCCATCACATATACCCCCTCCATAACTTCACTAACGCATTTATCACTC
This sequence comes from Gryllus bimaculatus, assembly GCA_017312745.1. Lineage (NCBI taxonomy): Eukaryota > Metazoa > Arthropoda > Insecta > Orthoptera > Gryllidae > Gryllus > Gryllus bimaculatus. The sequence goes on along the minus strand of BOPP01000002.1, from coordinate 4,086,552 downwards.
TCCTTCCATCATTGCAGCATTTAAAATTATGATTGACATTACCAGCGCCACAAACACAGCCTCAGTACGTCACAAATGTATTATCAATATCACTAAGCCCACTACATTCACCGTCAATGCCATCACAAGTATCGTGCTTTCACTCGAAACTCCATTAGATCTTTTCCCAGAAGATTGTATCTGGGATCTTTTTATCTGGTATCTGGGAAGATCTTTTCCCAGTTTTTTTTCCCAGAAGAATGTATTCTTCTGGTCGCTGCCTATGATCGATACGTTTGTCTTAGAGTTTTATTTCTTTATCGTTTTATTAGAACTTTGACAGGAGACAGAATTAATCGGGCAAGATTCATAAATTTGAAGTGTTGGTATAGGCGAACAGATTTCGTCATGATATACAATTTTCTGTAACTAACTAAAATGTTTTTCGTATACCGATTTCACTCTTCACTGAGTATACTCTAACATTTCTTCTTGATTGTAAAATAGGATTGCACTAAAACACGATTATTTTATATACTTACTCTGTTCCTCTGTTTTTGCTTTCTTTTAAATGAGACCCGAGAACAATGAAGATTGGATCAATACAAATTTCCAATAATAATAATAATTAATTATATATATTATATATATATATATATATATATATAATATATAAATATATACTTCGGAGCGGACGAAGGTTGCCGAAGACGCCGCCGCCGTTGCCACGGCGGCCCCGCTCGTATCCAACCAGTAGGTGCTCTTAAAAGCATCAAGGTAGCGTTGATTGTGCACATATTACGAAAGGCTTGCGCACTTGCGCTTTGTAAATAATCTTGTTAAAGAGTGTTTCAATTATTAAAATATTTAAATGCACAAAAGAATTTCTTATGATCATCTTCCAATGCAGCGCCAAACCCCTGGAAGCCCATTCACGAAAATGTACCCGTCCTTTGTATAATTTATTTTGTCGTGAGAGTACCGCTTCCCAGGTACGTCACTAGTATATATAATATATATATATATATATATATATATATATATATATATATATTACAATTTTTTGTAATACACGCGGGTGTATACTTTTATTTTCCTTGCAATTCTCTTGTCATGTTGCCATTGGGTAGAGATACAATAAAAAATATTATATAGTTGTTCTAAATGACGGTGTTAATTTAAAAACCAACACAAAGTTTTTACAATTTGAAACATTATGAAGAACTGAAGATCGAGAAGGAGTGTGCTAGAGTAACGTGATTGTCCGTGACTAGAAGAAATCACGTTTTCAGTAAAACCTAACGTCGAAAATTGCAGCGGTAAACCTGTTTTAGTTCAGTTTTCGTAATTGTTGTTCTATTGTTCCAAATTATTAATGTTCCAATTACTACCTGAATAACAAAGATAAAGCTTAGGCAAAAATGTATTTCAATTTAATTATAAAATTTGTCTTCAAACTGGATACCTTTAATTAATTAAGTTACGTAATCGTGACCTAGCAGTACGCTGAATGTCATTTCAAGAATTCACGCAAATCCGTTCTTCATATTTTTAATTATTCACTCAGCAAATTATTTATCTTCCTTTTTTCTTTAGTGATTTACAATGTGTACTTGACGGTATATACAACGTACGTTTAAAAATTATAATTATCAACGTACACCAAATGCCTCGCCTTGTCCGAACACTTCTTCCCATTCTCGTCCTTTCCATAACTCCTCATTAAAAAGACCATCAGAATAAATTTAAAAGTCAATAATAAGATCATCGCTAACTTACGCACGTCCTGTATGAGCTAAACCAGCACACACCTATATTAGCAAGTTACAAATAATCCAAAATAAGTGTCGTAGAAAAATTACCAAACCTCTATGGTTCATTAGTAACCAACAATAACATAGCTAAAAATTGAACTCCTCAGCCACCAAAACATACCAACAATATCAAACTTACAAACACCCTTGCGGGATAGTTTTACGCTAACCAAAATATGTTTTCAAATCCCCCTAAAATTCAACTACATAAATACTACAATTATACAACCTTGAATCAAATTTCAATCTTAGTATCCCTTGAAATGAACATTCCTAAATGAAATTGGATTGATTTAGCCATGAGGATGACTATACCTTTACGTGAAGTACTCGTGTATCAACAACGTTGAAAGGCTGCAATGTCGAGAAAGTAGTTACAGATTAAAAAACCTTCCTTATCTATTCTCATCCATTTTCCTTCCCCCTCCCCTCTCGCGTCTGGCCACGCCCCTCTCGCCGCTGCGCCAACGCTCCCATCGGAAACGACACTTCTCCGAATCCCTGAGGCAGCGGCGCCCGGCGAGACAGAGCAGGGGGGGGGGCTCCGCGAGGGTGGGAGCGCCTGGAGCGAGACGAGATGGGGGGTTATATAGGCGGGGCGCAAATCCCCCTTTGAAGCGAACACTCTGGACCGCTTGACAGCGCCTCTCGTGGACGCTGCGAAAGGTCGGTCTTTGGTGGAATCCAGAAATTGCGTTTAAAGTAATTACACCGAGCTGCAGTCACGTTTTTCGTTTTCGGCATGTTCACAAGGAAAGGGAATAATTATTCAGAATACAATCGTCACATAGGCCTACTGCGGTCTTACTCTTCTAGATGAGCTGGGCTCAAGCTGTGGGTTTTCTCACGGCTCAACATGTCTTATCACGGTCCTTGTTAAAGGGAAAGGAGCAGAATTATACAAACACGGCGAGTCGCAACATGAAGATGGACACAATTGTTAATGACACAGTTATATTTGCATTTATGCATTTATTGCAGTTATATATGTGCATTTTATTTTGTTTCGTTTTCATTTTGACGAATCCGTAGTTCTTCATTGGTGCAGCAAAAGAACAGGTTTATTGCAAAGTCACGTAATATTTCTTACATTTCAGAAATTAAATTATATTTTTCTTGGTGACAAATACAAATAATATTAGCTGTCTTCGACTGTGTCCAATGTTTATATGTACCATGACAGCACACTGAGTAGAAATGGAATTTCGATCGGCCTTCAGCGCCGCACTTGTTTAGGCTGTGGCGACATTAGTTCTTCCACCCTCCTATTTAACATAGTATCTGTTTATTCTTTGATTTCTTGCTCGTAATAACTTCTTAATTTATTTTCTGCCCCACGGAATTTGCTCACGTGTCCTTTCATTGAACTATTTATTAACATATTATGTTTTTTCTTCATTATCAATACTGTTGTCCTTTCCTTCCATTGTTTCCAAAATAGAACTCACCTCGGTTTCTTTTCTTTACCCCCACTGGTTCTATCGTCCATATTAATAATTACGTAGATTTATTATTCCCATTTAATTATATTTATGACAAACCATCACTGTACAGTTGGCTACAGGCGTAGAATATTATTGGAGTACACCTATTTTAATTAAATGAGTCGTATTTTAGCCAGTCATGCTCTGTCGCAGTCATTGCTCTTTATCCTTTCGTCCAGGGGCTATCCGTCGTTATATTCCGGGATTCCTAGAAGGTCACCCAGCCAGAAACTCGCGATGTCTCGAATTCGCATAATCTTCGTGACTTCACGGAGCGTAGTTAAGGAATTCGGCAAGCGACATCGCACCGGCATGAAAACAATGTGAGTTTTCTTGAAGTTATTTCTGAGGTTAGTTTGTCCTGATTCTGTCCGAGAAGTCGGCCAATAACGCACTTAAAGCTTTTAATGCAATTTCTTCCATCTTTCCAATACTCTATTGTGGAAATAAACACGGAAATTCGTTTTATGGTGGAATATTTTTAAATGTTCCATTCAACGAAGAATTTTGCTAGGAGGTATCGCAGTTTCACTTCTTGAATGACCTCTCAAACTCAGGTTTGCGACACCACGTGGCAGCTCCCGTTAGATCTTCCTAACATCCTCGGGTGCCGTTCTGCTTGCCCGCTCTTTCCCTCGTCCCGCGTTCATCCACTTTCACGACGCTCCGCTGCCCCTCGCTTCACAGAGAACTCAACTTCGGAGAATCTCTTCCTCTCTCGCCACGGCGTTGCCCGCTTCGGAGGACGGCGATTGGTGACCTCGGGTGCCCTTTGCCGCGGACCGTCGATCGACGCTGACGAACCCTCGTTTTCCTTCCCAGACAATCTCTTGCCCAGGAGGTTGCGTTTGGAAGTGAGTTTGAGAAGTGGCAACGCTCACGTCAACCATGGAGGGGTAGGTGGACGGTGCGCTATCTTCCTGATTTTAGGTACTGGGGTTCAAGACTCAGACACATCTGTTTTGTAGTTTTCGAATTTGGTGAGGATTTTCTCGTGGTCCTCTAGTAGCCTCTGACTATTGTATAATCGCAGACTTCACTTTATTATTATTTTTTCTCTAATCATCAAGTTCATGCTGACTCGTATAGATGATGGCCATGAAGAAATTATTATATTGTGAAGAACCATTTATTGAGCCTTATAATTCAGCCTTTACAATAATAAATAAATCCATTGTACCCTTTCATAAAAACATATTTATTCTGAAAATTGTAACGATTAATTTCTAGTATGTTGGACACTTTTCACTCTCATCAGTTTGTGGTTCCGAACTTAAGTTTAAAAACGCAGTTGTTAGGGAAATTCAAACCGAAAGTCAAATTATTCGTGTATTGTAATGATATGCGGGTATTATCCACACCTCTCTTTACATTTTTTAGATAAGTTTAATTTTTGAAGAATATAAATAATTGTCACTGCCAACCAACTTATACGTATTCTGGAGTGAATGTACCCTACAACAGTGCAACATTTGGATAGTTGTTTATCCAAGTGATGACCCTCTCGTTCTCCTCACCCATAGGCGCGGGCTGTTTCTGCCAGCGAGTTTTGATATATTTGCCGCCAAAACGTTTCATTTTTCTTTCATTCTTGATTATTAATCTTCTCTTCCTCCCCCACAAACAAGAAAGGGAAATGTTCAAGTTGTAAACATAATGTGATACTGGCAGGGATAAATTATTTGTTTGACCTTTTTGTCAAATAGCGAAATGCAGGAAACGGTCATAGCATGGCCCAGTAATTATTCCTAGACTGGCCGGCGAGATCTCCCGTCGTCCTGTTATTTTTTGTGTCTAGTTCGTTGATAGAGTATGTTAAAACAATCCACATGCAATTATCAAGCTTCTCTGGTGTGTTTTTAGAACATGTATATACGCTTATGAACCCAAATTTAATTTTTTTTCTTCTCCCAAAACATCGGATGACTGAAATGGGATGGAGCGGGCTCTGCCTTCTCGAAACGAAAATTGGAAGGGAATCAGCTGGGAAGCGGAGGTGAGAGAAAACTGTTGGTCACATTTGTTATCTGCAGGTTACCATATCACAATTATTCTCAATTCTCTGTTTATTATATCTCAATCCTTATTATTTATAGGAATCATAGAATTCAAGAGAATGTATAAATTACACTTTTTTTCGAAAGTGCGTCGCTCAGTTTTTCACAATATATAAATATATAATCATCTTCCCGAGTTTACTCCAACTTCACAGATATTCTCTCAATTTCTGCAATCGCTGTCATCAAGGCCTTCTTTGCTTCAATTCTCTTCTCCACAATGTCGTTACTCAGCACAAACAGACCCTCAGCCACTTTACGGCCCAATCTCCGCCCCCCTTTAAGGGTTCCCTAATCCATCGATCCCGTAGCATCGGGCCGCCCCTCGGCCTCCTCTATTGCTTGATGATCTCAGCCGTGTCTTCGTCCGTTGCTGTACTCGAGATGGCCTCATCGTCCCCCCTCCCTTCCCCCGCCGCTCCCCACCCTTCCCCTCCCCTCCGCTCCCCACCCTCGCTGCGCCCTCGTTGCGCGCTTGACCGCCCAGCCACAGCCCTTCGCAACCCACCCCCACCCCTCACGCTCTCAGGCTGCTCTCGCCCTCGGTTCCACCGCTGCCCCACCCCCGCTGGTGTCTCCTCCTCCATCGAGCTCCCTCGAGCTCCTGGCCGTTCCCTGCCATCCGTGCCGGCGCCGCCATTGCCGCCCTGTCTCTGCAGCACCCTCAGTTCCACTGATGTCGCCGTTAAATGGCGACACGTCTGTCTGTGCCTTCTTCACTGCTCACTTCAATTACCCTCATTATGTGTGTACTTTCAGCAGCAATTCTCTCTTCGTCACTTTACTTCGTCAACCTCTACCTTTAACGTCAATTCTCTCAATGTTGAGCAACTGTCCCTCCCACAACTCCGTTTTACTCCACCACCGCGCTTCGAGGCTGGTACTGTCTTCGCCGTTGCAAACTCCTCTCGTAGCCACTCCCTGCCCCCAGGCAAAAGCAATCACGATCGGCCTTCTCATCATTTTAACCCTGTCTTCACCATTGCCAGTTCCACCCTTCTGACACTTCTCCCTCCTCTGTCCTCTAGCACTAAGCTCACTAAACATACTTTCACCCGCTATTTTGTTCTCGTCTCATTCTTCATCATCTTCCTCCAGCATCGCCTCTGTTTCCCTGCCAACCTGCTCTTACGCCATCTCCATCCATCTATAACACCTGTACTGCAACACCGTTGCCCTCGCCGCCAAGGCCATAGCATGGCCCAGTAATTATTCCTAGACTGCCGGCGAGATCTCCCGATACGTCGTGTTAATTTTTTGTGTCTATTTTGTTGATAGAGTATTGTTAAACAATCCACATACAATTAGCAAGCTTCTTGGTGTGTTGACTAGAACATTATATATACGCTTCTTGTGACCCAAATTAAAATGTTTTCTCTTTCCAAACATAGAGATTGACAACAAAGGATGGAGCGGCGCTATGCCTTGTCGAAAGTGCGCCTCATTTTCACAATATATAAATAATATAATCATCTTCCGAGTTTACTCCAACTTCACAAGATATTCTCTCAATTTCTGCTATCGCTGTCATCAAGGCCTTCTTTGCTTCAATTCTCTTCTCCACAATGTCGTTACTCAGCACAAACAGAGCCTCGCCACTTTACGGCCCAATCTCCGCCCCCCTTTCAGGGTTCCCTAATCCATCGATCCCGAGCATCGGGCCGCCCCTCGGCCTCCTCTATGCTGATATCTCAGCCGTGTCTTCGTCCGTGCTGTACTCGAGATGGCCTCATCGTCCCCCCTCCCTCCCTCCGCTCCCCACCCTTCCCCTCCCTCCACTCCCCCCCTCGCTGCGCCTCGTTGCGCGCCGTGACGCCCAGCCACAGCCTTCGCAACCCACCCCCACCCCTCCACGCTCTCAGGCTGCTCTCGCCCTCGGTTCCACCGCTGCCCCACCCCCCGTGGTGTCTCCTCCTCCATCGAGCCCCTCGAGCTCCTGGCGTTCCCTGCCATCCGTGCCGGCGCGCCATTGCCGCCCTGTCGTCTGCAGCACCCTCAGTTCCACTGATGTCGCCGTTAATGGCGACACGTCTGTCAGTGCTTCTTCACTGCTCACTTCAATTACTCTCATTATGTGTGTACTTTCAGCTGCGATTCTCTCTTCGTCACTTTACTTCGTCAACCTCTACCGTTAACGTCAATTTTCCAATGTTGAGCAACTGCTTTCCCACAACTCCGTTTTACTCCCGCTTCGCGCTTCGAGGCTGGTACTGTCTTCGCCGTTGCAGACTCCTCTTGTACCACTCCCTGCCCCAGCGGAAAGAATCACGATCGGGCTCACTATTCCCACCTGTCGTCACCATTGTCAGTTCCACCCTTCTGCACTTCCCCCTCCTCTGTCCTCTAGCCCTGAGTCATACGTACATACTTTCACCCCTATTTGTTTTCTCACATTCTTCATCATCTTACCCAGCATGTCTTCGTTCCCTGCCAACCGCTCTTACGCCATCTCCATCCATCTATAACACCTGTACTGCAACACCGTTGCCCCCGCCGCCAAGGCCACCCCAATGTCGGCGTCCCGGGCGCCGATGGCCTGGCGGTGTCGCCGACGCCGTGCGAGTTTTATTTATTAATCCGGCGGCGCGCGGCTGGCGCCTCGGAGCGGCGGCCGTCGACAAGTTTTAATTGATCAAAGCCAGCCCCTTGAATGCGCTGGTAATGAGGGCTGGCAGGCGGGGGGGCAGGGGGCGGGGGCGGTGCGGAGCGCCGGACACGGCGCCGACGGCTTTGATGTGCCTCCTCGGCGAGTAGCGAGGGTGGAGGAGGAACGGGTGTGGTGGGAGGGACATGGAAAGAGGGGTGCGGAGGGAGGGCA
>BOPP01000002.1:4060480-4078375 GCA_017312745.1 Gryllus bimaculatus | reverse complement strand
TCAGGCCAACCCCAATGTCGCGTCCCGGGCGCCGATGGCCTGGGCGGTGTCGCCGACGCCGTGCGCAGTTTATTATTTAATCCGCGGGCGGCGGCGTGGCGTCTCGGAGCGGCGGCCGTCGAAAGTTTTAATTGATCAAAGCCAGCCCCTTGAATGCGCTGGTAATGAGGGCTGGGCGCAGGCAGGGGGCGGGCGGGCGTGCGGAGCGCCGGACACGGGGCGCGACGGCTTTGATGTGCCTCCTCGGCGAGGTAGCGAGGGGTGGAGGAGGAACGGGCGGTGGAGAGAGGGACGTGGAAAAGGGGTGGCGGAGGGAGGGGAGGAGGTGGGGAAGGAGGTGGGAAAGGTGGTGACGGGGGGTCGGCTGAGACTGCGTGCCGCCTAGCGTCCCCAGACGTTGCCCTCGTCGCCGCCGCCCGCTCCGGGCTTTTAGTGAAAATTAAAAATAACGCAAGAGCGACCCAAGAGGTTTGCGCCACCTCGCCGCACCGCCGCCGTCGTCAAGGCGGAGGCTGGAGGCCATGCCCTGCTGACGCTGCGGAGGTACAGATGATGTGGTAATGAAGGTGGTAGACCTGTGGTAATGAAGCGGGTGAGCTGGCAGTGATGTAGTCGAATTGATATAACTTATCTAAGATGAGTGGCAGCATTGATGTTGTCCATGCAGTGTCACTAAACGGTAGGTCCCAGAGTTCGACTCCTGATGGTGACACTAGCTATGTAGCTGGGTGAGTACAACTAATGTATGAGTCACAATCTTAATGGCGGATTGTCTGAATGCTTTTTCCGTGGTTTCTCCGATCAACGCCAGGTGAAATATCAACGCGTATAACGATGTCGGATAAATTGTTCCAGCAAAATAGGAACACCGACATCTTCCGAGTAATTAACATTACACCACACCCCGGTTATTAGCCTATTAGCTTTCCTAATAGAAAATACTAAATAATAATATAATTTAATAATAATAATAATAATTAATAATAATAATAATATAATAATAATAGTAATAATGATAATACTTCTTTGAATGCAACACGATGAATGTGTAGTCGTAATATAGAACAAAATGGACAATGCCAAAATATTGGAATTTAACAGAAAAGAATGGAACCCTGGAGTGAAAGTGAATGATGAAATTCTCAAACATGCTCTCGCCCTCAGACTTCAACCTGAATGAGGACATCATCTCAAGGTTCCAAGAATTCATTCTCCTCTCCTGATGGCTAGCACAGACGCGCCTCTTGTCCAATGCGAATTGAGGAGTATATAACCGAGCTCCAGAAGAACGCTCTTGGAAAGTCAGATTCAATACCCTCCGTACTGCGAAAGAGATAATAGAACCAAAGGTTCAAAGGTACCATTCGAGTAAAGCTGTTGTTTATTTGTTCTTTACTGTACTTCGAATGTGTGCCTCGCTCTGATATTTTTAATTTTTTTTCACTTTGTTTGGTTTCATTCCTTTCTTACGTGTTAGTTTAAATTAACTTTAAGTTAATTTTCACGATATCTAACATTAAGAAAGCACTTTTAGATCATAAATATCTGAATATATATCTATAAGCACGTATGAAATAAGAACATTAAAGTTTGGGATGATATTAAGTTATTTATTTTTCTATGTCATCTTGCATTTCTATTCTTACTGTTTGTAGCATATTGCGCATAATTTTTCATGTTAGAAACATCAGAAAAATGTTTTCCATGCAACATCATATCATCTAAAACACAAATAATGCGATATACATGAGAGAATATAATACGGTTATAATATGCTACCTTTACTGAATCGCATTTTCTTCACTTTGTATTTCAAATGGAGACGACGAAATTGCAAAAGTCACAGAGATGAGAAGAAAATTATTTTTCCTTCCACAGTTGCAATCTCATAATGAGCGACAACGGAGCTCAAGCCCTTACATATCCGCACTAGAGGTTTCGGAAAGAGGAATACGACAAAATAAAATCAAATATACTAAACCATCCTAAACCAATAAAACTGTATACAAGTTTTAAAGACTTGTGGACGTAAATAACACTATCACATTTCTTCATCATAACAGTACTGAAAAATATATTCTCTGTGAGTGACTCAGCATTGCCACTGTCTCTGTAGCGACTCTGATCAGGAGTCCCTAGGGTTTGAGTCCAAGGTGGCGGAGTATCGATTCTAGCGAAATAGCAAGATCGAATTCAAACACTGTCTAGAGAAAAATTCTTGTACCATATTCTCTTATAGGTAGTTTTTCGGAGTTTTTTTTTCGATCAATGCCAGGCGAGTGCCGCGAGGCAATATTCTAACAAATGGGACATCACGCGATCTACCTCCCCCTTCCTTACCATTTCCTCTCCCATTTCCTTACACACACATTTACGTACACTACTCAACCTCATCTAGCGGAGATGAGAGCGTGCCTCGTTGGTACCGTGCCTTGCTGGGAGATAACTGGAGGGGAAATGCTCCCGCAAGTCGACGTGAAGGTCGGCAACATATCTTACCATCCAGCTGGGAAAGAACACCGCCACCTCGTGCGTATAAAACATTTACTTCACAACGGGACTATTACCACAGCAGTTGACGCGCCGGAAATCTGATATTTTCTACGTTTGTTTTTGGCCCTACACTTTCATAACAAAAAGATTGCTCTATTTTTTACAAATCTCTTGAAAACCAACAGTGTGCTCGCAGTGTAATGCAGATTTTTTTAAATTTTATGTCCTGAAAAATGAAATTATTTTAACCAATACTCACAATACGCTAGTAAATTCAAAGGAGTGTCTTAGCCGTGTGCGATATCATAAATGTCTTTAATTTAATTCTACCTAATAATCTCTATTAGCAAATTAATAGGTGTAAATTATTCTTTCTTTTTAACAGAAATATGTGTGCAAAAAAGCCAGAACACAAAAATTGACTCATTGAGTCATTGAGTCAACTCATTGAGTCAGTAAAATAAAAAATGATTAATTTCTTAAGAAATCCCTTTTTATTTTAAAAAATATGCATCCGAAATTGGTATAACTAAACAATTAAGAATACTTATAATTTGTTTGACGTTTTTTGAAAACTGAATATGTTAAGTTTGAATTAGAGTAGTGTTTTGTTTCTTATTCAATTTGTCGCTTCTGATGGGCCAATATTAATGCAGTTCCCTTCGCGACGACCTAGTATATTATTCTATGAAGTGTATGCTTTCTGCAGGCATCTAATGTCGTTTGGTTACGTTGCCTATGCTGCTGATTCAAGTTAACGTGGCTTTCGATTTTTGAAACTTACAATACTGGGTCTCCCCTTTCCAACAACATACATAAGAAAGTAAATAATTTCATCTCATTTTGAATATGTTCAGAAATGGGCCCCTTAATTTTTGTTCTAGATAGACTTTTAACTATAGATCTCCACTTTTCTGATGAGCAATAATCGTTACCGTAAGCAGCAAGACATAAATAACAGAATAGATTAGAAAGCAAAAAGAAAAGACACCTGAAGTTCATTAATAAATAAAATTATTTCAATGACTTAGGTCTTTGTCTTGGTCTAAATAAGTATGAGTTTACGCCATAAAACTATATAAATGATTACATGTTTTTCATTAGTATCAAGAGTTGTCTGATCTCGCGTTCTTCTAGCATTTACGAGCTTCCTTAGTTTGTGACAAACACTGACAAACACTGTTGGCGGCCAACACGAGGTGTAATTTCAAATCGTAGTAATTAACGATATCAGCATCTACATCAAGATTAAAAACCGAATTAAAATTACTTCCAACACTGAATGTTATATTCAGTAATATAAAACTCGCCGTCGAATTTATAATATTAAACTTACAACTATCTTCTGATGATTGCAAATTCTTAATATGCAAAGAAAATGAGGGGCACATAAAATATGGAGAAAAAAGTTGATATCTCAATTGCCAAAAGTATTTAGCACTGATCTTCAAACCTACGAATGGCGGTGGAGAGAGGGACGTGGAAAGAGAGGGGGCGGAAGACAGAGGTGCCAAGGTGGCCGGGGACAGAGGAGGGTGGGACGGATAGAGAAGGGCAGAGAGAGGGGTGTGGAGAGAGGGGAGGAGAGTGGGAAAAGGAGGTGGGAAAGGTGGTGGACGGGGGGGCGGAGGAGAGAGGGGTGGAGGTAGGAGGGGCGGCTGAGACTGCGTGCCGCCTAGCGTCCCCAGACGTTGCCCTCGTCGCCGCCGCCCGCTCCGGGCTTTTAGTGAAAATTAAAAATAACGCAAAGAGCGACCCAAGAGGCTTGCGCCACCTCGCCGCACCGCCGCCGTCGTCAAGGCGGAGGCTGGAGGCCATGCCCCTGCTGACGCTCCGGAGGTGCAAGATGATGTGGTAATGAAGCGGGTGAGCTGGCAGTGATGTAATCGAACTGATCTAAGGATTAGTGGCAGCATTGATGTTGTCCATGCAGTGACACTAAACGGTAGGTCCCAGAGTTCGACTCCTGATGGTGACACTAGCTATGTAGCTGGGGTGAGTACAACTAATGTTTGAGCCACAATCTTAATGGCCGGATTCTCTGAATGCTTTTTTCGTGGTTTCTCCGATCAACACCAGGTGGAAAATCAACGCGTATATCGATGTCGGTTATCATGGCCCAGAAAAATAGGAACACCGCCATTCCCTAGTAATAACATTACACACACCAGGAACTAATGACCATAATAGTTGACGCACATTTCATATTTGATAGATGGTATGTTGATGTTGTTTGCATGCATGTGACGAAGTTTCATAACTATTATTATTCTCTTGAATGAGAGTTTTCTGAAACTTTTAAGGGAATGGTCTTTTTAGTTCAGAATAGCAATTTTACTTCTGACCTCCTCTATTATTATTATTATTATTATTATTATAGATTTATCAAAAAATATGAAGTTATTAGCTTTTAATAGAAAATACATAATAATAATAATAATAATAATAATAATAATAATAATAATAATAATAATAATAAAAATAATAATAATAAATAATAATAATAAAAATAATAATAAAAATAAAAATAATAGTAATAATGATAATACTTCTTTGAAAGCAACACGATGAATGTGTAGTCGTAATATAGAACAAAATGGACAATGCCAAAATATAGGAATTTAACAGAAAAAGAATGGAACCCTGGAATGAAAGTGAATGATGAAAATTCTTAAACATGCTCTCGCCCTCAGACTTCAACCTGAATAAGGGACGTCATCTCAAGGTTCCAAGAATTAATTCTCTCCCTCGTAATGGCTTAGTACAGACGCGCCTCTTGTTCCAATGCGAATTGAGGAGTATATAACCGAGCTCTCAGGAGACGCTATTGAAATGCTCTTGGAAAGTCAGATTCAATACCCTCCGTACTGCGAAAGAGATAATAGAACCAAAGGGTTCAAAGGTACCATTCGAGTAAAGCTGTTGTTTATTTGTTCTTTACTGTACTTCGAATGTGTGCCTCGCTCTGATATTTTTAATTTTTTTCACTTTGTTTGGTTTCATTCCTTTCTTACGTGTTAGTTTAAATTAACTTTAAGTTAATTTTCACGATATCTAACATTAAGAAAGCACTTTTAGATCATAAATATCTGAATATATATCTATAAGCACGTATGAAATAAGAACATTAAAGTTTGGGATGATATTAAGTTATTTATTTTTCTATGTCATCTTGCATTTCTATTCTTACTGTTTGTAGCATATGCGCATAATTTTTCATGTTAGAAACATCAGAAAAATGTTTTCCATGCAACATCATATCATCTTAAAACACAAATAATGCGATATACATGAGAGAATATAATACGGTTATAATATGCTACCTTTACTGAATCGCATTTTCTTCACTTTGTATTTCAAATGGAGACGACGAAATTGCAAAGTCACAGAGATGAGAAGAAAATTATTTTTCCTTCCACAGTTGCAATCTCATAATGAGCGACAACGGAGCTCAAGCCCTTACATATCCGCACTAGAGTTTCGGAAAGAGGAATACGACAAAATAAAATCAAATATACTAAACCATCCTAAACCAAATAAAACTGTATACAAGTTTTAAAGACTTGTGGACGTAAATAACACTATCACATTTCTCATCATAACAGTACTGGAAAAATATATTCTCTGTGAGTGACTCAGCATTGCCACTGTCTCTGTAGCGACTCTGATCAGGAGTCCCTAGGGTTTGAGTCCAGAGGGTGGCGGAGTATCGATTCTAGCGAAATAGCAAGATCGAATTCAAACACTGTCTAGAGAAAAATTCTTGTGACCATATTCTCTTATAGGTAGTTTTTCGGAGTTTTTTTTTCGATCAATGCCAGGCGAGTGCCGGAGCAATATTCTAACAAATGGGACATCACGCGATCTACCCTCCCCCTTCCTTACCATTTCCTCTCCATTTCCTTACACACACATTTACGTACACTACTCAACCTCATCTAGCGGGAGATGAGAGCGTGCCTCGTTGGTACCGTGCCTTGCTGGGGGAGATAACTGGAGGGGAAATGCTCCCGCAAGTCGACGTGAAGGTCGGCAACATATCTTACCATCCAGCTGGGAAAGAACACCGCCACCTCGTGCGATAAAACATTTACTTCACTAACGGGACTATTACCACAGCAGTTGACGCGCCCGGAAATGCTGATATTTTCTACGTTTGTTTTTGGCCCTACACTTTCATAACAAAAAGATTGCTCTATTTTTACAAATCTCTTGAAAACCAACAGTGTGCTCGCAGTGTAATGCAGATTTTTTTAAATTTTATGTCCTGAAAAATGAAATTATTTTAACCAATACTCACAATACGCTAGTAAATTCAAAGGGAGTGTCTTAGCCGTGTGCGATATCATAAATGTCTTTAATTTAATTCTACCTAAGTAATCTCTATTAGCAAATTAATAGGTGTAAATTATTCTTTCTTTCTTAACAGAAAATATGTGTGCAAAAAAGCCAGAACACAAAAATTGACTCATTGAGTCATTGAGTCAGTAAAATAAAAAATGATTAATTTCTTAAGAATACCCTTTTTATTTTAAAAAATATGCATCCGAAATTGGTATAACTAAACAATTTCAGAATACTTAATAATTTGTTGACGTTTTTTGAAAACTGAATATGTTAAGTTTGAATTAGAGTAGTGCTTTGTTTCTTATTCAATTTGTCGCTTCTGATGGGCCAATATTAATGCAGTTCCCTTCGCGCCGACCTAGTATATTATTCTATGAAGTGTATGCTTTCTGCAGGGCATCTAATGTCGTTTGGTTACGTTGCCTATGCTGCTGATTCAAGTTAACTTGGCTTTCGATTTTTGAAACTTACAATACTGGGTCTCCCCTTTCCAACAACATAATAAGAAAGTAAATAATTTCATCTCATTTTGAATATGTTCAGGAAATGGGCCCCTTAATTTTTGTTCTAGATAGACTTTTAACTATAGATCTCCACTTTTCTGATGAGCAATAATCGTTACCGTAAGCAGCAAGACATAAATAACAGAATAGATTGGAAAGCAAAAAGAAAAGACACCTGAAGTTCATTAATAAATAAAATTATTTCAATCGTCTTAGGTTCTTGTCTTGGTCTAAATAAATATGAGTTTACGCCATAAAACTATATAAATGCTTACATGTTTTTCATTAGTACCAAGAGTTGTCTGATCTCGCGTTCTTCTAGCATTTACGAGCTTCCTTAGTTGTGGCAAATACTGACAAACACTGTTGGCAGCCAACACGAGGTGTAATTTCAAATCGTAGTAATTAACGATATCAGCATCTACATCAAGATTAAAAAACGAATTAAAAATTACTTCCAACACTGAATGTTATATTCAGTAATATAAAACTCGCCGTCGAATTTATAATATTAAACTTACAACCTATCTTCTGATGATTGCAAATTCTTAATATGCAAAGAAAATGAGAGGGCACATAAAATATGGAGAAAAAAGTTGATATCTCAATTGCCAAAAGTATTTAGCACTGATCTTCAACCTACGAATGCGTAATTACCACATTACGCTCTTTAAAGCGAGTTCTTCTGGAGGTCGCCGCCTTGTGGTCGTAAATTCTCCATAAAACGCCACCTCCTCAACATCGCAGACTCTAGTAAAATATTCACCCCTGTCTCGAAACTCGCCAAAGTCGTCACTTAAGTGCCGAACTCTAACACAGATCGACCTCGCTGATATGCCAAGCAGTAGCCATCAAATTCTAGACCTGCAATCTGCGCCCACTTGGTGAATTGAAACAGAAGCGGGACGGGAAAACGGGTGGATTCGCGTAAATAGTCGCGAGTTCAAAAGTTACAAACTGTTTAGGAAGAGATTTTTTTGGTACGGATATTTCGATTCACATACTTAATATAGGTCACATAAAAGTATTCAATTACGTTTTTGTTGGATAAAAATTTGTTAACATATATTTATATATTGTCGTATTGGAATATAATATATTTGTGTATTGTCGATAGATATAACTAAATAATACTTTATCTTTTATGATATTTGATGTTTACTTACGTGATTCCAATGAAATGATTTTGGCTCATTATTACATTCAATTTAGTAAAGATTGCCGCAGTAGATAAAATGACTCATTATTATATTCGCGTAAGTTAGAAAGTTAGAAGATATCTCAAATGTTAAAAAGGCTTTTGCATGTAAGATAGAAGATTGTTGCACGTTGCTTAGAAAGTAATTATGTGTTCGTTAGTTCATATCATACACTCGTATTACTGTGCTTGTGAATAACACACATCATATGTCACACGTTAACAAACGTTACAACGTTAAAACAAACAAATACGTCACATATTTGAATGTTTTAGTCTTTGGTAAAATAAGTAACTACATATTTGTGTATATATACCTTCCTTTACAACATAAACTTTAAAAAAATCTTTTGCTCTCGATAGAATACAAACCTAAAGCTATCTTCAGTGAAATGCATTTTAAAAATTGTAAAAAATTGGTAACAAACAGTGTAACAAAATTGTAACAAAATTGTAACGACTGATCCTCATTTTCTGGTCGCGTTATCAAATATAATTTCGAGTTTGCAACAGAATCTTCATAGTGAAAGATAATTTAGATTCGAGTCTTAACGATAACGGACTTTCAGTACCAGTTAAGGAAATGGATCGAAAGACGCATCTGCCTTCAGGAGAATTCAAGTGGCTAGTGGCTCTGATCATTGGATTTCCATGGTTTTCACCGAACAATCCTATTGGCTGCGCTAGCTCACTGTCAACGATTCTTCTGCAACATCATTGACTGCAAAGGGGGGGGCGGTGTTGAGTCTCGCTGGTGGCAGTTCGATTCAAGGAACATACGTTGCTGGGACGAATATAACCACTGTGGCTCAAAGTTTCTGGTGATCTACTACTCTTGTTTGCTGGATTTTCGTGAGATTCTCAATTATCAGATGAATTCCAAAGCAGTGCTCTAGCAAACGCTCTACGTACCGCACTCTATCTTTCCTGTCTCATCCTTGTCCCCTTCTCTCCTCTTAGACACACACACAAACATCCTTAAATGCACTAAACTAACACACATGACGGGAGATTAAGCTTTGTTGCGTGCGAGGAAGCGCTTCCTTGGCGGAGATATCTGGATATATCCCCAAATATCCACCACCCGCGGTTTCAGAACACTGCAGAGAAGACCTGTGAATAGGTGGACATCAGTATTCCCGCTTACTACACCGCAGCGCCACCGGAGAGAAACAGAAAGAGAGAAATCTCCGCCCACTTGGCGAATTGAAGCACGTGTAGGAAGTGAAACAAGGCGGTCATTATTTGGCGTATGTGGCTTTCCTTTTCGGGCCACTTTGCGCGCGAGCGAGGGCATAATAATCCGTCGTAAAGAGCTTACTCGGCCGCGCGCCGCAAAGGGGGCGTGTCCCTGCGCAGGGGAGGCGGCGTACAGATCGTGTCGCGTGTTATCGCAGCGTTTTATGAGCTTTTCCGAAAGCGATTGAGCGCGCTTTCCCGCGACTTTCACGTCTCCGCGACGCGCCGGACGCTACGGGCGTGTTTGTGAGCCCTATAAAGAGAGATAGGGCGCCTGAAAAGGGGATGGGCTGTTAGCAGCTTGGGGGAACCGCCCTCTTGTCTGATCACCATCGCTTTCTTTTGTTGCTTTTTCAATTATGACAAGTCGTCCCCTTCTTAATTGATCTACTTTCTCGCTTCAAAAAGAGACGCAGACTCTTCATACTCTTCACAATCGTCCACTCATATGATCGCCATCACTTCCATTTGTTGTTCTTTAAGTTATATTTGGGCTCTCTTTTCATTTTACCTCATATCCATTAACACTCTTCGCAATCGCCTTCTCCTTTGAACACCAACTTTTTCTTTTGTTGTTCTTTTAATTATACTTGGCATCCTCTTTTCATTTTACCTACTTATCATTGCTTCAAAAATCATCAGACTACTTCTCTCCCCCTTGTTAGTTAACGTACGTCACCTCACTTCTTAGCCTCATCACTGTCAATTTATTCATTTCCTTCCTTCTTATTTCCTTCCGTATTATTTTTCTCAAAATGAGACTCCTTCCCTTTTCCCTTCCCCCCTACAATTTATTTTTTTTCTTTTTTTCTCCTATATGTTCTTCACCTTCAAAGATTCCCTTTCCTTTCCTTTCGCTTTCCATCCTCCCTTCTCTCCAGCACGACTTCAAATCACACGTCCTCCTCAATCACCAGCACCTCTCAAATTTTCGATGCTTCTTACCCTGTCCCTCTATAGTTTCCACTCTTTCCCTTTTCCCGCCGCCCTCATTTCCTCGATTTTCTCCAAACCGCTCCTCCCCTTCCTTCGGGGCTGGTAATAGTTTCACAGCGACGTTAAGTAATCTGAGTAGTGTGTCACATATTCTAATATTTATTCATTAGAGTTGGGGCCCGGCAACAGATTAAAAACGGGCGTTAATTCCAGGAGACGACTATACGACTCGGCGCAGCGGAAATAAAGTGCGCTCGGCGGCACACCGCCACCCGGCGCGGTAATCAAGAGGGCGGGCAATCTTCAGTGGAAAACGCGCGTGACTGAGATCGCCACAAACCACTAACAGGCCCATTAGCAGCGAAGCACATGAAAAAAATCAGAGATTTCAACGAAAAATAGACCTCCGCCATTCTCTTAAACGTTATTCACACTAAGCAACTACTAAAATTTAATCAAAAAGTTTGGAACAATTTTTTAGAAATGTTCTAGAGGCTTCATCTAAATGATCCCTTAAAATTAAAATATCGGTTTTAAATTACATGGGCCCCAACATCAGCCAGATCGATCGGGAAATATCAAATTTGGAGAAAATCGGTTAAACGGTTTATGCGCTTGCGTTGTGCACAGACGGACAGACACAGGCGTTTTGCTTTCAGTCGATTTTCCGGAACCAAAGACGCAGAAAACGTGGATTCTGGCTACACTATGTATTAGAGGATTTTTTTTATATTTAACCAATGGTTTTATCAATTTTTTGTTACCAAGCACGACAACAAGGGTATTTTTATTGAAAGTTTTTGTCGCGTTTTCCGGCACACGATTACGATAGTTCCTTTTCTTACGTTAGTAAGTTCGAGAAAGTAATAATCGTGCTATGAAAGCTTTCGAAGAAATTTTTTGTAACAGTGCGTGGTATGAAGTTTTTTTTGAATAAGTGCAATGCTAACAAGTATGCAAAGTATTTTTTAAGAACAAAATAAACTAGAAGCAAGAAACGGTTTTCTTAGATAAATAGGCTATCTATAATGACAAATAATGACAGACTGAGACTCAAGGTTGAACTCTTAATTAACAGGGATTTACTGAAGGTACAAATACATTTAAACACGACAAGAAATTATGACAATTTCACTATTTTAAAATTTATTTTGGTCTCGAGAATTGTAAAATGAAAATGTGCATTACCATAAAAGAAAAGTAAATATAGATTTCTCAGATCAGTGCTTCACAATGAGTGAGTAATAAATATAACTTATATGTTGCGAAATATGTTCTATAACTAATTTGTTTTCTCGGCTCGGTATGATTGTTCAGTCTGCACAAAAAGAGTGAACATTCAACATTCCTTTTTAAAGGGACTCTTCCTGAGTATATTCCCTTTCAAACTTGTCCTTCAAATAGGGATCTAAAACCCAGCTGCTCGTTAACGTACCTCATAAAAAGCTACACAGAGGAGCACAGTCCTTTACAAAAGAGAAAATATTATATTGAAAACCTTTGCTTTTTAACCCACCTGTTCACTGCCAGTACTTTAAGGACCTTCTTCCTATGACGACGCTGAATGCATTGGGTCACTAATTCGACATGAAAATAATGATGATTATGATGGATAATAAGTAACAAAAATTAAGTAAATTAGGAAATGAGTCCAGATATTATACTATCTAATTGTTTGAGACTGAACATGTTCTTATATTATTCCTAGAAGTATCTTTTCAACGTGAATAGAAATTTTGAGTTCTTGTACGTTTCACTTTTGGTCGTTTTGTCCATTTAATTTAGAATTTTGGTAAAAATATTAATTTAATATGTTAGTAGAAAAATAAAGACAATTATGTACACTCCAATTCATATTGGATTATACAAACAACTAAAAAAACTTATATATTTCGAAACAAGGAAAACGTCTGTAACAACACTTTCTCTTAGTAGCAGTAGAGATAATTTAAGGATATTTATTTAGATTGAAATCAAAATATTCTTGCACGCATTCACCGACACATTTTGTTCAAATTTAAGTAATTATCTTTATATTTCAGATGTATAATATTATTTTGGACGTAACTCTTTTTTATGTAATATGTCGGAACAAAATATGGCAAATAATGGATACTAAAGGATATCCAAAAATCTGAAAAAAGTTTTGTATTCGAAAATATAATGATACAAAACTATCTATATAATAATACAAAAATGTAACTAATAATGCAACTGTAGTTAATCAAGGTGTTATACATTGATTCCAGTGAGTCCCAATGCTGTTTAACATTTATAGAAACTCAGTCATAGAAGAGCAGCAAATAAATACTTTTTTCAGAGATATTCATTGTCAATAGATTTTTTATGTCGCTGACGATCAAGAAATTGTTTCTGGCTTAGAAAATTGAGTTAAAAAAATTATCCTGCCAATTATTGGTAGGATACAAACTTGAAATTATGTTGGAACAGTATAATCTAAAGATATCAACCACTATATTCAAAAGTATGGCTGTTTTAAGTTATCATCATGCCAGATGCAACATAGTTCCTGATAGTACAATTGTCGAACAATTAACTTCCCTTAACTGTTTCGGTTGCTAAGTGTCATATTTACATGTCCATGATGAGATATGAAATTAAGCAGATTCCAACAGATGTTTGTTACAATCCCAAGAGCCTTAAGAAATAGATCCAAAGACAGAACCAAATAAAATTCTATAAATCATTGGCTGTTTCTTTAATAACATAAATCAGTGAAAACTAGTCTCCCAAATAGAAAAGATAGGAGTAAGATTTATGCGTGTGAAATAAAGTTCCTAAGAAGTGTTGTTGTACAAAGGTACATTTGCTCTCGAATATATTTTAATACTCCTTGTATTAGTTATTTTACTGATTCATGAACAAAAAATAATTACTTACGTTTTACCACTGGCAGAAGTAATTATTACATAATAAATTCTAAAGAACAAGGAGGTCTCGACAGTACTATGAAAGAACGGAGAGATAAAACTGCAGTTGCCCACCGTCGTCGTAAAAAGAAATATTACTTACATTCACTAATATATTACATGTAGAAATAGCGCTAAACTCAGGCACACGTAAGGTAGTATGCAAAAGTATCATTGCACTACCTTAGAAGTACTGAAAGACATTTTCATATGCGCGATGCTCTTTGCCTGAGAGAAGAAATCTGCAAATTTGCCGTAAAGGGAAGCCAGTGAACTCCGGGCGCAGGCGCGATGCAACCCGCCACAAGGAGTTGCGGAGCTCTGAGCATCTCCTCAGCGCAAACAGCGCGCAGGCACAGCTCTCGCCCACGCACGTAAACTCATGTGATGCGCGTGCACAATCCCCCACTTCCTTCCTCATGTTTTTCTTGTTACTTTCTCTCGCACATTTCACACGTAGTATAGAGAAAATTATTTAATGCTTCAGCAAAAAAACAAACTTTTTTTTCCACGAAAAAGTTATTATTGTGGGACATTGGTTTCGGAAAAGTGGATAATTTTTGTTTATTTACGTAGTAAATTACTTCGTCTAACGCCTTACGTAGTTGTAATCCACGCTTTTTGAGTCCGGAAAAGTGTAAAATTTGTTTATGGCAGAACGTCCGTCTACTGTCCGTCCATTTATCTATCTCTCCATCTTTCCGTGAACACCGCTAGCGACTAAACCGTAAGCAGGATTTGCACCAAAATAGATGTAAACCGTTCGATCTGTCTAATTCTTTTCAATTTGAAACGGATATTTTTTTTTTGGGGGGGGGGTACTTTACATTAAACCTTTAAGATCATTTTTAATAATTTTTCAAGAACGACTCGATATTGTTCTTAAGTTTTTTATCGAATAGTGCGAAGTACGCTGAAAAATGGCGCTACTCCGAGACCCTTGACCACATTGATTTGTTGAAAATTGCAAATAACTTGAGAATATACGTGTTTTTATTGTACCATTAGTTCTATATATTCTTTATTCCTCTTCTTCTCCTCTTCTTCTTCTTTTTCCTTTCGTCATCCCCACTTAGCTCTTCCTCTCCTCCTCTTTCCATTCTATCTAATATTCCACCTCCTCGTTTCACGTCTTGATGCTTCACCAGATCGCCAACCGCTCTTCAAAATCATTACTATATACATTCATTTTGCTCCTCTCATTAATATAGTTTTTGTATCAAAATTCAAAGCAAAGTTATGAAAAGGGATTTTAAAAAAATCGGAATTAATATTATTCGTGTTCACCGTATATCACAATGATGCGACAAATAAATCTCAAAATCCGTCACATTCATAAACACAATAGGAAAATATTACTTAATAATATACTTCCCACTTATGAACATAATAATCCAAATATTACAAGTACTTTCTAGAATTTTAATTGGCTTTTATTTCTTTTGAAAATCGTAACTTTACTTTCATAATAGAAGTTAATTATTTTGTTTCTCTCTTAACGTAACATAACGTAACCCTGCCCACATTTGTTTTTGTAAATCCATTATGCCCATTCAGTGTTACAAAATCCCTTTGGCTCAATCACCGAAGAAGGTAAGCTTTTATATACCTATTGCCTCCACCATCTGCTCTTCCTCAGTGTCCTTCCATTCCCACAAAGCAAAATTTTATATTGCATCTCAATTATCTCTGCCACTATCACATTCGTCATGGAAGTCCAAAATTTTTTTTCATTTATACCTACAACAATTAATACCTACATCCATCACTTGTACTAGAATAGATTTGCAACAATAACTGAAACATAATCTTAACTTTGAATATGGGGTATTGGGTTTAATTACATTTTATAAATGTAGAGTGACTTGTTTAAAACTTATTTACTTTATAAATATTTAATTATGTACAACATTTTGCGTTATTTTTCATCCTTTTTCATTAAATTAAATTAGTTGTGTAAGGATTTCATTCATCTGACAGAATAGATCTGATCGCCTATGTAGCTGCGGCACGCACGCCGGCAATATTTCGTTCTAAATCTCACATCCACATATTCTCAGGTCTGTAGTAACTTCACTACCTACGTGGTGGCGCTTGCAGTCACCGCATTGGTACATGCGAGTTCACAATATATGGTTTCCCAGCTGCCGCCACTCCACTGTTACTACTCCCAATATGACTCCAACGTTAGCAATTTGCTACGAGTTCCAACCTCTCTTTAAGGTCAAATCATAAAAATGACTACTTGGATGTGATTCAGTCGCTGCAGATCCCGATCATGAATAAAAGAGACGATAATGAGATTGCCTGACAGAGAAGCACAAAAACCCTCAGATCCTTGGATAGATATCATGCTCGCCTAAAGTATGCAAATTTGATCAGTATGTAAAAGGAAAAAATAGTGAGGAAAAATTCACTAAACTCAAAAGCAAGGAAATAATATATCATTGGCTGACCGATCAAAATGTAAGTCAAAATAGAAACGATCTTCCCTACTTGTTGGTGCTATAATTACATATTTTTCATATGAACACGTAAAATTCATTCGTATGTTTCTGTACAATTTTCTATCTGTATCAGATTTGCAATAACGGAAGTCTAAAAGTTCATTAAAATTTGATTCCATTACAGCATCTTTGATAAAAATTAAGTTTTTTAAATCAGGACAGCTCGGTTATATCAATCTAAGCGGAAAATCTCTTCAGAAATACACAATAGTCTTTTAAATCTCACACGAATTGGTACAAAGAAAGAAATATCCATTCGCGTGTCGTGTATTGCGTCCAAAAGCCTGGCTTAAAAAAGTCCTTCCGCGCGCCGCTTTGCCCATTCTCCGCTGCAGTGCCGGGTTCGATCCACGCCTCCACCCCCGTACACCGCTCGCGCGGCCGGCAGCGGCCCTGGCTTCGCCGTCATTTTTGTAATAGATGCGTCGCGCTTGTTCTAAAATGCAAATTGGACGCGCCTCGCCGGGCCGGCGGCAGCGGCGGTAGCCGGCGCTCTCTCCGTCGCGCCGCGCCGTCGGAGGTTAACGTCGGCGATATCAGCGGAATTCCGCGGCGGGGGGAGGCGAACGAGCGCGACGGCCTCGGCAGGGAGGTTTCGCCGCTCGAACTGCCTCCGTCTCCGCGACGGCGCTTCCGCGCGCGGCTTCGCCCGCAGCCTCTCAGCCGCCGTTCCCTTTCCCTGCCTTTCGCCACGACGCGGCTTCACTGCTGCTGACTGGGCTGCGCATTTGGTACTCAGTCGCTCTCGTTGTACACGCTGCTTTTAACCCATCTCTCCAATCGTTTCTCTCGTTTCACTCGTCCACTTCTCCACTCGACCACCTCTCCACTCGTCCACCTCCACTCATCCACCTCCACTCGTCCACCTCCACTCGTCCACCTCCACTCGTCCACCTCCACTCGTCCACCTCCACTCGTCCACCTCTCCACACGTCCACCTCTTCACTCGTCCACCTCTCCACTCGTTCCACCTCTCCACTCGTTCCACCTCTCCATTTGTCGACTCATAACATGTCCATCTCCTCGCCTAGAGTGATTGGCTTCATTCATTCTAATCGTTTTTCTCCTCAATTCCTTTTCAGTCTTCCCCCTTTGTTTCGAGATCTAGATGTTGTGTTTTGCTGAATTACCCTAACTTACCTCTGCTTTTGTGACTTCCACGATTCGTTACAATCTCAACAGCAAATTTTCTTTCCTTTTCCGAAAGTTCAGCACATTTACGGCAAAATATTCACATCGGACATCATTGATCACACTGAATCGATACGACGATCGCTCTCCGTTATTGCCGCTCTCTGCACAAACCCCGTTCTTCAATAGTTCACGAGACGATCGCTCTGTACTTTTGGTTTTTGGATAACTGCCATTCGTTTCAAGAACCTATCCAACTACTCACCATATTCTACATACAATTACATTTCTTAATCAAATCGCTTTTCCACATATTCTACATTTAGCATCATCTTCGCTCACTTTCCAACATCAACTTCCCAAATTCCTCTCTGTGTTTTCATCATCCAAAACATCCTAACGAAAGTATCTTACTGGAATAGCCATATAATCTTCTTTTATCGTATACTCATTTTCATGTCTCCCTCTTTCCTTTGCTTTTATCCTTTTTACTTTTTATCTTCCTTTGCTCCTTACTGTCTCACTCTGTCTCTCCTCTCCTTTTCTCTCTCTCTCTCTCTCTCTCTTTCTCTCTCTTTCTCTCTCTCTTTCTCTCTCTCTTTCTCTCTCTC
>BOPP01000002.1:4045559-4059896 GCA_017312745.1 Gryllus bimaculatus | reverse complement strand
ACATTTCATTACATGAACATGAACCCTATTAAGGACCTCTAACTTACATACAATAATTTTTCTATTTTTATATACATTTAATAATTTGAGTTGATACTCGTTTATAATTTAATTATTATGTTTACAGTTATAGAAAATATTATCAGCAAATTATGGAGGATGTGACAAGTCTTTGGCATGACGGGTTTTAATTCTTGGTTGTGAGTAGGCTGGGTTTCGAGTGAAAAAGTCTTAGTTGCAGGACATAAGGGTAAATTAGTACAGAAGTTTGTTGCTAATTTAGTTACCCAAGTTTTTAATGGTACAACGAAAAAGTTCTTGATGTATCTGTTCCTGACTATTGACCCAGGGAGCTTTTAATGTCCACCGGAGAAATTTATTTTGGTAGGAGCTGTACTTCACCATATTTGACAGGCATATGTAAGAGAGGGCAGGAAGAAGTATCTAAAGATGGATAATAACGTTTATTTGTTAATTGTAGAATTTGTATTTATCAGGGGATAGAATTTTAGAATTTTAATAAATGTATTGCTTGCTTTTTTTGAGACACGTTAATTTCTCCAATTTAATGTTTCCATGTTAATGTTTTGTCATTCTAAATAGTAATCCTAAATATAAATATTTGGCGGGGGTTTTAGATGGAATCCATTGTATTGCTTTATTGTTTAAAATTAAAGGGTATATTTGTTTTAGTGTGTTTAGTGATAATACGTTTGCTTGGAATTTATTAGAAATAATAATTATTTTCCATTTCTGAAATCATTTAGAAAGTGTGTTTACGCCAGCTTATAATTTCTCTCGACCTATTGTTGGGTCTTTATGTGAAGTAAAAAAAGCAGTATCATCCGCAAAGAAAGATTACTAAAAGTTGGGACATTAGAAATAAATATATCGAATAAAGTTGGTGAATGTTTAGACCACTAAGGGACTCCAGCCTGCATTGGGTAATTAGTAAATATTTTTGTATTAATTTGAACTCTAAAACTTCTACATGTGAGAAAACTTTTAATAATTTGTTGTAAATACAGAGGAAAGCCAATTTGTCGCATTTTGTATAGAAGACCGATATACCAGACACTTTCGGGTGCGTTTTCTAAATCAAGAAATAATATGAGAGTAGGTTTTGACTTTTTAAAATTTGATGCTATGTACTCTGTTAGTCTTAATAGTTGATGTGTGGTGGAATGATTGTTGCAGAAACCAAATTGTGTGTGATGAATTACGATATTTTGATAAATAAATTGATTTCATCTGGCTAAGATTGCTTTTTCAATGATATTTAATAAAGTAGGGAGGAGGCTTATAGGTCTACAATTTTCAGTTTTAGTATCATCTTTATTTGGTTTTAGAATGGGTAAAATTAAGGTTTTCTAGGATTTAGGGAAGTAGTTCATTCGTAGGCAAGAATCGTATATTGAAGTTTGTGAGCTTATTACTTTTTGGATTAAATTTTTAAATATAATATTAGAGATCTTATCAATTCCTGAGATTTTTTTAATTTTTAAGTTTCTTATTAAGAAACTGAATTTACGATGTAAAAATAAATTTTATTCTTTCTGGAACTCTATAAAGAGGTTTGTTTAAAGCTTGTGAAATATAATTAGAAAACGAATAATTTAAAGAAGAGGTATTAGAGAAAGTAACTTTAAAGTATGTTGCTAAGTCTCCTGCTTTTTCTTCATCAGTGGTAGCTACTCTATTTACTCCAAGTAAATGTATTTACGATTTTATTGTTTTTTCTTTTCTCATACTACAGGTTATGAAAGATTACAAACAATGAAAGAAAGACAGGTGTCTAGACGTCCTATACTATATGACCACGTCTTCACACGTGATCTAATGCAAATACGCTAAAATGCTGTTAAATAGTTGCTGTTTCCTGTTGTGTGGTAAATCATATTAGGTTTTTAATGAAGTTAAAGATATAAATACACTATTAATTTATGTGTCTCTTGACCTTTTGTGCCAATGCTCAAGCCAATTCGTTTAGCTATCTTACATTTGTATCAAATATCATATAGTTTCTGTATCTGGAGCTATCTTCACTGTAACCAAAACGTTAAATCCAATAGAAGTCGCTAATGACCAAGATGTTGATGCGACCTTAAATATCAAAACAATAACATTAGATCCACGTTAAGCAAGTTACAAATTAGGCACTATCAACGAACTATAAAAATGATGAACCTTACGGGAGAGGAAAAGAGATTCCTAAAACCTGAGTGACCGCTAAATTAAAGTACGGAAGCAACCAATAAATCTTAATTGTCTCAGACAAAATGTAAATTGTAATTACTTGTGAGAAACCTTATTAATTACATGAGAAAAATGAATGGTTGAAATTATTGTATATTGTCCTTTATTAAAAATAACAAAAAGTATTATTACAGCAAGGAGACCACAAAAAGAATATTTTAATGCAGATTAAAATCTAAATATATTACATGAGCTGTATTCAAGATTTCATTTACAAAGAAACATGCAAATTTCTGTCTAAACTGAAATTCTTCTTCATTTAAGGGACACACATGCAAAACAATACAACTAGTTAAATCCCCCACTGTATCTCATTCATTAAATTAAAGCCGCCTGCCCTCAATTGAGAAGGCAGCCAACTGGCCACACGGCCACCCTCGCCCAAAAGCCTAGGCCCCGTCCCTCCTGGCAGTGCGAGCGCGCGGGGGTGGGGCACGGCCCCCTGGAGACGGCTGCAGGACGCCCGCGCTCTCTGTTGCAGTGGGGCCCCCCGAGGGCTTGCAGCGTCTGCCCGTGCTGGTGTTCGTGCACGGCGAGTCGTACGAGTGGAACGCGGGCAACCCGTACGACGGCTCGGTGCTGGCCAGCTACGCCTCGCTCGTGGTCGTCACCATCAACTACCGCCTCGGCATCCTCGGTGAGTAGTGACTTGCACCTACAACAGCAATCACACGTCATTATGAAGTGCATACTCTTACAGGCAACAATCTACAACTTCTGAATAGGCATCCTCGGTGAGTGTTCGCTTCCGGTAGCGGAAGCTCATGCTTTTCTTTATTAAATGCATAAAATTGCAATTAAAAATCTACAAACACTGCCTCGGCACCCTCTGTGAGTACTCGCTTCCATCAGCGAAAGCAATTTTTTGTTCTTTCTGCTTAAATGTTTACAATGAACAATTAAATATCTACACAAACTACCTCGACATTCTCAGTGAGTATTTATTTATAGAAATAGAAGCAATTACAACCTATCCCCGCAATTATAAAACAATCTCTATCGAATAAGTACCGTCAGTGAGCCCTTGGCAATCTTTACATGAAACCAATTCCGCACAATTTTTACATATACAGTTAAAAACAAGACCTGTGAACTGGGCATCTATGGCGAGTACAATAGACTCTACTACCAAATGAAAGACAGAAAGTATTCCCCGATATCAAAATAAATTATATTATTAAAAATCAATAACTAACGTTTTGGAATGCTTGGTACGAACAGCTGGCACTTCTAAGATCTGTTCAGCCTTGAATTATCCTGATGTAAACGAATAGTACACGTGTTTAATACAGCCTCTTCTTAGCCGTTGCTTGGATTTCCGGATGTGTACGTGTAACATTTCGTTTCTGAAAATAGATTTTGTCAAAATTATAATTTTCTTTGTTTTAATGCAAGTTTAAAAATATAAGAAGAGATTTAGAGAAAGAAAAACAATTGTAGAATACAGATAATGATTACTGGAGGCTCTAAATAGGGCCAGTATTTTGAAATACGCCGAAGGCAAAGATGTCGCGTAATGGCAACTAAGAAACCTTACTGTTCGCCGTTGACGGTTTTATCGGCACACGGTTTTATCGGCACGTTTTATCGGTTGACACACAACAAAAGTTCAAACTGTATCCAGCGTTCGTTGGACTCCGCGGGCAATAGAGCAGACAGTTCTCCTCGATTAGTGCGGCAAGATCATCTTAGCATTTTTTAATAATTTTAATTTTTGTGCGCACCTTATCATTTTATTATGGCGGGTGGTGAGGCAGTCATGTCTTTTATAAAACATATGAGAGGTATCGCATTAATACGGGTTAAATATGTACTTTTAAGTGTTTTCTCGTGTGGCTGAAGAAAATCCCTCATTGTCCGTTAAACATATTTACGAACGCACATCAACGGAAGTGTCTTCATGAAGTGTAATGAATGCATACAGAGGTATAAGTACACACAGAAAACGTATCTCACCACGAAAATAAACCATTTTGGTGTTGAACCATTCAGGAAGCGTCTTCAATGAATGGGAGTGGCGATTGTAAAATGGGACGCGTGTGTCACTGCTAGAAATCGGCGTTTTATTCTTATCGCAGGCAGGACTGCTGTGACCGCATACGCCACTGACAGTTCGTATAAACGCGTACCACTAAAGAAGAACCTGGAGCAGACGACTAATGAGGTTAGTATACACGAATGAATACCACGTTCTTTTTTTACATCAGGATCAATCTTAGGATGAACGAAGATTACAAGTTCAATTAGATCAACTAGTATTTCCACAATAATTAAAAAATTCGCTACAAGTGTACATCAACCAACAGCTCGCACATTGTCGCTTGTATCAGTGAGTACGAATGTCGAAATTCATAACATTCCATATTTCATACTCTTAAACTAAGCGTTCTTCCCGGTAACCTGTAGAGAGAAATTTACAGTAGGTTTCTAGACAATATACATATTTTAAAAACGTTTGTTCATACAGTATAATATTCACAACTAGTCATTATTTTCATGTATCTTTCGTTCATATATTCTAACGCTCATATTTTGCCAAATAGAAATTAAGTCATTGAAGTAATAATACTCCAATTTCAAAACCCGAATTTACCCACTTATTAAATACATTTTTTAAATTCATATTAGTTTGACATTCTGTTGGCCTATTCTTGTATATAAAACAAAAGTGAAATAATAATAGTAATAATAATAATAATAATAATAATAATAATATAATATAATAATAATAATAATACTAATAATAAAAACTATTATATATAAATTTAATTTTATTGTGTTCTTATATGTAAATTGGATTTTAATATGTTCTCATCAACACAAGGTGTCAATTGTTTGTAATACATCTTGAATCTGAATTCCGATCTATTATGTAATGTCCAACATTGTTGAGAAAGTTAATAAATAATAATGCGTTATTAAAGTGATTTTAAAGGACTATTTTTTCATGAAACTAGTAAAAAGCATGTGCTTATTTTAAAATTAGGTGTTGCTCAACATTGAATATGTTCTTTGAACAAGAAGTCTTGCATTTTAAAAATATTTTTTATCTCTTGTTTTTATCATTCTAAGTCTTTTCCTTATAATGAGGATGAAACTTATTACTCTTTTTAATGAACCGTTTCCTACATTTTTGCGCAATAATAAAGTACTAACTCATTTGTGGGAGAAAATGCTCGGAAATTTATGTTCGCTACAAGAATGGCAAACTCCTCAAATCCTTTACTAGAAGCAATTCATACTTTTCCTCTTTGTAAGGAAATTTGCAACATCTGATAATGAAGGAACAAAGGTTTTTCCGTAAAAAATGAACGTTCTTATATAAGACTACAAACAAGGCATGTTAAGTAAATTGAAAATACCTTCCAGGAAATAACATCAAAAGAATAGTTTCAAGAATGTCTTTCTATAATAATACCTGGAATTCTCCTACAAACTAGCACTTAATGTAATACAAATTCCATGGCAAAGCATTATTTATCAAATTGTAATGAACAAGCCTTGACGTCAATCATAATACGTGTGTCCGTGACATGTACTATATTAAATATCCCTTCCAACATAAATTATTTCCGAGACAATATTCTAGTGTCGTAACCAAATAAACGACCGTACCTTAGACTTTAGTAGACATCAGAAGCCCTTGGTAAATTTTAACAAATTCACGTTATGAAATCTATTCTGAAAATTTAATTGGGAATAGTCCATCAATTGAAAAATATTTGTCTAAATTTCAAAAAGTAAAATCACAACCTGTTTGCATTTGTAGATGCGTCACAGTATTAGAGCATCAAACTTTTACTGTTGAGTTAAAATCTTCAATGGATTATGAGTGCTAAAACGTGATGCTACTTTGGTCCTAGTAATTTCCAAGGTTAAAAAAATAGCATCAATAAAAGTCGAAAAGGGAAGCAGCGTAGTTCCATTGCAGTTTTTCAATGTCAAAAAGCTTTTTTGGCTGCATTGAGGCGATCTTCACTTTATCTTTCTATTTAAAAACGAAACATGCGATTTGAATTTAGCTCAGAGGCTTCATTTAGGTTTGAGGATCTTTTACAATCAGTAAATCTACTAACATTGGACAGCCGGCTTTACTTCTCCTCCAAAGCAAGGTGTACGAAGGATTTTCTCGCCCTTACAAATCCCCGGCTTCGATCGGGTTTGAACCCTCGAACTTGGTACAACAGACCGATCGCAATCGCCGCACATGTGCGCGTATCCGCCGCAAAAATAAACCCAATACACTACACGATTGTTGCTTAATGAGAAAAATATCACAAAACTAATATTACGTTCGTTAGACAATATTTAGCATATTCAAAACACAAGTTCAGGGAGACCACACCGCAATATTCGATTATTCAACTAAATGAATTCAAATGAAATATAGAAATTCTCTTCAATTATGTCGCACCAAAGTTTTTGTCTCTACAGTCACATCAGTACCTTTGGTTACCTCAAAACTTACTTTTTGCACTTGGTCCACGATTTATAATTCAATATTTTTGAAACTTTCTAGAAACTACCTGGCAAACTGAACTATTACTCGCATTAAATGATTCAATGCACGTTTACTCTTGCTTTTGGCTTGGAAACGAGCTGAGGACTGACCTGAAAAGACCAAATAGTTTATGAAGCATTCATAAAAACGTTTTGTGGGCCGAGAAATCGAAAGAAATGAGCTTGAGCTTTCGGTGATATAGTACAATTATGTCTAAATACAAAAATAAGTACTTTTCATTATGTACTGTTATGCATTTAGTTATCATTCGGGTCAAATTTGGGTTAATTCCAATGTTTCAAGTCCTCTTGAAAATTGTATATTAAGTTAAATACTATTCTCTGGTTGCAATGCATGGTATTACAATTAATAATTTAAACACACGCACATAATGTAGATGCGGTAGTTTACATTTCCTTGCTGTGGTCCAAGTATCAAAGATTAAGAGTCCAAAAACTTAAATCATAGTATTGTACTTGCTGGATTACGCTACATAGAGGAATTGATGTAATGCTGCAAAATATCGATAAGATGTTAACGAAAAAACGCAATGTGTATTCCTGATACCGAAAATGTATGTTTGACATTGGATCGTCTGTCTGTGTGATTCACTCCCAAACCGTATAGATATTCTCCCAAAATAGGCATTATCCGAACGATATAGACGAACGAGTTTCTGAGGGATATTTTAATTTTGGGAGATACTTCATGTCAAGAGTGAAGTACATTTCCCAAATGTTCACATAAAAAACTTCAAACTCTATCTTTAAATATTTTGCTAAAGTGGAGAAAAGTTTGCTTATAATTGCGGTTCAAAATATATTTTATTAACACCCTAGCGTTTTGGAAATGGCAGCTGTTCAAATTTGTTTTGAATCTGTATTTTACTTTTAATATTGAAGCCAATTATTATTTTCTTAAAACAATTTCTAAGTATTAGACCATTACATCATTTTATAAACATTTTTAATGTTATATTTTTTGCGTAATTTTGATTTAAATCATGAGAATTTTGCACAAATATTTAAATAAGACCTTTTCAGTAATTGATTTAATTTTGAATTTTAAACTTAATGTACAGAGAGACCACAATACATTGAATTATTTTATATGTCATTTTCATTAATACGTTTGAATATAAAAAAAACAAAAATACATTTTTGGGTGCACATGGGAATCGAAGATGCTCAAAGATCGTTGCAGAATAAGAATAAACATAAAAGCAGAAACCTATGAGGTCGCGTTCAATTCTTCGCAAAATGATGGGTTAGAAACCCCTGAAGAGACATACGTATGATAGGTAAATGGGACAATGTCCGAATAAAGTAACATGTATACTCGCCACGAAAATGTAGGCAATCATATTCAAATGTTTATATTTTTAGCTTGTTTAACTCATATATTACGTAACCGTTACAAACATGGGGATTGTGTAACGGTTAGCATATCGGACTGTTATACCCAAGTTGGTGGGGTTCCAACCCGATCAAAGCTATGGATTTTTAATCCTTCGAAAGGGAAGTAAAGCCGGCTGTCCTACGTTAGTAGATATACTGCATTTAAAAGATCCTCAAACCTAAATGAAGCCTCTGAGCTAAATTCAAATCGCATGTTCCGTCGCCCAAGAAATACCTCTTTTCTCCGCTAGTGGGTGAAACGAGAGTAGCGAAATTTGCGTGGTCAGACGGAAGAGTGGGTCAGATGGCCTAAGTCTCGCCTCGTACAATAAGGCATCAATTCAATATTACGAGAAACTATGCTATTGTACCGCCACTAGTTTTTCCTTGCAGAAATCCACCTAATTCTGATAAATAACTCATTAATAAATTATACATCAATATCAAAAACATATTGTCAATTAGTGAATAGAATGACAACATTGATAGTTTTTCCTTCATTTGCATTCACTATTCCCTTCGCCAACTTAGTTCATCACATTTCTTTTCTCCTACTATATCCATTAATACATTTTATTCTCTCTTCAGCAAGTAAATCGATTTGTTCTGATGCATGGGAGAGGCCGAATTCATTCCAACGTGTGAGCGCCTGGGAGTTCATTAATTGAATAAAGAGAATAATCGGCTTACTCCAGTCAGTATGTTTTAGTCCTACCTTCTCGGGAATATGAAGTTGATTAACGTATTCACGGGAACGAAGTGTGAACACAGATGAGTAAATAGCCACCCGAAAAGCGCTTGGACAAAGTAAGCCTTGTTTACAGGAGTTTCTCTTCGGAGAATTTCATCCAAATTTCTGTCCGTCCTCTGGAAGCAGATAGTGAGAACAAATGTGACAAAATATTCAGATTTTATTGATTTGAATTACAGTATTATTTTCAATAGAAAATAACTTTCTCTTATCCACTGCAAACTACGGTGTTTCATTTATTGATAAATAAACACGATTTGTATCTCTTTCGTACCAAAGAAGTGGAATTTTCATGGTTGTATAGGTTGTATAGAAAATTACTTTATCGTTTACATTCTCGTAATCAGAATCTACTTTTTGTGCGTCCTTGGTACCGAAAAAATGTTTCTTTCTTGTTCAAATAAAGTCGTGCCCTTGAAAACAATGATTAAATTTGTTTGACTCCCTCCTACAACTAAATAATTGAAGAGGTTTGGTGAACCTACTTCAAAATGAGATTTGTAATTAATTCGTACACAATTATTTTCAAAATGCGAATAATTTTAGCATAATTTTTAATTATATCGTGACAATTAGAAATTAGAGGTGCTACAGAATGGTACAGACATTCTCTTTGAAATAATATGTATACTATAAAATAATTATGACTTGTCATTGTCAACAATATTGTTTATTATACGAGCAGCTTTCGATGGCTTAGCCATCATCATCAGTTTTCTGCTGAATGGAAGGTAGAAAACTACAAGTAGTCGTAACAATATTGTTGGCAATAACGACTCATAATTATTTCATTGTAAATGCCAACGAAACCTCACCACAATACTTTTTTTTCACACTAGTTACTTTCCTGTTTTCGTAAGCCAGTTTACCTCCCTACCCTCCCCTTTCCAAGCTGCTATTTATTTCTACCTGCCAGGTCCGTCAGAGATGCCAGGTCCTCTTTCGGTACCAACACCTACTCTGGAGATATTCTTTGTGAAGAGCTCCTTGACGCTAAGGCCGAATACAGCCAAGGCCTAACTCACACATTTGCCCATGGTGTTGCAAGGCCCCATCTTGTTGATTGCACTATTGTTCTCGGAGTAGAGATCCAGTTTCTCAAGAATCAATTTAATGCATTTTATATAGCGAAGGTGCTTACTAAACTAACAGTATATACTAAACTTACAATCTATACATATATTTACATAAGTTTACGTATATACATATTTACATTGGTTAATAGTCTTAAAAATATAAATAATAATAATAATAATAATAATAATAATAATAATAATAATTTTAAAACAAATGTTACTAAAAATAAGAATATCAACAAAAGACAAACAACAAAAATTAAGAATACACCAACACACAAAACATAGTCACTAAATTTAAATTGACTTTGAGTTGGACCCTTGGATCCTACTAATTAAAGATCTTCACATATTGCACACACAGAGTCCTGCCCG
Source organism: Gryllus bimaculatus (assembly GCA_017312745.1). NCBI lineage: Eukaryota > Metazoa > Arthropoda > Insecta > Orthoptera > Gryllidae > Gryllus > Gryllus bimaculatus. The sequence goes on along the minus strand of BOPP01000002.1, from coordinate 4,049,540 downwards.
AGTAGCCGAGAGATGGAAGGATGAGGCTATTTACGTAAAACAGGGAGGACTTGGAATACCTCCACGCCACGAACACATCTTAAAACATTGCCCTGGTTTCGATTGTTTGATTGGTTTGAGGTTTTAGGCGCGTTAACGGACAAGGTCATTAGTGTATGCTTTTTCCTCCGGAGGTAACGGTGATCTTCCTCAGCTGGATGGCGAGATCCGGCGCTGACCTGTTTGTGGTTTTCCCCAACCAGGTATCTTCCACTAGCGGGGCACCGCACCAGCCAGGACACGCTCTAAGCTCACGATTGGTGTCCCGGTATGTGTGGTGGTGTAATGCATGCAAGTGTATGTAAGTAAGGAATGAGGAGACGGCAAGGAAGGAGAAGGAAAGACCGCGCACGGCACATTGCCTGTTTGTTAGAGCACTGTTCCGGTATTCGTCTGAAGTCGATTGGAGAAACCACGGAAAAATACCGATCAGAGCAGCCGGTGCTAGAATTCTCCTTTAGACAGCACCTGAACTCGATCTACCTGTGTGGCTAGTGACGAAAATCCTGCCATCATCGGGCTCTGCGGAGACATCAGTTGATGCCCTGACCTACATCTCCAGGTATGAGCGTTTCAAACACACAAGTCTAGTCACAGCACATTTGTGTTTACTCTACTCAAGCCCTGTCTCACGAGTCCGAATTCCTTGTACGTCCTAACTGCAAATGTTATGTAGTGAGCAAACATTCGCAAAGTTCATAAAACAGTATTTTATTCACAATTCAACTGTCACAAGAAGACATACAATAGTTTTCTGAAATTCCAGTAGATATACCGTAGACTCTCTTGGATGGTAGTTTTGTATTACCAATTGAGCTAGCAGCACATGTATAAGAGTTCTTCATATATGCTCAGGTGTTACAGTAGTCTAACTAGAAAATTAAATGAATGAATCGCGCCACTCAATAAAAAACACCATTTCCTCAACAGATAGAAAATTAATACACACATTTATTTTCTTTTGAATTTTATGCTGCATATTTTACTGCATGTTTAAAAGATTGGTCGTGCATATTATGCGGAATATTTTCTGCATTTTTCTACATAGAAATCCGGGCTCTAGTTATAAACCTTGATTATCGCTTCGATTCACAGCCTGCATCCGTATCCTCTTTTGCCTCCATATAGATCTCGTAATTTTATTAACACTTTTCGGATTTTCGTCATAGTCCAGAAGGAAAAGAACGTCGAGGTGTTATGGTTTATAATTTCATAAGTGAAAGAATATTTACGGAAGTTAGAGCGCTCGATAGCATAGTGTTAGTCTGGTGAGTGTTGCAGGAATATTTCAGGAAGTTCAGAAATTACGAGGTTTAATTTTATTTAAAATGAGCTTTTTCCCTAACCAATTATAATGGTTCTGGTGTAAAAGTAGGTTAAATGAGGTGGTGTCTATTGTGTATTGTCAGGAAAGTGACCGGTGAAGGTTTGTTTAAAATTCCGCGCCCGCGAAGTTGTCGGGACTACATCACTTGTCTGATGATTGTGTGTCTTGATGTGACGATCTCACTGACTCGAAATGGTCTGCAGGGAGTTAGTGTTTTGAGAATGTATAGGCTGCGAAATACTTGTAAGATAGATTGGGAGAGCAATTAATAGAAGCTGCAACGAAACGTCGCCTCTTCTATCGATATTCAGACAAGAGTGTTCTGGAAAAGAAACAACACACAATTGACAAAATATTGTCACTTAGAGAAAAAATCAACGAATATTGACGATATTATCACTGTTACCTCTGTCCAGACGAAATCAAACGTTTCTTTACAAATTTCGTCGTTTTTACTTCACGTTACGACGACATTCAGTACCTGCCACATCCTCAATCGAACATTGAAAGCGTCCAACAGGTTTTTACAAATCTTTCTGCAATTAGCCTCTGATGACAATGCGAGCTTGTGGCTTGACAATGTCACACATATTTTCGCACGAGGAGCTGCCAGGAGCTGATGCGAGCTTCCGGTGACGCTCCGAAGGAACAGGAAGCTGTTGACAATCTACGTCAAGGAACTTTGTACGAAAGAAGTGAGTATTTGGTCAACCGGGAAGAAATTCGCATGAAAAGTTTGAAATGTATGATCCTTTCCTCTGAAACGCCTTCAAATAACATCAAAAGTGCTTTATTTGAAACTAGGCGCCAAATTTGAAACAGTTTGGCGGTCAATGTGCCAACAGAGGAGAAATGAAAGGAACACGGGGAGTTAACAGTTAAATTCGGATGATTATTACGTGTACGGTCGGGATGTGAGAAAGGAGAATTTAAGTATTTTTTTTCTGATACATATTTCTGTTCTACAGCCGAATGAAGGTCTGTATGTCCAGTGTCTGGGAAATGAAAAAATAGAAAGATTTGTTTTTGTGATAGTATTACCCCGCCGCACACCGGTCTCAATTGACGAAAACCTTCCCAAAATATGAATTTTTGATATGATTTTGTGAGTTAAGGTTTGAAACGTCGCTAATTGAGAATATAGAATTACATTATTGGAAAACAAAGTAGCGGATCCAATATGCTGCGCCAAAATTGCTAAAAACATGTAGTATATTGATATGAGTTGATGGGGGGGTTAATGTAAAGGAGAGGTTTAACAAAGAGGGTTGACAGTTACTTTAACCTAGGTTTGGATGAGGTTGTCTGTTGTGAAGTGTTGTTTACTAAGTTCTGAAGAATAATGTTGCGCTTTAGGCTTGTGTGGATTTTATTATACCACAGATAAATGCCACCCGAATCAGTCTGTAACTAAAAGTAGAACTAAATAATGCATCTACATATAAAGGAGAATTTCAATTAATGCAAACATCTATGTTCATAATAAAATATATTAAATTGTTAAAAGCTACTGGGCAATGCTTTGATAATAATAGTGAAACATTTGTTCCTGAAGGCGTTCTACGTGTATACTCTTTGTATACTTGTAGATTAGAAATGACGATACACAGAAAATATACTTCAAATAGTCATTTACACCTCACATAACATACTAAAGGTCATACACGTAAAGCGTACGATAATACAGTGTTGTCTTGGCTCATCTCTGTTTGCTGTTGTTTGTATATGTAGTATGTAAAGAACAAATAGGATCATGGAGATGGACGATCAAAGTCGATCTAGTAAATAAACAATTGACTGCATATGCCACTATGCCAGGAGCCAGTTACTAGAAGTACGAAACATGAATGCAGTATGCACAGAATAATTAATGTGCGCAATGTTCACTACTTGCTGCATTGGTCTGGCTAATAATATCACCGTTAATTAAAGGCACGCGGTTAATGACAACGAATATCAAACAGCACTTGTACATACACATCAGTGTTTACCAACACAAAGAGAGTTACAGAATGATAATTATTTGTAACAAACTGTTTCTTCCTAGACCTGTCAGAATAAACACGCAAGTCATTTATAGAAATAGATAATTGAATGAGATACCATAGATAACAACGGATGTACTGAGAACATGCACGTCAGACTGAAGTCAAATTGATAAAAGTAATTAATTATAAGTAAGAAATTGTCACGTATGACGACACATACATTGTATAAATTGCGATGAAGCGTCGTTGTGAGAATGCAGAGTTTGGCAGGACTCTATTATCTCAAAAAGAAATACATATTCAATTTCTATTTTACATAAATCTTAGTTGTACTTAATACTAAGAACACTGTGGCCTAATTCCTAACTTTTCTCCATATTGTAGATGTGGTGATGCATTATTTTAGACCGGCCTACATCTAACGTTTTCTCTTCAGTATAGATTGATCGGCAAAATCTGTATTTTGTGAACCCATTTAGTTCGCGCGAAAGGTCGAACTTGTCATCTGACATGTAAGGTTTTGTTGGACAAACCTGCCATGAAATATGGTGATATGCGAATTGATCAGGCCTTTCTCTAGGGATACTCCCTTTCCTTTCCCATTCCGTTTCCTTGAAGTACTGTTCG
>BOPP01000002.1:4009163-4045423 GCA_017312745.1 Gryllus bimaculatus | reverse complement strand
TCATCCCCTTACACACATAGATACAAATGAGCTACACTACCATAAATGTCAAAACGATTCGGGAGCTTAGTTTCATTTGCTTACTCTAAATTTTTGTAGTGAGTCAGGCATAATTTGAAAACTCTGGCGTCCTCTTGCCAAAAAATCGTCAGCCCAGACTTTATGCTATGCGTAAGTTGGTGAAACCTCATTTAATGAGTATAAAACGTTCAACGTATCGCATACACGTCACGTGTTTCGTAAATGTCATGATCATACCGAGCTGACGACAGACCGTTATCTGTAGAGCCTTTACACCAACGGTGAACAACCCGCATGCGTCACATTGTATTATTTTTGGTGTGAAAACCCGAATAATATTTAAACCGACCTAACATATTACAGTTGATCTTTTGACTTCAACGTTTCTTCAGGGAGCGCTCGAGGCGTCCATTGACAAAAGAAAACTTTATTTTTTAGTTTTCAAAAATGGTATCAAACCTTTCATTAAATTGTATTGCAAAGTGCTTCAAAAAATATAAAAAGCGAAATTTGGCGAAAAGCACATTTGTCATTAACTTTATTTTTGATTCTGGCAAAGTGAATAGTCGTATCGTCAATGAACTAAATGTTTCATTAATATGTGAAACTCCCTTACTCAGGTCGTGAGCCTCTGATTTACACGAAGATTCCCTAGGACCTGAAAGGTCTAAGGTTTGAGTCCCGACGGTGGGAAGATTTTCGATACTGGCTAGATCGAATGCAGTTGTCGTTGTGGCCGTCTGCTCTGATCGATAGTTTTACTTGGTTTATCCGATGAACATCTGGCACATGCCGTAGAAGTACGCTTATATACGGACCACAGGCGTCGCGCGATCATTCCTTCCTCTTTCTTGTCCTATTCTCACCCCTTACTTACTCTACACTACTTACATGCTCGACACTACCGCTCTACAGAGCAGACGGGTGCTTCGACTTTGTCGCGGCTGAGGCGGTGCCTCACTGATGGAGATACCTGGAGCGGGAAACCCTCGCCATCCGACGTATATGTTGCTGCCGAATCTCGCCATCCAGCTGGTGACGATCACCACCACATCTTGCGATAAAAACATGCTCTCTACTTACGGGACTAATGGCAAAATCAGTTGAATGCCCGAATATTGCCAGCACATCTTCACTTCCTTGGGTCAAGGAATTGTCCAATCTAAATATACAGACGTGTTCAAATTATTAGACTAGAGCATGTTTTTCCTAAGTTACATGTTATAATTGGAGAGAAACGTTATTAAGTGTGATGTCTGTGAAATATCTTGGCAGATTTGGACAATTAGGCAATATCAATACAATAATATCCTTGAAATGGAACTTTTCCCCAAATTAAAGTGATGTAGATAGCATTTTAATGCACGATGAAGCACAGTCCCACAAAAACAAAAGTGTCTTCAAGAATTTGTAAGAAACGCAATTTAAAGTGTTACTATGACCACGGAATTGCTTCGACCCCATATAAAATGTATCGGGTGTTACCAAGAGAATACTAAGGAAATATACAAGAAGTTGTGGACAAACTAGATGAGATTTGATACCGCAACGATTAAATTAAAAACTCAGATGAAAAGTTGGTAAACATTATGCTAAACAGGATGAAGTTGTTAAGAACAAAGGCACGCTCATTAAAAGTAGCTATTAAATGTACTCGGCCATTGAAATACTTGTGGAAATCGATGCACAGGCAGCGAATAAGGCTTCTTGGAACCGCAAAGAAAGTGTTTAGTCTCGCGTACGACTGTAACATATACCTGAACATAAACGTGTAATGAATGCAAATCTTTTACGAAAAATGTATTTAGTCTAATAATTTGAACACGTCTGTAGTTGTGACAGATCATCAGCCGTGACGTAGTTACTCAATGGGGGGCTTCGAATTAACGTCGCAACGAAGCTCCTGCTTGTATAACAGCGTCCACCCTACGGCCCCAAGTCACCACGTGGTCACGTGTGTTAGTCGAGTGACGGCAGCGGCGCGCCCTCTGCCCGCAGGCTTCCTCAACGCGAACGCGGCGCCGCGGCTCAAGGCGCGCGTGGCCAACTACGGGCTGATGGACCAGATCGCGGCGCTGCACTGGGTGCAGCAGAACATCGCGGCGTTCGGCGGCGACCCCGGCCGCGTGACGCTGGCCGGCCACGGGACTGGCGCCGCCTGCATCCACTTCCTCATGGCGTCGCCCGCCGTCACGCCAGGTGAGCCGACAACCAACTTCCTTTTGCTTTGGGGTGTGCACAAACTGTGAGAATATTCTAGCCACCATCTTTGCAGCGAATTGAAGCCATGTCTTCTGTAGCCAAAACAGGAGAAAAAGAATATTCTAGCATTACGTTTGTCGCTGGATACGGACGGGTGGGCGCGGACCACACGATATACAAATTCTCTAGATCTGCGTATTCAGGACCAATCATTTAAAAACGAAATCATATTAAGTAAGAACGAATTTACCAACTTTAATAACATGTTGCTTTCTGTATCAATTGGGGTTATAATAATGGAAGCTACAGAAATGTTATTAGATTAGATTTATTGATAATTCTGCAATTAGAAAAGAATTCTGCAATGAGAACTTGGTGGCAGAATACACTAACTTAACATTACAGAACTTAACAACCTTACAAAATATATACACTTTACAAATTAACGTGGACAATTCACCGTGCAATCTTTCATAGCACTCCACTTCACCACACTTCATTTCATCGCACTGCGAATCTCTAAGCTACAGTCTTTCTTACACACTCGTTTTCTTCAGTTATTGTAATTAGTGTAAAGTTTGAATCTGAATGTTGTTGCATTAAAAAACATAGAAACAGATCACAAATAAGGCAGCAAATATAAACAATGTCCAATAAACATGACGGATGCCATTAATAATTGTCAATAACATAAGTAAATAAACAACTAAACACAATAATATTTAAATGTAGTTGAACGGAGAGAAAATATAGAAATAAGATCGGATATAAACAACACGTAGATTCAATATAACAACAGTTCTATATGCCGCCACCCAGTCCATGATTCATATGTCGTGATTGCAAAAAACATGGCGGTCCCTAGTTCTGCGAACGTCCACCAGGAGCGCTGAAACCATAGAGTCAGCAACTCTATGTAGTATATTCTAACTCGTTGGTTTTGGCCCTTCAGTAATTCACAGATGTATAGAATTAGATTGGCAGTGCCGTCCGTGCAAATAAGGCAAGCGGGAGAAGGTAAGTTGGCAGCCCGCACAACTCTTTGCTTCATTTAAGAATACAAGGGTAGCATTACCAATGTCTTATATATCTTAAAGAATATTACTTCCTCACCCTAACAAAGCTACTTCGTAAAGAGAAAGGTAACTGTTTGCCGGAAGACGGCGAAATTTTTTGTTGCTAACCGTAATGACTATTATTTTTCAAAATGAAAACATCTATTAATGATCATATATTATTAGTCTATTTATTACTGTAAATTATGTTTTATTTACTAGGAAATTATGGTCTAGTTTAACCATGTGATTCATGAGTTTATTATAGCGTACACAGATGAGAAAAGAATTTCACGTATGTGTTAAATTTGCTTCTAAGGAATTTGCCTTACTTATGTTACTATGAGGGTTGCGACTGCGGCATAGCCAATCTATGCATTATATATCTATGGGAAAATATTTAAAAAACGTTAAAAACACAGAATGTCAATTGAAGTTCATGTCAATAACAAGTCAATAGATTGTTTAGTTTTAATAGTCATTTAAAAGTTTACTTTTGAAGTTAACTTAAGTTATCATTTTAATAAATTGTTATTGACATTCTGTGCTTTTAATTATAAATTGTCCATCATTAAGGTAAAGAGCCAAAACCTAAAGAAAAAGGTTATAATTTAATAAGACAGAGGAATAACACATAAAGTTGCGCTCTTCTATATTACCATATCAGTGCTCAAGCCGCACGGGCAATTTCCCCTTTCTCTTTTCGGAAAAAGAAACAGAAAGGGGCGTACATGCGCAAGCTGTAGCAGAGTCGATGAGCAAAAAACGAGTTCAAAATAACTCGTTCACGACAAATAATATATTCAAACGAAAATACGTTTTGAATGTCTTCTGGCAAATAATAGAATTTTTATTACGTTTATATGCTCCATTAGTTATTACTTTATTTCATGTTTATTTTGTTTTTTAAATTCTGCCTTGCAGAATGATTTTTACCAAAGGGAAAAAATGAATTTAAATGGCAAATTATTCGCTTCTTTGCGTTTTGTGTAATGTTTTATTTAATGATTTAGTTATTTGTTATACATAGCAATAATATTTATACGTTAACAAGCCTCTGTGTTGTATATATCCTCTAGTAATCCCCTTAGATTTGTTATACCACCCTTCCTGGCGGAAGAACTTGTCTGTAATATGTCTGTTTTAACAGATAAGAACTTTTTTCCTAACCTGTACGTAGGACGTTAACTTTTTTCCTAACTTGGCTAGCTTGCCCTCAATCTTGACATGTCTACGTTATAGCCTACGTAGTTCTCTCAAATCCGACTTCCAGCTACTGCAGCAATTGCCTTTATGGCGAACCCTGAACTTGAGAAAGATCAGTCACAAATCCTGCTCTTAACTTCTTATGAGTGTCTTCCGAATAGATATTAAAAAATGTACAGTAGGAAGGTTATTTGCAAGGGATTGGATGTATTAATTAAAATTGTAACGGTGACATGCAAATACATTAAAAATTAATTAATATAATGTTATTGATTACCCCACACACTTTAAATACCCTTCATTTTGTTATTTTTACACACACACACACACACACACACATATATATATATATATATATATATATATATATATATATATATATATATATATATGTATATACATACACGTATACAGTTTTGTAATTATAATAGCATACAACTGTATTAAATAAAGTTGTGTCTTAATTTATGTCTGTAGCATATCTGTTTTACTCAGCATTTTGATATTCTACAGCTATATTTTGAATATTCAATGATGATTTTGAAAGATAAACTAATTGTACATCTTACCATTTTTGAAAGTAGAGGGACGCAATAAATCATTCAGCTCTTCTTGCGGCAAACATATTTAATATCAAATAGAAATAAAAAAATCAATAAAATCAAATGTCAGAACCAGTAAATGATGTTGCAGTAGTAAAATAAAGGCCAAAAACAGAAACCACAATTGTCGGTGCTGACGTTACTGCTGGATGATAAAGAAAGATTCTTGTGCGAAACTCTATAAAAAGAAAATCTAAAAATAACTCCGTAGTTTTTGATGAACTAGGTGTAAAATGAAGTACCACGAGTCATACAACCAATCTTTAACACAAACCCTTCGTTGTAGAAACTATTTGTAGTCACTGTCCGCTCAAATAAAAGAAATTATAATACTTTGAGTTTATTCAGTACACATTTTATCCATCATTCAGTTATAGAACTAAGATTGAGCCCAATAAATTTTCAAAGCTCTTCAATCAATACTCTAAATTATTTTTTTTACTTCCCATTTATGACAAATAACATAAATGTATTGACACAAACGTGAAATTGTTATGATATTCTCAAAACTGATCTGTTTTTTTAATTAAGGTAATTTCTTTGAAAATATAAATTGTATTATCGTACGGAGCAATAGATAGATATGCTTTCATTCCTTAATTTTTATAAACTATAAGATGTTTACAACATCTATTTTTATATTCACTGTTTTAATTCCTTGAACAATTGAGTTTTTCCTACTTCCATTACGTTTGCGAGATTTTTTTCGCACCTTTGCTTGACAATTTGTTTTTTTCTCTTTATAAAATCCTGAAACTACAATTTATCAAGTAATTAAACTTATTTCACTTCATTGAAATTCATTTAACAGCAAATAATGTAATTGCTTGAGGAAATTGTTCTTCGAGAATCTTTCCCCTTTTTTAAAAATTTTTCTCTCGATAGAGAGCTTCTAGGAAATCCCCAGTTTGTTCATAAGAGATAATAAAGGTCGCAGCAAAAAAACGCCGGGTGCTTGAAGCAAGTAGAAGAGCTTAAAAGTCTAATATAGTGCAGGGAGTTCTAAACGGATTATCGTGTAGGAGGAGATTATTAAAGATATCCAGCACGCTGACGGATTTCCAGACTAAGTTGCCCAGCGTTCTGCAGTCCCACGACCTTTGGAATCTCCCCAGTGGCCGGCAGCACCCGCTCTCCCACCTCCGCCCCCTCCTCACCCTGCCTCGCTTCACGGCTTCCTGCAGTCGCCAGTTGGCTCTCGCCGAAGACTCTGCTTTGCGGCTAGTCGGAAGGCAAACGCGATTATTAAACAGCCCTCAAAGAGCTTCCCGCCCCACCCGGTTCCGTCTCTCCCCGACACTTCCTCCCCTTCACCCCATCCTCTCCCTTCACCACTTCATTTTCCTTCACCCCTTCAACCCCCTTCATCACTTCCTCTCCCTTCATCCCTTCCTCTCCCTTGACCCCTTCCTCTACCTTTACCCCTCCTCCCCCTTCACCCCTTTCTCCCCAACCCTTCTTGTCAATCCACCATTTCTCTCCTTCAAACCCTTTCTCCCTCTCCAACCCTTCCTCTCGCTTCTAATCGTTCTCCCCCACCCTTCCTGTTCCTCCATCCATTTCGTACTTTCAAACCCATTCAACCCTTCCTTTCTCTCGCTCCTTTCTATCCCTACTTAACTTTCTCTCCATTCTCCCTTTCCTCTCTCCACCCCAAAAAAGGTTTCTCCCTTCCCACCCTTTCTTCCCATCCAACACTCTCTCCCCATCCACACCTTTCTCCTCCTTTCAATCCTTCATCTTTATTTGCTCCCTTTCTCTTCCTCCAGCCCTTCTTCTCCCTCCACTACTTTCCCTCCCTTCACCCCTTCCTCTCTCTCCAACCCTACACCATCCTCTCTCTAACCCTTTATTCTCTCTTCGCCCCTCCTTCTCCCAATACTATTTTCTTTCTATTCTCACATTTCAGGTTGACTACTTTCTCTCCCCCTCCAACGTCCCCTCTTCATTTCTGCGCCACATTCTCTCAACTGACCTGATCGCACCCCTTCTCCGCCCGTTTCATTGTGACTTTCCACCCCTCCCTTGCACTCCACGCCTTTGCTAACCATTCCAACACGTCTGCCATTCTTTCCCCCTCGTCCGCCCCTCCACTCTTTAACTCATCTTCCTCCCGTTCATTCTCATACACTCTACCAACCCGTCACCCCCTTTTCCTCCCCCCTTTTCCTCCTCCTTCTACTCCTTAGCCTTCATATTGCCATCTGCGCTTCCCCTCTCTTCTTCCCTGAGATGTTTTGCCTCACGCAGCACCGCTGACGTATGTGTCATCCCCTTCTTTTCTATCTTCCTCTTTACCCCCTTCCCGTCTCCCAGCGCCTCCTAGTCTCTCTCGTTTTTACCCCTCTCCTAACTGCCTTCTAGTCTCCCACCACCCTACCATCGTTTCCGACGCTTCTCCCTCTCCCCAAACTTTGCCGTTCAGAAGCCTCTCGCCCTCTCACTACGTATTCTCCGTGGTCAACCTCTCACTTCCCCTTCCCCCCTTTCCCACTCTCGTCCCCCCCCCCACCTCGCCACGCGTCCGGCAGCGCGAGACCGCAGGCGGAAGGCCCGTGGCCGCACGAGCACGTTTCCGGTGTTCCACCCCTCCTGTGTACTTCTCACCCTTTCTCCTGGGACTAGAACTCCACCTCCCGGCCAGCGCGCCAGCGCGTGGTTTTAGACCTCTGCACGATCCTGGTTCGCCACTCCCCCCCTCCCGACTTTTCAACTCACAATACTTCTCTCTGCCTCTTCTAGGTAAACCACTCTTAGCTCTTCTTTTTCAGAATCCTCCTGGCATATTTTATCCATAAATTATATCGTTCTATCAAATCTTCCCAAGTAAGAAAGCTTTATTTTTCCGTACCCCTCCTCCTTCACGGTGCCGCATTCTTTACACTCAGTTCCACAAATTGTCTTATTCTTCATCCAGAGCCGTTTTCTTTCTTTCGTTATCTGTACATCCATTGCGTATTCGCGCGTCACCACCCGCCGACTCGTTTCGTGCTCGTCTGTCTCGGCGTACTCCCTTCCCCTCGGGCTTCCCCCCGCTTCGCGATTTTTAATTAAATGGCGGCCGTCCCGCTCGACCCGACATCTGGCGGCCGGGGGAGGAAGCGCGCGGCCGCTCGCGATGTGTCCCGAGAAATGTTTAATTACGCCTCCATCAGCAGTGTCCTTAATAATTCTCAATTTGTTAGAGATGGTAATTATTGCCTGATTATTAACTTTTCTTTTAATCTGACTTCCAACTCCGACGGCTCGTCTGTCGGTTCGCTTATCCGTCTGTCCGTCCATATGCTGGACCGTTAGAGAGAGGGAAGCATTGGCCTCTCAATCTGTCGCCGACTTGAACGAAGAGCGAACAAGCAGCGGAAATTGTGTTCGCGGAATCGCACCACTGGAAAATCGTACTTTGTGTTATTTTAAGTTTCTGGCTTTTTCGATAGAGTGATTTTCAAACAGATTTTGACCACGCATGCCATATTTTTGTAAGAGGTTAAATAGAGGGTGATGTCCTTTGTTATCTTTCGAACCACTACCGCCATTAGATTTTAATGAATGCCACTGCGCTCCTATGTCGAAAATAATTTGCGTTTAGTTCATAATTCTCTCGCAACGATGAAGAAGGCAAGAGCAGCTAATTGATACTGGAATAAAAACAGATACTCCTGTTCCCACGTTGCGATATTTGCTTTGTGCTACACTTCCATCGAATTATTGCTTCTGGTAGTTGTTCATTGCTTCATTTTTCTTTTATTCTCTTGTACAACAGATTACCTATTCAATTAGTGCTCTAATTATCATCGTTAATAAGACAAAGTTTGTTTTCTAAAAGCTGAATACTCTTTTATCTATGCTCGTTATTACTTTTTCGTTCATACGTGGTCTCTTGCATTGGTCACATACTGGCAGAAAATTATCCCTGCAAACTATTTCTTGTAAAATAATAAAAGAACTGATTCACAAAATGTTAAAGTTATTGAAGCTTCGATTGTTAAACGTTTCTGCTCGTTGCTGCTCAATCATGTCCAAACTGTTTCTCAATTAGGACTACTATTTTAAAATATGTTAAAAAAACATTACGTGAACACTTCTAGTGCGTAATAGTCATGTGTCTTCAGAAAACATGATGTATTAAATACAAATATTTTATTTTGTGATCATTAATTGTAAAAAGATGTTTATCAACAGAGAAATATTTCAGAAATTACGTAAAAAATACTCCTGTTGCTGAATTTTTATTTAATAGAATAGTGTTTGGCCAGTATTACGCAAGTTTTAATTCACTTCTCAATATACTGAAAGTAAGATTATTTGTGTCATAAAACTTTATTATTACTATTTATACTTTACTATCCCACGGAGGTTGGAAAATTTGATTCATCAAGAGAGATTTCAATACATTTCCCGGCTAAAATGGGAACATTTAACAGAAAAATCGCATTGATTCAAAAAGTAGAGAATAGTGCGTTATAAGTAGTATGTATTTATTTCTGAACATTATTTTCAGCTTTTTGGTTTTTATAACTTTACTAAATGAATAAAAGTAAGTCAGAAGAACTTCCAATAATCACATTTAGAACGTGCCCGTCAGGCTGGTAACTCTCATTTGCATCTACAGACTTTAAATATTTTGAAAAAAATTGTTATAGTTTCGATGAAAATTTTTAGTTCCACCAAATCCATGCATTGAATCAAACTCTTTTTCACATCAGTCATATTGACATCACAAGTGTACTGTCCTCTGTAGAATACCGTTTTTCGAAACTACGGGGACTTTCATCGAGAACGCGACTGAAGGAAATAAAACAACGAGAAATAAGAGAAAAAACGGAGCGACTTTCATAGACAAAGAGTCGACCCAACAGAACGCAACCAAAGGCATAGGCGGGGAGCCATATGAAAAATTCTGTCTCGATTTTTAGTCCCTCCTGATATAAAATCGAACGGCGTCGCGCCAGGAAGTTGATACATAATTCAACCGTCGCTTTGGCTTGAAAAAAAGTCTCACGGAATGTTCATCCATCACGTTGTATTTTTTAATAAATCGATCCGATCGACTCGGATGCGGGGAGAAAAAGATCCGGATACTACTCATGAGAGCAACCATTTAGGCACTTTGATCTCGCCCGACTATTCTCATCTGTTTCAGGAAATACAGATTGTAGGATTTTCACGTGAAAAACTGTATGATTTTCACATGAACTCCAAAACATTGCAATTTATGTGTAAATCCGCTTTTTTAACTGGGCTTCAAATGTGGATACTACTTTCTTTTCAAAAAATCGTATATAAGTGGCATTTTATAAGCCGGGATTATGTCAATAAATATATCTTTGGAAATTGTGCTCTTGAATATGTATCGTTATGAATTATGGTACATTTTGTTTCAAATATTAAATACATGAAATATTGTGTTGATCTACAATCAATCGTTTAGTAAGTCATATTATCAAAATGACCAAGTTTCTAATGTAGTGTTTACATTTTTGTTTCAGTAATTTAATTAGAAATAAAATATCTTATGAAATACAATATTTAAAGAGATTTTAACTTTTGGGAGTGAAGGCTCAAAACCACCTACAGAAATAGTTGAATTATCATTTTAAAGCTCATTTAGAGAAGGTTTTAACCTCCTACGATCTGCCAGAGAGCAAGGGCTGTCCGAAGCATTCTCAAAAAAATACTAAGCTTTGAACAGATCTCTCATTAAATGTTTCAGAGATAATTTTTGTAATGTTTATTAAACGAACCATACATTTTAGTATTTATTCATGTTTTAGCTTTTAGAAAGTCACGAACTTCACATTGTGAGAGGGACAGAAGCCATTCACTGATGGAATATGTCATTTGGAAATTGTTCGACTGGATTGAGAGATCAATAGATAACAGAGCTGCAGAGGGATCAGGGCTGTCATAGTGTTGCTGTGTTAATCTGCTTCAATAAGCATGAACATCGCTCTACATTGTTTCATTCAGATAAAGAGATTAACGTTCTATTATCACAATAGATTAGAATAGTCACATACGATACGTTCCATTCACAACATAGCTACGTTCTGGCATCACGTGTCGTAATTTGCACGTACTTGTATTTCCAGATAACTCCCGCATTCCACACCTAAGTTATAAACGAGATCGCGTGAATTGTAAATCCATTCTGTTTGCGTTCAATACAACACCATCCTCGGTGACTCCGTTAGTAATTTACGAATGTGTAACAAGCATACATATCTTATAAAGATCAATTTGCTTTCATTTAATGAACACAATGAACGTTTTTAGCAAAATATGATAACTAAGTTTTTTCCTTGTAATATAAACTATTTTTCCTAAAAAACAGTCACAAAATTTTAATATAATAGTTCTGTGGTCGAAATTTACAGACCTCCCACTCCTCTCGCATCTAAGGCAATAAGGGGTCAACAAACCGTGTGAGGATAATGTCACTCATTAGCATTTTATGTCACTAGCGCATCATGGGAATTACTGAACTCTTTGACCTAACTAAACATCCGTCTGCAAAGAAGTACTGTCACTAAATGTACCGTCATATTTTCACCTTCAGTCAAAAACAGTGTTCAACTTGAACACCGTTGGAATATTTCCCACTCGATCTTCCTCTGTTTTTAGTTATTTGTACTACGTGACAATTTACGTTCGTTGCGTAATTTGCGCGTTGCGTAATTGGAGAATTTATTTAGTCAAAAGTTACTATTTGTTGCTCTGCCATTGATTCAAACTCAGGGAGCTCAAATTTGTCATGTAGGCATTACTTTCTCGATGATAGGTGTATTTTTCTCCAAATGGACAAGATAAATCTGGAATAAAAAAGTTTCTCAGATTTTCACTTATTTTCACAACAGGATTGTCAGATGGTTTCAGTCAGACAAATAAAAGACTAGATTAAGCTTATAAGGGTTTCATTAAAAGAAGTTTGTGATTGACACTTTTTGATGGAGGGGATCGATGTTGCCAATTGCAATGCGTATATGTGCGTGTATAAGCACGACATAACAAAACCAAAGACTAAATTCGTGTGACGGTAAGTAGATAGGTAATAACTTGCTCTGGAATTACTACGAGTCTCATTTATTTCAAACACTATTACGCAAGTTTACATTATAGATACTTTGTTCACATCTGTTTTACTACATTATCAAAGTATTACCAAACTCACACTGTTTTTACTTGCTTGATTATAAAATACTACATCCTACGTTGTCTATTTTCGTGACATTTCCGTGTTTTAAAACAATATTTGTCATCGTCGTGATTTGAACATTTTCAACAGTAAGTAGGTGTATAAATTCAAATAAAAATAAATAAACTTTATTGAAATAAATTAATCACTAGATAATAAAAGAGAACATTAAGAAAAAATGACGACCACAGTTGTCAACACACAAGAAAAAACTCGATACTCTTACATTAACCCTAGATTAAGCAACTACAGTACCGACAGCGTATAAGCGACACTTGACAGTTCTCTCGTCACGTTCTGTGGTACGTCATGTGACGTGCTATGAAGTAATAAATTTGCGAGGATTTGTTTTTTTTCCTCACAGCCAGGGTTCAGCGTTGCCGCTCATCTGACTCACACGAAGTCGAGGAGGCGATAAGGTTCGGTTTTAGCGAAAGTTATGGACATGATATCAAGACGTGTCATAGCCTGTCAGTACGTGTTATTAGGGAGTTTGTGTACGCCAGAGCGAACATCGTTCGGCTGCAATCTCGATCTTCTGCGCATGCGCAGAGGAACAAAAGAGGTGCCAAACGCTAACTGTGCATACAAAGGAGGTCGATAGTGAATTCGATTGCTTTAACGTTCAACGGTGCACAAACTCCCTAATGTTTCGAGAGTTGATGTTTTTGTTGTGTAGGTGGTTCCATAACCGTAGTTATATATGGTAACAACGCATTGAACTGTCAGAGTTGCTTATACGCTGTCGATACTGTAGCGCCGAAAGCTTCCCCCACCCCTGTGCGGCGAGCCTATTTCCGGTATACGCCATTTCACGCGTCGTTCTTGTGACTACACCTACGCCAGTCATATTTTTGGCGCTGTATTTGCTAATATTGTAAATAATGACTACAAACTCCTTGTCTTGTAGCATTTTAGTTTTGTTCTGAACATTTAGCAATCTTAATGGGACGTTGGCGATCATAACAAAGGTCGCATAACAAGGTACTTCTGCGGACGCTTCTTAAAAGCCATGTGTGAACAGCACCAATCAAGTGACTGCTATGAGACTCAATACATTTAGACGTATCTACAAAAAGCTTTCAAATGTATTTTGTAACTCCATATAATACATGTTCAGTCCTTTAACTCAGTGTTTCATTGTAAAATTGTGGATTTTGCCCACAGTAGTCCGTCAGACTACGTCTTCGCAATAATGCTTGATACAGGACGCCTTTGTAATCTAGGGATAAAACACGCTACATCAATTCAACACGACCCAATGTCAAACAAAATAGGTGCGCGGGGGCCACTGGGAGCGCGAGGAGGAGAGCGAAGGGAGACACTCATCGTTTCCAATTTTTCACTGTCAGCTCAGCGTCAAGTCCCGATACATTTATATCTCCTGATCGGGTGCTTCCGGGAAATTCCATAGGCATCCTTACGTTACACACAACTGACCATCACCAACTTATTTTAATCGGACCGTAGCACTGGATTATATCAGGTTCACTTGACTACTTCACTCTTCCAGACCGTTGAGATTCTCGAATTGTTGACCAATTCAACACACGGAATTCCGGAGCTTTTGTTCTGTGGCATCACCGACGCATTTCCAAACTTTGATGCAGTATGAGAGAGCACCGGGAGATGTGGTTTAGTGCATCAACTGATGTCACTGCTGTTCCTCTGACCGAGAGGTCCTAGGTTCGAGTACTGACGGTGGCAGGATTTTCGACACTAGCTTGTCTGTGGTTTCTCCGATTAACACCAGACGAATGCCGGAGCAGTACCCTAACAAACGGGCCACGGACCCCGCGCGACATTTCCTTTCTCTTCCTTGTTCTATCCTCACCCCCTTCACGCTCACACTCACACTAACATGTACCGGGCGAAGTCTGGCTCACACGGCGCCATCGAGCTGTTTCGAGATCTCTGCGCTTATCGCCAAGGGGAGCATTAGCGATATGAACGCCTGGCGACGAGCTGGAAGTGCCTCGCAGGGCCGAGCGCGGCTTTTCAAGTGGGAGAAATGGAACCTGGTCTCCGAGTGAGGAAATCGGAACTGGCGATTACTGCTCTCTCCGTTTCAACCGACGACGGAGAGGAAAACAGGTCTGGTGGCAGTCGATCCTGCGGCGAGACTCGCTCAATTTACTGGGATAATCAGAATATACAGACGTATATGCTGCGTACCGGTCTGAGCGGTCTATCATATTGGCGCGATGTACGACGCGTGGGAAATGGAATGATAAGGAATATTAGGGGTGTGATGTCGAATTCTCGCGCTTCCCATCTTCAGTTTAAATATTTTACTGCTACGTTATAATGAATAATAATAATTATTAGTATTATTATAATATCTTAATTTAAGCAGCATATATAATGAATAACAAGTTAAATTATGCACTCTTACTGTATATTACATAATATTATTTTATAATATTTAATACAATATAGCCACCCTGATAGCAGTTCTATCATTGGGAAGTTACATAAAGACTATGGACATGCGTAGAAGTCAATATTCTTGGCGGCGACGCTTGGCATATAACAAGAGCTACATCGTCTCAGAAGTTTATTTTCCTCATACATCGCTTGCGTTGATCAAAAATTCCTGCCCATTTGATGAGCCATTCGCATTATATATCACCACCTGGTTCAGGGTAATACACAATGTGAGATATTTGAATTTCTCGCTCAAAAACAAAACGAAGGTTACTTGGAGGCGATTGAAACTTACGATTGAACTGACTTACGATTGAAAACATGGGAAAGAATGGGATGAAAACCCACCAGCTGCCAGCACTAACTGGGAGTTATGGGCGAGTTTTCTCTGCACTTCGTACCCTGCAGGGACTGATTACCAAGGCCGGGACGATTTTTCTGCGGCCTGAACTCTAGGCGTGGAAACTAGAGCGGGGCGAGTGACATTTGTACATGGTGCTGTTGGAGAATGCCCTCGCTTGAGAGACACCGGTCGGGTCCTCTGTAGCACTGAACCGTGTTGTGATGTGTTGTCGGCTACGAGTGGTAAGTGACGTGTCGATACCTGTATGGCACGATCATTGTACTATTTTTTTCTAGCTGCAGCCATAAATTTATATCGAAAGTAAAGCGGCGTTTCTTGGCGACTCTGGCTAACAAAACTCATTTACTCCGCGGGTTCAGAGAGGTATAAAACACTTCATATTATTTCCCTACATTTTTATTTATTTTATTTTATTTCTATCGCACATAGGTAGAGCCTTTCAACTCCATATTGAAACTGTTAACAAACACACATTGTGCAAGGATAGAGGGCGCTAATATCGCCCGGTGCGACTTTGCGTATTTTGCGCCAACATTGCACGGTAAAAATTTGATGTGTTTATGGCAAATACAAAATAAGAGTAAATCAAGCAAATAATAATATGAGCATAAAATACGAGCAAATAATACGAGCATAAAAATGTTTCTGTGTAAAGCGTGAACGTCAGCGCAGTGTTTTCCATAAGACACATACTTGGAACCAGTCAGCCAACGCTTGCTGATGACGTCATCTCCATAACGTTGGAGCAATTGGCCTTTCGTTTCCTGGAATATGGTCCAGTAAAGCGTGCCACTGTAAGCGTCGCCGTTAGTCAGGGTTGCCAGATTGAGGATTTATTTTCGTTGTGGGGAAAGAATGGGGAACATAAATGGACGAGGAAAGGTTTGGGGATTTTTTTGAGCGAATTATTTTAATGCAGACTCGAGATAGAAATTTTCTCTGAATAAATAAAAGAGGAACCACAGGTGTTTCTCTCTCGTATTTTTATGTATGAAAAAAATAAACGACGTGCATAGAAAAACAAAAACAAACATGAGGAAAACGAAATATTTTGAGCAGCTCAAAGGAATGAATGGTTGATTTGAATTATTTGAATTGAAGGAGGCATCCAATGGAATCGTCAGGGACAGCTCATATCATCTTGATTCACAATTTGGAGAATATATTTCATTTCAAAGTTGGGGAATTTTGTTTCATTAAAGACGTTATTGGGGTAAATTCTGTAGTGGTGAAGGGCAAAGTGTTGGCAACAGATCCGGCAACCCTGCCGTCAACTCATACAGATTTTTTTAACCCTGCGCGCGGCAGCCGTGTGCTGTATTTTTCCCTCTACGAGAGTTGCGATGGGCGTGGCGATAGCGCAGGGCTGTTTCAGTGACAATGCTGGTTATCCGAATTCCGCGGGCGCGGAAAGATAACTAACATTTCCCATTTGAGTGTCTTTGAAGTTTAACTTCTAACGCGCGTGGCTAATTTTTTTTTTCTCTTTGAGAGTCTACGCGTCTCTAGCTCAGAGCTGTGTCAGCGATACTGGTGGCTAGAAAAACTACTGTTTCGCGGGCGCGAAAGGAAATATAACATTTTATATTTGTGTGTTTGAAGCATGAATACTGTGAGGAGTAGATTCAATTTTGGTAGAATGAGAGGTATGTATAAAAAGCGTCGGAAGGTAATCGGCATACCTGAACTTTAGATATATGTCGAAGTCGGTGGGAGACGTATTTAAAGCATTTAAGGTCTCCTAGCGTATGTTTCAAGTCAAAACCTTGTACACTTACACTGAAGAGTAGATATTGTTTTTCGAATACGTGAACGTGCGTCATTATTGGCTGAAAGAAGCCGCTTTAAATCAAGTATGACGAGTTGCTTCGGTCGTTTTTCGTAGTTTCCTTCTTACTGTCTTCATAGTTAGATTGATTACTGATTTCGGGCGCCCACCTACATGTCGGCTAGAGAATGTTTCCCCAAGCAGGTGTCTCCCACCACGGGGTATTTCACCAGCCGGAACAAGCTCCCGACTGGCCTCCCGGTATGTGGTGGTGTAGTGCATGTATGTGTAAGTAAGAGGTGCGGATAGAACAAGGAATGGGAAGGAAAGATCGCGCGTGATCCGTAGCTCGTTTGTTTAAGAAGTGAAATTAAACTTGTGTAAGAAGTGTTATTGAACTTGTGTAAGACGTGAAATCGTAGGCTTTCGCAGTCAGTCTTGTGAAGGCGGTCAGACGCCCTGGAGACGTCGCGTCTAGGGCTGTTGTGCCGACGTTTTGACCATCATATCGTGGCCTTCTTCAGGGATGGAACGCGCCAGGACGGTGGGTGCTGGTGTTGATATAATGTTTGACATGCCGTCGGATCTCACTCACTGCTGACACTACTGTCCAGTCCTGCCTGATTGGCCGGCTGTGCAGCCAACAAACACCGGCCCCTGCTCAGCCACACAGCATATAAACTCGAGCGTCCACAATTCCAGAGCATTTCAGCCCTGAAGAAGGCCACGATATGAAGTCGAAAGGTCAGCACAACAGTCCTCGACGCGGCGTCGCCCGGACAACCTTGTATAAGAAGTACTTGTAAGGCGCGTGGCGTGTTTGTGCGTCGCCGAGCGCGTGTTGACGTGGCGCCGGCGCGGGCGGCAGGGCGTGTTCCAGCGCGCGGCGCCTGCTGTCGGGGTCGGCGCTGGCGTCGTGGGCGCTGGTGGAGCGGCCGGGCGGGCCTTCGCCGTGCGCTGGCGCGCCGCTCGACTCGCCCGTGGCCAGCGACCTGCTGCGCGAGCACGAGCGGCTCGTCGACTGCCTGCGCGCGAGGCGCCGCTGGAGCGCCTGCTGGGCGCCGACGTGACGGCGCCGGCTTCCTGTCGGCGTTCGGCCCCGCGTGGAGCAGGCGTGGTCATCCGCGCCGACTTCTCGCGCGAGCTGCTGCTGGGCGCGCCGCCGCAGTCCTGGCCGGGGCCGCGGGCGCGGCGGGCAGGGGCTGCCCGGCGGGGCCCGGCGGGCCAGCGGCGGCGGCGGCGGCCCGCGGCCCGCGGCCCAACAAGCGCAGCCCGCCAGGGCTCGGGGACGCGGTGAGTGCCTTCTCACGTATCTCCTCCACCTTCTTTTCATGATTGTCCCTATTTCTCTCTTTCTATTCATGCTCCCCGTTCAGGCCGTTCTCTTCCTCATTCTCATCTCTCCTTTCAGTGCGTATGGCTTATTCTCCGTTCCACTCGTTCGTCTCCTACCACACGTTCTTCTCTCTCTTCTGTCTATTCCTAATTATCGTTTCTCTCTTGTTGTCTCCATTCCTAATTGTCGTCTCTTCTTTTCCTGATATACGATTTTCTGTCTTCACTTTCTCCCGTCTCTTCTCTTGTTTATTCATATGCATTCTTTTTTCTCTTTTTACTTTTTTACTCACATTTCTTAGCAGCTTCATTTTTTATTACCTACTTTGAAAGAACGTAAACTACACCTCAAATCTATTATTAATCAATTGCACTGCTTTACGTCACGCAGTGAAATGACATACATAGTAGTTACTGTTAACACAAATTATCTTTGATAATGTACATCTCTTGAACTTGGACGAAAAAAATGTTTAATGAAAGACTCCCAATTGTATAAAATTACAGAATTGTAACTTTTAACAGAAATTCTCTTAGAAAACTTGAAGATACGCACCTACACCAAACACATAAAGAAAACAAAATGAGTATACTTTCTTACATTAGCGT
Source organism: Gryllus bimaculatus (assembly GCA_017312745.1). Taxonomy (NCBI): domain Eukaryota; kingdom Metazoa; phylum Arthropoda; class Insecta; order Orthoptera; family Gryllidae; genus Gryllus; species Gryllus bimaculatus. The sequence continues at coordinate 4,026,642 of BOPP01000002.1, read as the reverse complement.
GTATGCAAAGTAAGCTAGTGTGTATTCAATAGTTTGTTTTCAAACCAAATGAAAAAGCTGAAAAAAATTGATTTAGGTGGAAAATTGCTAATAAAATGAAATCAAATCATTCCCAAAAATAAAAACGGTTGTTTCATGAAAATAAATATCTGTACTTTGTGCAAAGATTAAAATTAATTTAAAGCAAAGAGGCTGGCTAACAATATTGATTTGCTGCGAGCGAAATGTGTGACGATTGGAACCGGCGTTAAATACCCTGGACTCCAGTCAAATTCCATTTAACTACTTAATCAGTTTCTCTCATTATCCATCATTCAACACTTTCTAATCACTATTCATTAGCTTTCTACTCTCACGATTACAGGGGATATGATTAATGGAGGTTCGTGTGCGGTCTTCAAAGGCTCTTTATCGTTTCATACCAGAATAGAAAATATAATAATTGTCATTCATTACACATCCGGGATATTTTTGCTACGTAGTTGATTAACGTTTGAGAAGCGTTCAAATACGTAAACGTGCTGCTCCAAATTGAACATATTCTCATGTGGTAGCAAAGCGAAAATATCAGACCACACAAATACCGTCACGAACTGTATGAAACTATAGTAAATCTGAGGCTGCGGCTTGCGTCACACGAGCATTGTGTTGACTCGCGATATTTAAGCGCGTCGTAGATTAACACTGTCTCTCATACGAAACAACGCGCTCGTGAGCCATGTCACGTAATAAAGGGAGGTTCTAAGGTACAAGGTCTATAAGATGAAGTTCAGCATAATGCCTTTTCTCATTATTGTTGCGCACATTACATTCATTCGGTAGTCTATCCTTATAACACCCCTCAATGAAATGTGGAATACTAATATTAGTTTCCATAATTGAAATATTACGACTAAAAAATAATAATAAACAATAGACGCGTTTGAGCACAACTTGGTAAAACCCTCACCAACCATCTTCTTACCATTCAATAAAAGGGAAGTTCATTTTTTGCATCCTTTCGTGCTTACATTTTTAGAAAATGTCATCATCTGTGAGTTGTGCTAGTTCAAATTCTGTATGTTCATGAAGTTTATCGTATTTTTAAAATGGACTATCCGGCACGTAATACTCAAAACGGCGGTGATAACATTAACTAAATATCAGACATAAGACATTCTGAAAGGTCACGGGTTGGTGTCCCGCCTTGCCTTGCATGCACCGTGTGCTGCCACGGAAGGCCTTGTGAGTCTGCTGACTACAGACCGAGGAACCCGCAAGTGTGTCTAGTGTAAAGGTTAATGTGTCCCATGAGAGTCATAGTGGGTACACAGCGCAGATATCGGCTATCTGCGCTGACATTTATTGCTCAGAAGCTTTTTTCCAAACAAATAGTTCTTCTAATTAATTCTACGGTGACAGAATTAACGTGCCACCTTTTAAATGTGTTATTGTCAAAATAATAAATAATATTACAAATTCAAATTATTTGGCAGTTGAATTTAGTTTTGCATGCCTTTCATATGTATTTTTTATAATCAATTGATGAAAGAAAAAATAATGTAGGAAAGCGAAGCCGAAAAAAGCCCCAGGAAGAAAAATATACTAATTAAGAACGCGAAAATATATTGCACGTGTAAAATGTAATCATTTTTAAATAAATGTAAATTCGGTATTTCACACACACAGCAAGTGAGCGTGCATTCTGATTATGGGGAGATAATTTGCCTTGAAATCCGTTCCGTCATAATGAATCCGAAAGTGAGGTTATGTGTGTGTTGCGTGCGTGTGCGCAGGCGCTGGCGGCGCTGGCGGGGCAGCTGGGCGCCAACCGCTACGACGTGCTGCTGGGCGTGGTGACGTCGGAAGCGCTGTGGCGCTTCTCCTCACAGGACATCAGCGCGGGCTTCGAGGGCGAGCGCCGCGACCGCATCCTGCGCACCTACGTGCGCAACGCCTACACCTACCACCTGCAGGTGAGGCGGACCGCGCCTTCCCCGGCAAGGGAGCGAGCGAAACTTGGTCGCTCGTCGGCGGCTAGAGAGCAAATTGCAAGTGGCAATATCCGAATTGCTGTTTGCTGATCACCTGCCCATAGCATAAGCGAGTTCCCCTTGCTTACCACCCGCTTGTGAGCGCTCTTGGGCTAAATTGCCGAGTTCCGATTTCCTTTGACGATCATCTGCTGGTAATAGTAGTTTACCGTGTAAAAGAAAATGATTCATTACGAGTGAGATATTTCCTGCTGATGTGACAATTTCGATGTTTTGGGGTCTTCCACACGGAAAAATCGATTGACGGCAAAAGATCTGTTTGTCCGTCTGTCTGTGAACAATGCTAGCGCCTAAACCGTCCAGCCTATTTTGAATGCCGTGAATTTTAAACTGAGATTTTATGGGGGTACTTTACATGAAGCCCTTGGAACATTTTCAAAATTTTCATAAAAACCGATTCCGATTTGTGATTACATTTTTTGTCGGATAGCGGATAAAAGCGACGCTTAAGAGAATGTCGGTTTCAAATTCAAGAGACCAGGTGAATTCCAGAATATCAATTTTGGAGAAAATCGGCTGAACGGTTTAGCCACTATCGTTATTCACAGGATGTCAGGCAGACGAACAGATACAAAAAGAAATTTTGCCATCATTCAATTTTTCGGTATCAAAGACCCAGAAAACAAGAATTCTGGTTTCACCATGTTTTAGAGCATTTTTTCTCTAAATTTCGCTATTGGATTTATCCGCTTTTTCGTGATTTCTTTGACGTTTATCTACAAGTAAATGTCATTTTGCTGGTCCCTCTTAAATGACATTCTGTAGAAGATCGTACGTAGACGAGTGTGCCGGCGCTGACATTTTGCAATTCGGTTTGAACACCACCTACAGGTAAGCGTTATATGGTGATTCGATGAAAGACATGCGACAAACCGCACAATACATGCGACGAAAGCGGGCGTGCAAGCTGTAACCCGACTGAAGTGGTCCATTCTCATTAATAAATAGCAAGCGAATTAAAATTAAAAATCATAGGTATGCGTTTGTTCCATTTCTACAACACTTTTATTTTTGTGTAAAAATCACGCATTCATTCAAAATATGTGTGGCGATGTGAAAACTTTTTGCCATTTCTGAAATTAATGGAGGATTTTTAATTGTATTCTGAGTTATACCTCACTTTGTAACCCCTCACTCAATCTCAGGGTAGTGTGTCCGCTCTACCCATCACAGAAAAGTCGACTGAATAACTTAGTGTCATATCATGAATGATTTGCTACGGCTAGGTAAGTTCCAAAATCGACAGAAGTACGTCGAAAGGCAACGACGTGTATCAAATGGCGCTCTGCTGGTAAGGAACGTATAATATATACTGCTTGTTACTGGAATGGACTGACTTGCTCAAAAACCGCTCCATATTTTGTCTTCTTTTTTTCTGTAGATAGAACAAGAAACGCTTAAAAGAATGGGAGAGGATTCATTTTTGTATCAAAAATTAATATTCCATTTCAATTTGGATTCAATTTCAATTATTATTCCATTTAAAAATGTTTAACTTAGATGTTACATATTTGCTAATAAAGATACTGAAAATGGATCACGTTAGGTCTTTTATTAATTTAGACGTCGAGAATGCATCTGACATTCCATTACAAGAAAAGTAGATTAAATGTAAACATTAAATACATTTCTGTTGAGATATCCACCGAAATGCTTCAGTAAAGATGTGAAAAAAAGAAAGTTTATAAACATTTTACATAATCTCCACAATAAAATTATAGTATTAACTTCTCGAGTCATTCAAATTTTGTTTCATTCTGAAGATTGTTAATATTGTTATCACTTTTCAGTTTTGTAAACATATAATCTAAAATATAACATTCATATTTCAAAATACATCCGAATGTTTCTTCACATGTTTTTAAATGCATCCAAATTTCGATACATTTCCTTCAGATTCCCTTCAAATTAATCTTATTTATTCCTTATTGAAACGCATTGATGCATTACGATTGCGTTACGATTGCATTACGATTTATTGTATTACTTTCGTCATTACATATATCCTGTCTTTTGTTCTTTGAAAATGGACAAGTTTCTGCACAAAGGAAAACTTCTTTCTGTTGTTTTCTGAGCCTCTCATTTTGCTTTGCCAACCCTTAACTTTATGCACATCGCAGCTACTGGGGAAATTGAAAAAGTTTTCAATCTTCCGTACACGAAATGATTCACATTGCTTCTCTTTTTCGATTTAACGCGCAATAAGAACCGTTCAGTTTACATTTGGGAACAGTACAATTTAGCAAAAGTGTTTTAGAGAGCAATTTCATTAGAAAAGATCGTCAGGGAGTTACAAACTACAGTGACACTTATTGCTCAGAGCTTTTTTTCCAAAAACTAGTTCTTCTAATTAATTCTATGGTGACAGAATTAACGTGCCACCATTTAAATGTGTTATTGTCAAAATAATAAATAATATTACAAATTCAAATTATTTGACAGTTAAATTTAGTTTTCCATGCCTTTCATATGTATGTTTTTATAAGCAATTGATGAAAGAAAAAATAATATATGAGAGAATCAAACGATAATGTAAATTTCTAATTTCCACTCAATAAATAAAACTGTTAAACCATCACTATACCCAACATTCGAAGTCAATAAATTCATCCCTGTGGTATGTGTGCTGGAAATTATATAAGTTTGATTATCCAATAAAATAAATTATATTTTTTAAATTACATTAATTATTCATTAGTCACATTCTGATTAAATGGCTTTCTCCTGCATCTGACATGTTCCAAATAATGAGCTAACGTGGTGCTGATCGAAAATATATGGCTGAAAAATATGCGACCGCTGTAGGTTTGAAAATTGCATAACATTCGGAACCAGCCACCCGACAAAATTAATAATTTGAGAAATATTTGTCTCAATATATTTTTCTGTCGATCATCAACAGGAAATCTCGATGGAATTATAGGTTTGAGAGTTATCGGAAATCGTTTATATGAGTCTGATATCATAACCGTATTCATTTTGATATTTATTTTGTAAATGTGGCCTTTTTGTTTCAGTTATGCTTTTTGAGTTTATTGAGTTACTTCAATGTATATTTATTTTTACTTTCCTTTCACATTTGCTTTCATCACATCTATGTTTCTGCAACAAACTTCATGTCGTACTGATGTACTATAATTTGTATTACGTGCTTCATTGATGGACAATGTAATACGAAATTATTTGAATCACAAGCGCTTACAAATACAATAATGTAGAAAAACTGCCGCGTGAAAAGTAAAAAACACATCAAAATGGCGTTTAATTTCATGTTATTTGACAATATCCGCACCAAAATTTTCAAGAAAAAATTTGGCACCATTTTCCCCCGCTTACTCTCTCGCTCACTCCCCGAACACTCTCGCACTCACTCTCCCGCTTACTCTCACGCACACTCTCCCGCTTACCTTCTCGCTCATTCTTTTGCTCACACCCCGAACACTCTCCAACTTACTCTCTCGGTAACTCTCTTGCTCACTCTCCTACTCACCCTCTAGCTCACTCTGCCGCTCATTCTCCTACTCACCCTCTGACTCAATCCACTCACTCTTCCACTCACTCTCCCCCCCCCCATTTTTCACCCAATCTCCCACACACTCTCTCTCCCTCCATCTCGCTCGCTCGCTCGCCTCCCCGCTCAGCGCTGGCGTGCCGGGTGCGCAGGAGATCCTGTTCACCGTGGTGAACGAGTACACGGACTGGGAGCGCACGGTGCAGCACCCCATCAACACGCGCGACGCCACGGTGGCGGCGCTGAGCGACGCCGAGTTCGTGGCGCCGCTGGTGCAGACGGGCGACCTGCTGGCGTCGGCCGCCGCCGCCCAGCCGCCGCCCCCGCCGCCACCGCCCGGCGCCCCGCCCTCCGAGCGCCCGCACACGCCGCGCGCCTTCTTCTACGTCTTCGACTATCAGACCAAGGAGGGCGACTACCCGCAGGTAGGCACGCCTCTCTCTAAAAGCGAATTATTATTTATGTCGGGATCAGTTTATGTGTGTAGAATTACATTGAAGTTTTAAAGGTTTTTAAGTGAATATGATATGACAAAAGTGAGTGAAACTAAATAAGGTGTGCTGTTGCTGCTGGATGGGTGTTGTGGCATAATGTTTTCTTCGTCTCGGGAAACAAACATTGTAGATCGGCGCCTACCCACATGTTTGGACGCCTGAATGTTTTATAACATTTCTAGTCGTGAGAGACTTTCTAGGTTCGTGACTACCTTGCAGATAAGGAGGCTTCTCTATGCTGTTGTTGTTGGATGGTTTTTATGTCCCAATACTTTCCTTGTCATGGGAAACAAACATTGTAGATCAGCGCCTACCCGCATGTAGGCACGCCTGAATGTTTTATAACATTCCTAGTCGTGAGAGACATTCTAGGTTGTGAATACCAGCAGGTAAGGAAGCTTCACTATGCTGTTGCAGTTGGATGGTTTTTATGTTCCAAAATTTTCCTTGTCACGGGAAACAAACATTGTAGGTCGCGGTCTACCCGCATGTTGGGACGTCTCTCTTTGCTGTATCTGCTAATGTTTTTGATGCCTGAATGTTTGAAGACAATCTTTGTCGCGTGACACGAGTATTGTAGGTCGGTTACTACCTGCAGGTAGGGAGACCTCTGTGCTGTTGGATGGTTCCCTTCTATTGAATGATATGAATCGTAATCCTTTCCTTGTCGTGGAAAGCAAATATTTCTAGATCGGCGACTGCCCTGGGGTAGGAAGGTTCCTCCGTTGCTTAACTGCTTGACGGTTGTTATGCGAAACGAATCAATTCCTAGTCGCGAGAAACAGGCATATCTCGGTTGCCGACTACCCGCAGTTACTGTACACTGCTTGCTCTCTTGCTCTTGGGTCGACACCAAACTCAGGACTTCAACGTAGGAACTCTTGTTTCCGGAACGTTTTGTTGTTGCGAACTTGTTATGAGCCCTTGTATTAAGACGTAAAGTGAATATTTTTTAAGTTAAAGTGAGTTAAATTTATAAATTTTATCTTTTTGTTGTTAATGTGTATTTACTGGAGCATAATCGACTTACAACAGAGCGCAATTCTGAGTCCATCGTTTCAGGAAGGATACGGTTGTATTTTTTTCATATAAGTATATTTCCGACAGAATGTATGTGGAGAAAGAATATACCGATTTTTATAGCATACATAATTAGTACTTTACTAAGATTTGGTTTTCTGATTTTTTTTCTGTGGCTTTCTTTTGGCCAGACTTCAATAGTTCTAGTGAATTATCAGTCCGTCGCTAATAAAAAGCTGAACGCAATATAAGTCTTCAAAATCAGCTAAGGTATTCTAATACACTCGAAAATGCTTCCTTAAAGAATTTAATGATTCTACCTAACAAAATTAATAATCGTTTATAATTAACAGAATATTTTTAATTGCCAAAATTTTCACTTGTGTTTGATTTACTATTAAACTTAAGAAAACTGGAAGAGAACATGCTTCAATAATTTGCATTTTACTTTTTCCTGTAAATGTTATTACTTCGTTTCACTGTCAAAGTGGCCCTGTCTCTAAAAACAAGTGTTGAGTGATGCTGTAGCGTTATTTCGCTGTATTGTCGTAATAAATTTAACACACATTGTTCGGAAATCGACCGTAAATACGCGCCCCACTTGTCATGTACCATTGTGCTGTTGTGTAGAAAAAGCAATTTCCCCTCTTTCCGGGAAATCCTGTTCCGCATTCGCGTGGTCAACTTTTTCGCACATCATAATAATGATCCGGCGTGACAACGAAACATTTAAATTAGAGATAGTGAAAAACGCTATTTCGTACGCGAGAAAAATTGGCGGCCGTTTCTGGTGTCCATTCTTCTTTTCAGCTGTGAATAGTAGTCCTATTTGTATTTGCTCATGCAGTAGACGGCGTAAATGTATATAATGCATGAGCTAGTATGCATGATTGACTTGGTTGCATTGTTTTCTTTGGATTATGTATATTATGAATTATGTCCATAAAATTCCATTCTTAAAGTTGGGTTTGTTTAAAATTGTAATTTTCATCATACTTTGCGTCAAATGCACAATCAGCAGAATCAGAAACATGGAATTATCTTCATTGACTATTAATATTGCTCATCTCTTTAAATATGTACTGTAGTAATTATTATTTATGTTGTGACCGGTTTATATGTGTTAGAATTTCATTGAAGTTTTAAAGATTTTTAAGTGAATATGATATGATAAAAGTGTATGAAACTTAATAAGGTATACAAATATATTTCTTAATATAATAATATTTCTTAATATATAAATATATTTCTTGGAAGACCAATGAGATTTTTTTCTTCTTAAAATTCAGTGAAAAATCTCTTCAGGTGAGTAAAATTACTCGTAAATGTTTTGTGTGAAAAACGTTACAATTTGTTGCTCTACTCTCTGCTGTTCTTCCGATGATCATTGGAAACTTTATAGCCTCGAAGGCACTTGGGAAGATTTAATCATAACAGACTTCTCGCTCCCTCTAATGACCTATCTTCGTTCCACTTGCTCTAACGACCGCTAAATGTCACCATAATTTCTTACTTTGTCATGAAATGCATCTTTGATGATTCTTAATTCAATGCGTAACCTTTTCAAAACCAATAACTTTTCACTCCATGAAAATGAATAATTTATATTCCTAACTGGCTAGGTAAAAAATTCTAGCTTATGTGTAATATACACCTCCTTTACTGTGCATTTTTATTCCACGCTGAAGGTTAATGTATTTTCTAAACAAGAAAGGTTTCGGGGAATAAGTGAATCAGCCTACGTCGCGGGACACCATTATAGAAACGTTTTCCCGTGAATTTGTGCCAAAGATATATATCCTTTTTATTTTTCAAGTAGCTCGTCAAATTATTATTTTAAAATATCAATTAATGTACCGAAATCGAGGTACTTTTATTTGTTGTATTGTGTCGTTCGTCCAATATCTAATATTATTTAATATCTACGTTAGATTTTCTCGTAGATTCTGAAGGGCTTATGTTAATATTGAAGTCTTTTAAAATATCATTCTCATATACATTTACATACAATTCTTTTAACTTAGAACATATCTGATGAGTTTCTTGCGTGATTTACAATGTTTTATTTACGACATAGTTTATTTTATTGCAAAATTTGCTCACAATGTTTATTGTGAGCACATTTAGTAATTATTTATACCATATCTGACTTATCTCGAACAGTCTTACATAAAACACAAAGAAAACTAAAACTCGTGAAACGTGCTTACCATGTTAACCCTTCGGAAACGCACCAAATTAATGGGATCAAGCGCAAGACCTCCAGTGGTTTGCAGATCTAAAGCCCGTTTCTCTTCTTGCTTGGAGAGCTGAATTCGCCCGAGATAAGCCGGACATTTGTTACAATTACCGATACAACACGCAGAGACGTTCGCAGCCATAACTCAGGCGCGCTGCAGCGGCCGCGCTCGGTCCTCGTGTTTGAGGACGGCTGCGCGTCGAAAGACGGCCCGGCGGCAGCGGCCGAGCTCCGCGTCTGACATAACGACGTGGACGCAGACACACCTCCTCTGCGTTCGCTGTGCCAACAGCGCGTATTCCCGCGGCGCACGGCGCTGTTATGTGCGACGCAAATACGTGCTCGGCGTCGTCACCGACAACCTAGCAGACTTGGACGCCGTGACTCTACGCACGGCACGGACTCGGGAGCCTGAGACACGGCCGGATATCGCATCACGTGCATCCGGAGTTGGCTGTTGGGTAATCATATCTTCACTCACACGCTGACACGTTGATTAGATTTAATATAATAAGAATATATTTATGGCCAGCAATGAACATTACATATTAGTTACATAAAAAGAGATCCCTGAGACAGCGAATAGTTTATTTACATGATTGTTTATTTTGATTGAAAAGTTATTTGATATCATTTCATTAGGCATACCAAAATGATTAATTAATTTTGGTATTTCCTGATTAGTAAATCTTCTATATTTTTCTTGCGCTATATTTAAGCGATAGAGCCGGACACAAAGACATTATGTTTCGATCGGTCTCGCCGACGAGACCGTTACAACTGAGAATGATAATTTCGGTAGAGAACGAACGTTACCGATAATACGCACATTAACGAGGTGAGCTCTTCATGTTGGTGAGTGAAAAGACGACAAATAACGACTACAGGCACGCGTAGTTTAAGACAAGACGGTAGACAACTGAATTTATGGGCTCCTTTCTCATTAAACGTTTTTATTTACATTGTATTTACGTGTTCATTTTTTTCGGCATTTGAGCTGTTGAGGAGTTTTAATGCATTATCCCTTTGTCCCGAATCTGTTTGTTGTCCTCCACGTACATGATGTATAATTTCCACCTTTTTTTACAATTTTTATAATATATAAGATTTTCACCGTTATATTTAGAAATGGTAAATTAATACGTAGACGTTTGAATTTTAAAGCAACTGTAATAAATTTTGCATAATATAAATGTTTAGGCAGAAGTTTAGGTAACTCTTTCAGAAGAACATTTAATTAATAAAATGTATAGTATAATGCATTAGAAACTTACAATTATTTGGCAATTTCTTAGAAAAAATTTACCATTTTTACAAAATATGAAATTATTTCGGTGAACAAGTTCATTCCCCATTCTGTAAGTTTTTCTAGTATGAACCATTCGCAAACGCCATGATTATATTATATACCCATAATATGATTATATTATGAACGCATTATTTTATTCTGCTTTCAATGAAGGAAGCGACTGAACTTTATGTTCAAACGAATGCCCTCGACAAAAACTGAATTAAACTTCGATTGCACAATGTCCATTGTAAACCTCTGTAAGATTGTGCAATTGAAACTGCGCAAAAAAAAGTGGTGTCTCCTTTTCAAAAATTATGTTCTACATTATTTTTAATTTAATATTCTTTCAAAGAGAGACCATGATACTTTAAGAAGTGATACACACAGAAACTATCAACCAACCGCTCACTGAATAGGCTCCGCCGAAATCAACTGAGAACGACAGTTTGATTCCTTGACAGACCTACATGAAGATTTCTCGGGGAAATAAGGAACGCACTTTCTTTCCGAGTCTTTAAAAGAAAGCCAGCGAGAACGATCGATAATAGAATATGTTTTGCCTCACTTTATTTACTGATAACGAGAATTTTAAGACATGAATTGTAATTAAGTAGATAGTTGTTCATTCATTACATTCCCGCTGACTGTAATTAAGGCTGTATGTGACGTAAAACATTGATATTCCACTTCTGTACGGAATATTGATCACAAAACATCCTTTTATTTATTTGAGAATGCAATATGACAAATGGAGAAGGGCTAAAAGAAATGGTTACTAGAGGAGTGGTGATTGAAGCCTTGGAAAAAAGAGAGAAAATATGATAAATGTTTGGCATATTCGATAGTTAGATTTATAACACATTTAAACAGTTTATCAGTCATATTTGTTGAATCTCTTCTATAAACAAAATGACACAGCAATGTGTGTATCATTATTAAATACCTACGAACTATTAAAATGTTCCCTTCAAAAACGTCTTCAAATTTGGATAGAACCTGGTTATTATTCGAGCGCGACCGACGCTCTGCGGAAATAATGACAAACGGAAAATTTGAAAGGCTGAGTAACAGCAAAGCAGCGAGGGTTGAGTGAGTCAACTGAGTGACAAAGTGTCGGGAGAAGTTCGGTAACCAGATGTATCGCTTGAGTAAGCAGCACAAATGTTGAAAGTGAGCTCACGGCTGTGACAGCCACACAGAAATCCAGGGAATCCAGGTTTGTCGAGATAATTATGTTGACAGTTACCAACTGCACAGGCAAATAGAGCCTCGATCCCATTCACGTTCTCATATTCATGAAATGCATGAAGTTGCGTGTTATGAATAATATAAATAATACAACTCTATGTAGTCGGTGAGAATCTTTTCATTTTTTGTGGGGAAATTGAAATTTCATTTTTAGCCAAGAGTATCAGCCGCAAGAGAATATTAATCTTCCTCGTTGTGCTAAAAAGTGCAAGGCACGTTTTCTTCAACAATTATCGTAGGTACAGCAGGTTCCAATAAGAGGGATAGAAAAAGTAATTTAGTTGTATCTGTTGAAAGATTCCTCATGCACAAAGAGATTAAAAAAGGGCTAAAAATATTTTGTATTGTGTAAAATCGAGAAGTTCGTAACTATTATCCCTAATGCGTTGAATCTGTATGTCGAGATATTTGCGGGGGCAGGTCCCTTGGGTCAGTAAGGGGAGCGTGACCTGTGAATGGAGGAAGCGGCAGAAATGCTGAAAGTGGGCGGGTATAGAGCGATTTTTATTAAAAAGGGCCGTTTTCACAGATAGTGCTGGAAAGATAACTGAAAGTTCTGTATTTCATTGTACTCTCCTTCCTCCAATCGTCCATTTGCAGTTGGCTAATTTTTAAATGTTCTCGTACAACGCAAATATAGCGCGCAACGAGAATTATTTTCAATTATGAACCATAAGAATCCATGATGTCTTACCGGGAGCCGTAAACAATCATAAACACTTAACTAAGAGGCGTGGATGAACAGCTGTCGCGGCGTACTTCTCTGAATTACAATTATGTTCACTTGTTTAGCGAACTGTCATTTTGGCTCATTTTTAGTTGGACACTTGGCTGTCCGGGTTGAGCCGCGTCTCAGTCGATTGCGCTGGCGTTTCGGCCATCGTGTTGTGGCCTTCTTTAGAGCTATGCTGCTCAGGTATATAGTGCGAGTTACACAGTATGAAAAGGAACCTCTCCAACACGGAAATGAAACGGTTTTTCACGTCTTGCAGGAACAAAATCTTTATAAAACGTGTTTCTTGTAAATCTAATGCAATTGGCATAGTCTGAAAGTATGTTTTAAATTTTCTGTCCCTATGACATGCGATTTAGTCATGGGAGCCGGACAATGAAGGATAGGGGCTTTTGCTGTTAGTGAAGAATTCAAGCTTGGTGTCGCTTCTCTCCCAAGGCGTAGGCCTTAGGAGATGTCCCTCTCTATCGCCTCTCTGAGCGTGGGAAGGTTTACAGGCATGGCTCCTTTTTACGAATCTCCCTGCCCCGCGTTGAAAATCATACTCCTCGGCCAGATACGCATAGCTTAAGCCCATGGTACCAGAAAGTCTTAGAAGTAGGTTGTGACGCATTATGTTTTGAAATAGTCAACAAGCTGTCCGAATACATCCAGTAAAGTTTGTAAATTATTCAGAACCTGTCAATAAGGAGTGTATTAATTTATTGGTGATTTTTTCCACAAATACGTCAAATGTTAATGTATTTTGATAATTGTAATAAAGTCATGTAATTTAATACTTTCTGGGCAGAAACGTGAATATTATAAGTGTCATAAAATGGACAATCTTGCATAAAACGGAAACCTCTTAAAACCGAACGTTTTTGTGTCCCAGTCGATTCCGGCTTAGACAGATTTTACTCCATATCCAGTGCATTCCCCCTGAAGCGTGTCGCGGCGGGTGGCGGGGGCAGCAAACACAAGGAGGGGGAGCGGCGGCAGCGGGCAGGCGGGCGGCTCCTGCGGCCTCTCTGCGGGCTGCGAATCGCCCCATTGCGGCCGCGCGCGGGCGAGGGGCAGACGCTGCCGCGTGGCCGCTCCGCCGCGCAGCGATTCCGTGCGCGCACGCGCACGCGCCGCCAGGTGATTAGGCGGATTGTTGCGCACGCGACCCCCCCCCTCCCGCCATCCCGCTCCCCGCCCTGCGTCACGCGCCACCCTGCTGCTCGGACTTCGGGAGCGGCGCCTCCAGCCTTCACCGACTGTGTTAAGGAATTTTTAATTGATTTGTTTGATTGTTAGTGATTCCGGACTCGTCAAATGACAAGGCTGTTAATCCCGTAATTGTAGTGAATGTTTTCCCCTCGAGATGTGGCGATCTTCCTCCGCTGGATGGGGAGATCCTGCGTCGACCTACTGTCGGCAGGCGGGTTTTTCCCTACCAGGTATTTCCCAACAGCGGGACACCACCCCAGCCGGAACAAGCTCTAAGCTACCGACCGATCTCTCGACATGTGTATTGCATGTTAGTGTGTGAATGTAAGGGTGAGGAAAGGACAAGGAAGATGAAGGAAAGAACACGTGCGATCCGTGGTCTGTTTGTTAGGGTATTGTTTTGGCTTTGTCCTGGTTTTGATACAAGAAATAACGGAAAACTAGCCGGCTGCAAGAATTCTCCTTCACAACAAGCTGACAATCTAGTCTCAAAAATCCTACCTATTATGGGTTTTTCTAAGTTTTGTTTTCAATTGGAATAGTTATTAAGAAATCTTTAACAACGTTGTCATTACTGACCCCATGATTATTACACATTATTGAGAATATTTAACAGCTCTGTATGCAAAATGGTGTAAAAATGTAAAACAATTTTTCTTTACATTTATCTTCGATAATAATAATATAATAGCAGATAACTAATGTTCAACGTGATAAACAACATATTTATATATGTTTATCTATCTACAATTCAGGAAAAAAGTTGATTACTTTGTAGGTCAATTTCCTGCTTCTAAATATTGTTTTTGTAAATTATTGCGCTAAATTATTTCTTTAATATATTTAAGACATGTTACTGTTAGTGAGTTTAAAATCATATTCAGTATTTGTAGATATTTTTGTGTTCCTGAAAATAATGAATATTCATTAGTGGTGATTCTAAAACGGATAATTTACTTCAAAATTGTGTACTTGTGTTTCTTAATAATTTGGTTATTCGTTTATGCTGTTCTTATTTGGTGCAAATACATATCTGAAGCATAAGGGTTAATTTATATATTAAACCTTCTCATATTATGTAACGAAACTTGTTAGGAACTTCAATCTTACATATGAAATATAATAGAATAAATATATCGTCTATCTCGTCCTTACATTTACGCATGAAGTGTTGACAGGTTTTGTTCGTTAGTATATTCAGTAATCCTAGTTCTTCAATGTTCCAAATGTGACCGGATCTTCTGTCGAGACAATCCCTTGCTTTAATAGGTACGAAATGTTGTTCTTTAAAGCTTTGAAAAAGTCGCTTTTAAATAACTTTTGAATAAATTTTAATGCACTTTACTGGATTCCTACAGGATTTTTTTCTTCCACTCTGCCCATTTAAAGTAATTAATGCAATGACTAATGAGAGTGTCAAAACAATACGATTTTTTGTTTAGAAGTATTTTTAAAATAAAAACTGACTATGCTTCAAAATATGTACTCTCTTGATTACTAGAGAACTTCAATTACTTAGAAGCAAATATGAATCTCATAAAAGTATCATGAATAAAAACGATTTCACTGAAAAGTAAGACGCTGTAATATAGCAGAATATCTGTAGAAAATAACAATATTCGGGAACCTACTACTCATTTACAATTTTTTATTACGTTTCAACAACTGTGACAAAGAAAAGCATTGAACGAAAATTATAAATTGTCAACGAGTGACATCTAACAAAACAAAGTCCTTAACAACTCCTGTTTCCGTGTTTAAATCGTGTGACTTATTTAAAGAATAAATTATTGAGAGAGATGAAAAAAGATAACAAATGGCAAATGAATCCAAACATTTCAAAATAAACAAGGTAGTTAGTGGATTTGTCCCAGTCATTAAAATCTAAAGCCGCAATATTATCATGTGAAATTCATAAACCACTTTAATATGAAACGATATATCGATAAAATCCGAGGTTCCGCTGCGTGGATAGGCGGATATTGGTTCTGTAACCACCATTCACCGCGATGTTTAAACTCCACATCAAATTCGCCACTTTTTCGGTTTCGCACTTTTTCTCGCAATTTACCCCAGCGTTATAATACTCGAAATCTCCTGCAATATCCAACCACTAGCCGCCAGTAACAAACTCATTATCTTTGTCTTATTTGCTATGTATTCTCACTTTGGCATGACTTCTATATTTCTCACTAATACATGAAAGATTATTCCTAGCGGGTAACCACAATCCCAAGTAACTACCTTTCCTCCAGCAGCACGTACTTTCATTATTTCTACTATGTGCAATTTTTGAAGACGTAGAACGTAAAACGAAAATAGGACATGTGGCAATTTTAAACGTCCTTTACTCTACACAAGGAAAAACGTAGTGAAAAAATGAAGAGTCGTTTTTGAGATATTTTTAATAAATTGCATTACCTTCAAGCAGAAAATCCGTGAAAACTACTCCCTTTTTAAAATAAATGTAATGTCCTTTCTTAACGATCTATTTTTTTACAACAGCTTTCATTTTTAACAAAAAACTCTACTTTCAATATTATAATTTTGCGATGGATTTTTTAAATTATTTTTGAAAACACAGAATTCACTAAACGAGGGATCAGCATTTTCCTTCTATCGTTATTTAATACATAGATGATTCATGTTTGAAAAAATGTACCGTTTAAAAAATAGTTCGTAAAATATACTTGTACGCAAAATTACGCGCAAATTGCTCATGATTTCGCAACGTAGTACTACATGTCTTTATTTCCAGGTCTGTTTCAAAACAAAATATTTTACTAACACATCGTTCTCTCTTAAATTGGTTGTAGTTGAAAGGCAGTGGTACAAAAGAAAAAATGGAACATAGTAGCTATTTTTGAAAAATGATGCATTCCATTAAAATAAGTTCTGTGTCATTCTTTAAAACGTCATTTACGCTATCAGAGAACAAAGTTTAATCAAAACATTTATTGCCATTTTTTAAAAAAATCGGACGATGCTGACGTCTTCTCTTGATACTTCTAAGAATCAAAACATCTGTTTTAAACTCACTGTCTTAAGTTCGTTCAGATCTACCGGGGAATATAAATTTTGGGGAAAGTTGTGTGAACGGTTTAGGCCCTAGAGTTCATCACGAGATGCGAGGAAGACGGACTGACTAGTACACGGGTAAACATTTATACGGGCGGACTGTAAGAACGGCAGACTGGTAGACGGGCCGACTGGTATTAGGGCCGACTGACAGTCGAGCAGAATGGTAGACCATCCGAATGGTATTCAAACAGAATGGTAGACGAGGCGACTGGTTGTCGGGCCGACTGGTAGACGGGCCGACTGGTAGACGGGCCGACTGGTAGACGGGAAGGCTGGCAGACGGGCAGGCTGGAATACGGGCAGGGTCAGAAGCGGGCAGTAGAACAGACTGGCAAACTAACTGAAGAACAGATAAACAGACGGACGGACGTATATACGAACAGAAGGTTCTCAAAACCTCTATATTTTTCATTGATAATTATCAACTGACTTCCCCTCTGCTGCGTGAGTTGTTGCCCTAGTCTTCAGAGCTAGACTCGAAATGGGCGGCGTCAATCGATGCAGCTGAGTTTCCCTATGCAGAGCGCTAATTACAGCGTATAGACAGGCGTCGCGGCGCCTTCTGCGGCCAAGCCTAATTAGGCGGCGGAGTTGGCAGGGGGCGGCGACGGCACGTACAGGCACGCACAGAGACG
>BOPP01000002.1:3973780-3984833 GCA_017312745.1 Gryllus bimaculatus | reverse complement strand
CCTCCTCTAGCCCCACCTCCACCCCCACCTCCATTCTCAACTTCTTGCTGTCTCCTTCCCCCTTTCGTCTTTCCCTCGGCCACCACCCTCGCTTTCACCCAAGCCTCTCCACCTCCCTTCCCACTTTCTCCAGCCTCACTAGTTCGCACCCGACTCCACCAAGACCTCCACCCATGCCCTACCCCCTGCCGCAGGTCTTGCTTCTACACAAGCATCAACCCACGCCTTCCCACTACCCATGCACCACCTCGCTCGCTTAAACACTCACTCGCGCCGGCTCCGATCGTCCCTCCCTCTACGCAACGCCAATGGCCATTAGCCAATCCCTTCCCCGTCCCACGCCCGCGCGGCGCCCACTACAACGCTTCTGTTTCGCCGACGCGACGCCACTCGCGAGCGCAACTGCCGCCAGGTAGGCAATATTCCGGCCCTCGACGCCGCCGGCTCCTTCCGTTCGGAAACAGCTACGTGAAGAAACTTCAAGTTCTCGCAAAAAGCGCCGAGCGGCCTCCGCGGCCCAACTGCTCTTCACGCAGCGTCGGACCCGCTCCGCGCCGCCCGCTCGGCGTGGGCTTTTCAAATACGAAGGCGCTGCTTAATATCGCGACGACTGCTCCCAGCTCTTCGCGTCGTTTCTCGCATCCCTCGTGCCGCCGTTTCTTTTTTTACCTCATTCGATACCGTCTTCACCCTGATGTTTTATTTCCTGCACTCTCCTAACCTACCCTCGTCGACGACTACACTCTCCCAGCGTACTCTCTCCCAGCCTACACTCTCCCAGCCTACACTCTCCCAGCCTACACTCTCCCAGCCTACACTCTCCCAGCTTACATTCTCCCGACCTGCTTCTTCCTTCCACGCCTTCTTTTTTCTCATGTTGTTTGAAATTGGTATCATATCTATCCTTACCTAAGTTCTACCAAACGTTTGATTCGATGTATTTTACAGGTCAGTGCCCACTGTATTCTGTTTCTCTGCGCCCATCCCTTTATGCACTTCTCTTTATATTCTTCCATCTATCCCCTTGTGTGATGCGTCATTTCATTTTCTGTTATTTTCTCTCCCTCACTTCACTCCAACCTTGCATAAAAGTGCTCTCTATACTCCTCTGTAAATTATCCACCTAAATTTTATTCCTCCAGTTGCATTCCTTTTATCTCTTCATCTCAAGATCATTTGTATTTTCAAAAAAGAATTCACTGGTTCCTCGGGAGTACTCTGAGCTGAATAGAAATTATCAATTAATTTCATTCCTTTGTAGCACATCTATATATTACTTCCCTCTTTCGTTCCTTCTCTTACCATAATTCTTCCTCGACTCAACTTTCCTCCTCGGCAATTTTAGAATTCTTCTATTTCCTTCTTATCTCTCGAGTTCTCACAGGTAAACTCGTTTCTACATAAAACACGCTAAAATAAACTATTTCGCACTAATATCCACATTGTTTTTATTTGCACCTTCGTTTTTTCTCTCATTATTTTTCACCAAACTATTGAGACTGTCCTTTCCTCCTTTTCTCTGCTGGCAATGAGCAATGAGATTTTAATAGCAAGTAGGCAATGAAGGCCAAGTGGTGCTTATAAGACGATTCATCCCAGTAATTGTTTTTTGTTGTGCAAAGGAAGTCATTAACATTTCTGAAATGATATGCATGTCAACGAGACACAGTCAGAACCTATCTCAAAATCTGTGAGTAGTTTCTGCCAAAACGTTCTGTCACCAGAGCTCCTCAAATTTATTTTACGTCTTATTCGCATATTTCCGACGTTTGATAACAAGTGTTTGCAACATTCAAGAACTTCAACAGCACCGCGGTTGCCTTAGTTTGCCTTCGCGCCTCTCCTTAACCACACCCAGCGCCTCTCCACCACTCCATTTCGTCCGACACTCCTACTGTTTCCTCTCCCTCCTGTCGCCCGTCTGTTTCTGCGCCCCTTCCCGGCAAGTGCGGAAGGAAATCTCAACTCGAGACAGAAACGCTCACTAAAGTTTCAACCCAGAGAATTCGAAAATTTCCAATTTAGGGGATGCGTCTTGGTTATGAAGTAAAACCCTAAGTCCCTAGAATGGAAAAACACGCTCGACTTCCAACGTTGTTTTGACTTAGTGTATTATTTAATTTGATCTGATCCGTTGGAACTTCAGACACAATGGAATTCTAGTTTGAAACTAAAAAGTGGTGTAGTAGATGTTTGCGGCTCTTACAAGGAATGTTCGTGATCTCAAACGCTGAGAATCGTCCGAAATTCACCTCAAAATATAAATCGCTTATCTATACAATGACAGGCGCCATGCCCGTGCAATACGTATCTGTGTTCTGCTAGCATCTTTCGGCTGTAATATGTTACACATTTACTAATAAGCTGTTGTTATAATTAGTTATAATAATAATAATAATGATAATGTCTTTATTAATAGCGAGGCTCAGGCCATAGGGCCTGCTCTTCCGCCTAACCACTGAATTTAAATACATTTAGAGTAGTAACATTTTAAGAGGGGAGGACAAGCTGTACATTTACGTCTGGGAGAACAAACCTAGGGACCATCCCGGCATACGCCTTGAGCGATTGAGTAAACCCAGAAAAACCTCAATCAGGATGGCGGCTTAGGGCCGAACAGTTATGTGATTAGTATTCTGCAGTAGTGCGCGTCTTTTGTTTTTGATTATAAATGCGAGTGCAAATCGGTATCATGAGAAGAATTAAACCCACAAATATTGTCAAAATGTTAGAGATAAATTTGGAACCTTTTGGATATGGAAACGTAAGTGAAAACCAAAATATGTAGTTCGCGAATGTGATAATGCACAGCAATTCTCAATGCAATGAGAATGAGGCAGGAATGCATTAAAACACGCTGGATATGTAGTATAGTGATTTTTTAAAGGACAGGAAGAGCCAGTACTGAAGTGCGCTCTTCCAACAGTACAAGTCTTCATCTTCACATAACCTTTACAAGTGAGTGAGAACCATCTCGAACCAAAATGTCGAGGCCCAGTAATTTTCAAGATAATGACAGCATACAGGAACACATTCATGAAGACCATTATAATCGTAGCTTCAACATCTGTGGCAAACTTATGAGACCCTAATCAATGAAAATCAAAGTAAAATTCGACGTAAATCAAATTGCAAGTTAGTTAATATTAGAACGTGTCTAGCACAAAAAGAGGTTGATCCTACCTCAAGGGCGGCGGAAATCAGCAATTAGAAACTTTAAAAGGAAATGTAATGTCACCGTTTCATCGGGCAAGAGCGTTCGGATCTTCAGTTCCCCATTGTTCTCTGAAATGCGGGGACTAGAAACCAGGGATTAGTAATATAGTCACGACAGTAAAATGTAGGTTTTTGATCCAATTTTATCGATATTTTGTTTCTTCCCGTTATGAAAAAATCTCCCCTAGACAATTAATAGGTGATCATTCTAACGTTTCCCGCGGTAAGACTTGGTACGGTTGGACGCGGTAAGTTTTGCGGATTCATGCCACTGTTTGAGAATGTATTATTTATATTTTAACATATTTTATGCAGTTCTGAGTCTGAGGTCACACACATCTCTTATGAGAATTGAAATTTGCAATATTTGTATAACGTCATTACTCACAGTAAAATAATTGTGATTACCGAAAACAGTTTTAGTGTATCACAAATGAAGCATGTAATCTGTTTGTGAAATAATTGCGTATTGCTAGAATTATTGCTGATAGTATTTTATAAATTTATAAAATACTAACAATTAATTATGTACTCGTTACAATATTTTCATTTTTTATATTTTTTTAAAATTGTATTATTCTTTATAAAATTCTTGTTCGTATTTCTGTGATAATTTGTTCTCAGTCTCTCGATTTCAAATAGTAATATATAGTAGAAAATTAAGTGTTGCTCTAGCAATTTCTAACAATATTCAAAGCTCATCTTGTCAACAAAAACTGTGCCAATGTACTTCACGGCATCTTACTTCTCAAAGTGGAATCACTCAATCATAATCCGACAGAAGAGGGTTCGTGTATTCTTAATGTCTATTTTCAAGAGCGGTGATAAATTGGGATATTGGAAAGATGTATGGTCTTTAAGGTGTTTACGTTGGTGTTGAGTCAGAATTATACATCCCCATCGTGCTTCAGTTTTTTCACATCCCCAGTGGAATATCCCCCCCCTCCGCCTTCGCCGGCTATTGATTTTTCTTGTGATTTATAGTTAAGAGCTGTATCGCCGCCCATCCTTAAAAGATGTCTGAACCATTTCTTTGCCCGAGTCCCGTTATATGGATCCCAGCTACTGCCCTCCGGCTTAGTCCTGTATCTTCATTCATTCCTTCCTTCCTTCCTTGTTTTCAGCCGACTTCTTTAACTGTTCGCCGGAATTACAATTCTACCGCATGAGTGGGTTTCGATTTTCCATGAGTTAATCAATCTTCCCTTCCGATCACCACGATAAGGTTATTTCTCCATAAATATTGCAGGGAACGGGTGTTGTAAAGTTTGGGATTGCTTCGTTCTTTGAAACAGGCTTCTTTTTTATGAGCAAGACACACGCAGCATAAAATGAATACACAAGCTGTTTCCTTCTTAGTGTCTGTATCGGCTTATTTCAAGTATTTTGTAGGAAAATTTATAATACTTTGAACTTGCCTATAATGTTATCCCTGTTGAGAATCAAATATTTAAAAGTTTCTGATATTTCTTGCTTCGTTGACGTTAATGGGCAATTTTGTATAAAAATCCAGTGGAATACGTTTGAAGGCCAAATTAAAAATAAAATTATAAAGCTAAAAATGTGTTTCGTGAATAAAATTTTTAGTTACTAAGTTGAATAAACCTATGTAGGTGTAATAAATGAGGAAAATATTTACATTGCGCCTTTTTAATTACCTTATTACAAAGTGTTCATTTTTTTCTTCGAAAAATATTCTTTGAATAAAAAGGACAAAATGCTTGTACATATCATTCAAAGGAATGTAAATAAAAACTTAAAAGAATAATGTTTTTTATATTGTGAATTTAAGGGTAAAATATATTTTCAAATAAACGTTTGTTTCCAACCATTCTCAATTAAGAAAATAATTATTGACGTGAAGATTTTTTAGTTAGACAAATGTTTTGACATAACGCTAATAACGCATTAACAGAAACAGAAGTAATGACACAAAGAAGCAGTTGAGAATGAAGAAAAACCAACAGAAGTTGTAGGGAATAATATTGTAGTAGCCATTGTATAATTACGAATATTTCACTCGTTTCCCAAACGAGTAACTAATGCCTGATAAGTAAACATTTCTTTGTTTCGACCTCCCTCCCCATGTCCGCTAATAAGTCTTAAAATTTTTGCTCGTTTCACTATGATATCGCGGAAAGTTAGACATTCAAAGCCTTTGGAGAATATCCTCGTCCTTCTTTTCTGCAATTGAGCTGATACCCTAATTCAGTACAGTTTCTTCATTATCTTCCTGATTTTTACGGCTCATGTACGTTGCCATCTCATCACATGAGAACATTGGGTTTTATTAGTCAACACACTAGGACAAATGTTCTAAACGAAATATTTTTACAGATTACTCAGACAGGTTCAATTTCATCCCATTTTCTTTCAATTTTATTTTGGGTTTCCCCAACACGAAACATAGAAGTGTAATGTGAATTGCAGTTTGTAGTTTATTTTAAGGTTCTTCTTAGACATACAGGGCTTACGCACTGACGGGACTTAACGGACACGCAGGACAGTCAGACTGAGAGAAATGCCCAAAATTTTAAATAGGATTGAATTGGTTTTTATTTCAACTAAGTAACCATATGACTTCATAACATGAGAGCTATTTTAAAATCAGACACCTCAATTGTATTTATGTAGGTATAATGTAATAATAACAATAACAATAATAATAATAATAATAATAATAATAATAATAATAATAATAATAATAATAATGTAATAGAGTAAACCGATCCGGATAATCGAGATCTCTAAGGCGATCTCGGATGAAAGAATTGTGGGTTCAATTACCGCTTTGATCATGGTTGTGTGTGTTTGAGATGTTGGTTTGTGGTTGTCCCCGCAACCTCCTCCCTTCCATCCTTATCATCTCATACTTCATCCCCCCAGGGCTGACAACCCTGGGGTGTAAAAGTTGATTCGGCAAAAAAGTGCAGACCCCCTCCCCCAAAAAAGTCCACGTGCACTTGCCCCTGGGAGAATATGACTGGGCCTCAAGTTCGCGTGGTTCTAGGATGGCCAATTCGCGACACCAAAAAAATGTAGTAGAGTAAAAACGCCGTTTTTAAATTTTTGTATCTCGTGACATTTTTCCTCCCGCTCTGATCCTGTTGGCACTGTGCTAAGCGTGATTCCCGAATTTCCGTTGCGGCAGCGAGCACTCGCCCTGGCCCCGCAGGGCCTTCCGCGTGCGGGAGCCCCAGGCGCTGAATGGCATCTCGAGGGGGGAGGTGCGGTTGCGTCGCAGAGGCGCTTTCCATTTCGACGCAGCCCATTTGCCGGCGGCTCCGATCGGAGCATGCACCCGGGTCTCCGGGCGTTCTTCTCAGGGGCCTCTCCCTCTGCTGTCGCCTTCTCTCTTCCTCTCTGCTCGCCCTTCTCCTCTCCTTCCTCTTTCCTCTCTCTCTTCCTCTCTCTCTCTTCCTCTCTCTCTTCCTCTCTCGTCTTCCTCTCTCCTCTTTTCTCTCTCTGTTCCTCCTCTTCTCTCTCTCTTTCTCCTCTCTTTCTCTCTCTCTTTCTCTCTCTCTTCTCTCTCTCTAACCTCTCTTCTCTACCTCTCCTCTCTTCCTCTCTCTCTTCCTCCTCTCTCGTATTCTCTCTCTCTTCCTCTCTCTTTTCTTCCTCTATCTCCTTCTCCTCTATCTCTTTCTCTCTATCTCTTTCTCCTCATATCTCTTTCTCTCTATCTCTTCTCTCTATCTCTTTCTCTCTATCTCTTCCTCTATCTCTTCTCTCTATCTCTTTCTCTCTATCTTCGCTCTCTCTTGTCTCTCTATCTTTGCTCTCTCTCTTTCTCTCTCTCTCTCTTCTCTCTCTCTACTCTGCAAATATTTAGATCGTTCAGCAAAGCGAAGCACTTCAAATCATCTAAACTTCACTACTTTTCCAATCACTATCGTTCATGAAACCTCTTGCTCCCCTCCTCTCGTTCTGTCGTCCAACTGTTGCGACATTGGAAGTTTCGAAACACACTCTAGTTACGTTTTGAATTTCAATTTGTGCCTTCTGCAAGTTCTTGAATTGAAAACCAATCTTGCTTCGCCAAATCTCCTGACTTTCTAACCTAGATCTTGCTGAAATTAGCTCGCACCAATAATCACTGAATTATTAATCATTGATAGATATCCAAATCTAAATCGCGCACAAATACATATGTCTCTGTGAAAGTAAACTCCGAATCCCCCTTAAGAATCTAGCCCTTATTTCTGTACGTTTGGTTTACGCGAAAACCGACAACACATTCATAAATAGCTAAGCAAATGTACTATCATACCCTGCGTTCTTGACCATTTTATGACTGTCACTCACTGTTATTTCTGCGCTACTGCACAACTTGTGTCAGTTATAAGTAACTTGTACTCTATTGCTCCCTATATCACTTGATTATTAGATTACAACTTGATCTATCATAACTCTGTCTACCAGCCTTGATGAACCCATCTGGCTGCTCCTCGTTTCAGAGCATGGAATATATGTGGTCGTAATATGAGTACAATGAGCCATAATTTTAAAAAATAATCCACCTTTCCTCTTTTCAATCTCGTGAACTTACCATCTATACCTTCTAATGAAGCATTTTCCAGTTGTTATTCTAAACTAGGAGTGCTTCATTTCCCTATTTTTGCTTTTCTATAACTGAATGCTATCTTTGTTGAACTGCCTGCACCGATTTGCTCCATAGGAGTTCGAGAATCATTAAATACATTTTAAGAAGAAAAAACAGAATTGGTTAGAGTAATTTGAAAACTGTTGATACTCCACTTCTGTGTTAATACCCGCCAAAGTCAAAGGAGAACCACCAAAGGAGTATATCTATAATTTGTTACTTTATGAGGACAATCGTAAGAACGCCGATATTCTATCCATGGTAATGTGTATTCTATACTTACCAGCGATTACAATAAATAGATCCCCTCCTGATTTAGGCGAATATTCTATACGTGATCTCATACTCTATAGGAATATAGTATATTAATCCTATTACTCTTCCGCTGGCTATCTCTCGTCTTCCGGTAAGAACAGACTAAACACTTTAAGCCCAATTCCAAAATCCCGCAGAGCCCTACATCTTTGCAGAAACCTGACAACAAAAGTCGTGTCGCACAGCAAGTTACTTGTTGCTCTAGCGCCAACACTGGATTTTTAGTAACGAAAAGAGCAGATCAGATAAGAGTATTCAATGCAGCCAACGTAAAATCTATATAGAAAACTTATTTCATCGCAGTAAATGTTCTTTCCTTTTCATATCCGAGGAGGAACAACGTCTGAGATACTATGTTAATTTGTGGGCTTCCTTTTTCCATTACCCGCGAATATATTAATTGATTGAGAGTCTAGACATCTGATTGAACCCGATCTCAAGTGACTATACCCGTGTTCAGTGCTCGCCGCTACTGCGAGACCCAACTGATATCATCCCACTTATCTGATAACTGAATGAAGCTCTAAGTAAGAAAAGGTATATCTTTAATATCTATAAAATTTTTGGGGTACTTGCATAAATATCTCTTTTAGCATCTGAAAACAATTTCTAAAATTATGTTCTTCGACTCATCATCAAATACTCCAAAGAGTTTTTATTAATTTTCTCACAACTATGTACTCACAATGAATAATATAGAGAAAACAAAGCGAAAGATTATGCAATCTAATTGATTTTTCTATTCTTGACACTTCTTCTTTTCCTCCCTAATGTTCCCTCGCAACCACGAATGCGACTCCCATTCCCCCGCCCGAAATCGAAGAAAATGTAAATGAAAGATAAAAAAACCCGTCAGAGAGAACAATCCCATAGATTAAAGCTACGTTCCGTATGTTGAATTTAACTGTGTCATTTGTGAATAATAGTGTTTAATTAGTACGTTCGTATAAAATTATTTTTGATGTAGATGGCCAGCTTTGAAATTTCTATAAAAACAAATATTTGAGCTACCAAAGCAAAGACTTATCAAAATGCCCGTTTCTTAAAAGGGTTCTAGTGTTGACCCAAACAGTCAGCCAACAACAGGCAGACATGGCTCGTCCCATAGCAATCACGACTCAAAGACGAAATACCGTGCCATGAAGATTAATTTGGAGTACAGAAGGAACGAATATATGAATTGTAGCCTACCATAAAGGCATTACGAAACGTAAAATATACGGTTTTAATACATGTCCTTTTTAAAAAACTGTTTTCAACAAGTAGTTTGACGTAAAAAGCTTGTAAAATAATGGTTCAACGGTTCAAGATTGTGTTATGTGAATTCGGAGGCCGAAAAGCTCACTTGAACACTGTAGCGAAGCATCCATTTTGACCTAAATATTTAGTTCAGAGACGTCATTTGTTACGCGTTTCGATATTGTTTTCCTTTGTCTTCGTAGAGCAATACAATTATTCACATTCACAAGAAAAAGATAAAAGCCCTTTTATAATACCTTAGTTTTCCTTCATAAGATTATTATCAACTGCTTGAAAAATCTTCGAATGAAAAATTGTGATTCATTAGTTCAAAAAATGTGAATTGATCTGTACCTCCTACTTAAATCAAAATGGTTCATTCGAGCAAATAACTGAAATGCTGAAATTCACCTTTTCTATTAATATATAGCCTAAATGGTTTAAAAAAAATCTGACTGGACTGATTTGTCGTGTTCAGATCTGTCTTCAAAGAAACATACCATCCCAACTGGAGTATCAGAAATCTATGACCAAGTCCCGCTTCACTCTTGAACCCACTTCGGAGAAAAATTTCCGTCAAGTTATAAAATTGTGATTCCATCACTTATAACGCTTCTCTGTTGTTCTGCTAGCTTTTCGTTCGGGCAGTTCTACGTGATCACAAATATTTCATTCTGCGACGCTTTACGTCTCAGATAGCATGTCTCTTTCTATCGACCTTCCCCTCAGCGCAACCTCCGAGGTATATCAACAAATAAAATGTGAAATTTTCAAAAAAGTCCAATACTTGTCATAGCATAGATTGAAAGACGGGAATAAGGAAAAGTTCTTTCGATGCTTTTACTCATAAAAACTTTCCCACACCTAAACCAATATTTGAAAACCTACACTTTAGTCGCAATCTTAAGCTTCGGACGTAGTTCGTACCCAAAAATTAATACAAATACATGGAGCTCAAATGAAAAGGAAAAAAACGAAAATATACAAAAAACACTAAATGTAATGAAAGTATTTGCTTGATGATAAACTAACGATCGATCAAACAACAATAAAGGAGCGAAATATTTTTAATTATATAAAATAATTTGAAATTTAAATATCAGCTTGGAAAGTAATACATTATTTTAAAAATAGAAAAGAAACATTCAGGTGTTTAAAATAATAATTAAACAATAATGCATAATAAATAAATAAATAAAACAAATAAATAAATAAATAAATAAAATAAATAAATAAATAAATAAATAAAATTAAATGTAAATAAAATAAATGTAATAAAATTAAAATAAAGAAATAAAATGTAAATACAATAAATGTTAAATAAAAATAAATGTAAGTAAAATTAAATAAATTAAATAAAATGTAAATCATTTAAATAATTAGTAAATAAAAAATATATAAATTGGGTTAAATTCATTTAATAATGTAAATAAATATATTTTTAATTTGAAATTCATTAATAATTGCTAAATTAAAAAAAAATATATTAATTGTAAATCATTTAATAAATTGTAAATAAAATTATATTAATTGGTAAAAATTTCATTTAAAATAATTGCGTTAAATAAAAATATATAAATGTAAAATCAATTAATAATTGTTTTAAAAATAAATTAAGTGGAAAATTTAAAAAAAATTGTTTCCCCAAAAAAAAATTTCTTCCTCTTTCTTTTTTTGATG
>BOPP01000002.1:3937468-3947991 GCA_017312745.1 Gryllus bimaculatus | reverse complement strand
CCTCGCTCCAATCTCCCTCCCTCCTGTCTACCTGAATCCTGCCTTCTTCGCTTAGTCATATGTCCCTAAGTCTCTCCCTCCTCTCTTCTTCTCTCTTACCACTGCTCATCTTTTCTCTCCCCCTTTCTCTCCACTTCCCGCTCCTTTTCTCATTTTTTCTTATTTGTGTCTCAGTCGTTCTCTCTCTCACCCTCCGTTGTAGTCGCTGTCGCCGTGCGCACTTGTGAGCATACACTGTGGGGGCGACGCGCCCGGACGGGGTGGGGCGGAGCGGGGAGGGGCGGGGCGGAACGTACATCACAGCGGAAGGGCGCGATTTATGGAGTCGTTCAGTCGTTCTCGATCGGTCTTTTTGGAGCGCGAGCGGCGTCGCGCGGTGCAGGCGGATCGACGGCGGCTCCGGGATTCGAAGGCGCGAGCACTCGGTCACGGCTCCTGCAGCGCCCAAGGACTCAACCTACGAACATCATGGATCGAACTATGAACGAATGATCAGTAGCCAATCCGTTTCAAAACAACAGAACAACATACGAATTTCATCAGAACAACATGTGTTGTCTCAATACCGGTAATAACAAAAATTGTAGGCCTTTTCAAAAGATTTCGGGTTTATTTTAGGAAGTATTTGTTAAATATGTGAATTACAATATCAAAGTATGTACGTAATGTTGTTCGATAACAACAGGAAAATGAAATTCGTAAACCATATAATATTCAAAATCAGATATTAATGTACATAAATATATAGATGAAATTGAATACGAATGCTCTCTGAAGTAAACAATTTTCAATATATTTGTTTCTCAAATATCAAACATTTAATGATATGAAAAAGTTTTTATCGCCTTACTGAACGTAAATTTATGTACTCAACTAAAGCACTAACGGTCAAGAATTGAAAAAGAATATAGCATACAGAATAACATATTTAATCTAAAACTATGGCTAATAATTTTTTTCGGTATGCTTTGACACATTCTTGGTAAAACACATGAATTCTCGTTTAATTTTGTATTTTTTTCCAAAAAAGGAGATTTGCTCGAAGCCAACTCATTATTAAATATTCCTCGAAAAAGCAATTAAATGAATTTCTGGTCTGGGTAGCTTCATTATTTTTGTTAAAAATATTTTAATATATTTCCATTAAGTGAAGTCTGTTCGGCTCACAGTAGGTCCTCTCGTCCTGAATAAACCAGACCTTTGCTTAATAACTGAGACTTCACGTCGACATTGAATACGCGTCAAGTTAGGAAACAAATATTTCACCAACAAATATTATTTTATATTATGTATTCTTTAACGTTCCGTTTAACTGTTTTTTCTATGGTATTTCAACCTATATTCATACATATTTGTCCCTTATTAAACATTTCTTTCATTTTATGTTTCTTCTTCTTTTCCCCTTCCTACCTCCTTAGCGTATATTTCTCACTGTTTTCATTATATCTCATATTTTTTGTTCTTCTAATTTCTAATTTGTGAGAAATTAACGTAGTTTTTCCCACTAACATTTAAATTAATGTATACAAAAAAGTAATTTTACTTCTTTTTAAAATGTGTAATGCGCACCCTCACTTTAAGCAACTCTAACAAAAGAAGCTTCTAAAACGCTTTCCCTGATATCGTGAACATGTAAATGCCAATAAATATACAAACAAAATATAAATTATATCAGGCAATTGTGCAATATTTTCCTAAAATATATCGCAGATAATCTTCCAACTAACAAAATACACATGCAGTGAGAAGAGCCGTTTCATGCTCACGCGATAGCCAACCAATAGTCCCGACACACTCGCGCACATTTGTTGCGCCGACATTTTTAAATCAAATTTTATGCCGATTCATCCGTTCATTTGGTGTTTTGTATGGCGAAACGCGACTCGTAATTCTAGAAATACAATACAGCGTCTCTCCGGTGGTGGATGCGGCCGCTGCGGCGGCGGGGGCGGAGGCGGTGGGGCCGCGGCGAGGGGCAGTGCCAGGCAGATAACGCGGCTGCGCTCCCGCCCCAGAACAAAGGAAGGTCATTCGCTCCCCCTCCCTTGGGTCGGCGCGCTTTCTAGTAACGCCATGTCGAAGTCGTGACCCCTCCCAGCGTGGCCCCTTTGGGATATTGCGGGTGTTGGTGGAGGGGAGGGGGTCACGGCGATCGGAGTGCGGCCGCGTTAAGGGACGGAGGTGGAAAATAGCGAAGCGCGAATGCAATGGGTTTGCCGCAATCCGCGCCGCCGTGAGCAGCTTGGAAGTAGGCAACCTGCGAGACCCACATGTGCGTAAACAGCGTGGGTTGCCTATCTGCCCCTGCTAATGATACAGTGTTTTGTTGCTTTACTACTCGTACTTTGCTACTTTCTTTCGAGAAAAAAAAAGAAGGAAAAAAGAAAAAATCTGAATGATCGCTTATATCGAAATACAAGGTCTGTCTCATAAACGATTCGACGAAAAATTCATTAAACGATTTTTATTTTATGTCCATGTTTTATATGCGTTCTGAAAGTCCTTCACTGGGATGTCCTCTAATAACCTTGTAGCCGCCTTGACATTCTCGAGGGTTCCTAACTGCTGTCCTTTGTATGATTATTCAATCACCGGGGGAAAAAAGAAGTCGGGCGGGGCCAAATCAGATCTTGAGGAACGTTGAAGTGCCGGCCTTAGTAAGGTAATCGATCGCCGTAAGAGCGATGTGGCTGGGATCATTGTCATGGTGCATCATAACTTAACATTTCTTTAGTTGTTTTTGTAGGCAGAATGCAATACTTCAAACAATCTTTATAATAGAATATAATTGGGATTCTTACGGATTTCATTCGATGCAACTTAATACAATCGAAGGCATTTAGATGTATTTCCAAGCCATCATCGTCGAAAGTTTGAATCATTAGTTAGAGTTCGTGAATGGATGCATATAACCAACGAATTCAGATACCATTTCGAAGCTATATCCAGGATTAAGCCCTCAGAAACGATCGACATCTCATAACTGACGCAGGTGATGCTCACTCGATAATGTGGGTGCGCGAGTGTTCTGTGAAATGTTTTGGTAAAATTGTTCGGAAAATCGTCACAAACTTTCAGCAAGAAACTATATTAACTGCATATCTACTCATTATTGTATTTGCGATATTTGAACTTCATGAAGCACTTAAAATACTATTCTTATAATTTGGTGCTAATTATTAACTTTGAAGAAAAATTAAGTTCATTATTACTTTTATTCTTACAGCATACATTTTAGAAATGATTTGTTCATTCATAAAAACTGTTCTTTTTTATTTTCCCCAACAGATAAATTTAAAAATAATATATCTTAAAAATTCCGATCCAAAATCATTGCATTGCGGGTTTGCGGGTTTTCCTCTCCAGACATCTCCATAAACGGAAAACTGCCCAGCCGGGTCAAACTGTATGCTCCTGGATTGTCTCCCGACAGGTGGTGTAGTACATATAAATGTAAGTATGTGAGTGGGGATACAACAAGCAAGAGGGTTGTTTGGGGGGGGACCTAGTTATTTGTTAGGGTCACAGACCGCACGCACACACAGGCCACAGACCGCGCGCAATATTTCCTTCCTCTTGCTTGTTTTATCCCCACTCACATACTTACATTTATATGTACTACACTACCACACCTGTTCCGGAGTTCGCCTGGTGTTGATCGGAGATACCGCGGATGAGTACCGCAGTCCGCTAGAATTCTTCTCCAGAGCAGTGATTGAATTCGACCTAGCTATCTAGTTGGTTTCGAGCACCCTGCCACCGTCGGCTCTCAAACCATATAACCTCCTGGTCAGAGCCACTGCAATGGTAACCGTTGTTGCACATTTCTCTCGGTTCGAATGTATAATACGAGCAGAGCAAAGGCAGAGCAGAACAAAGGCTGGTGGGAGGCGATCGAGAAGGCGCACAGCGTGGGAGGACGTGCGGTGGAGGAAGGGAAATGGAAGAGGATACCACGGAGTCGCGCGCTGCCAGCGCCTCTATGATGGAGGTGTCCCAAGGGCCCCGAGGCAGCGGAGGAAGCCCAGAGAGGGCGCGCTGGTGGCGGCATTAGCAACGACCGGAGGGGCGTGGGCGGTGGGGGCGAAGGGAAGGGTCCGCTGAGCGAAGCAGCGCTGCCTATGGAGACGGTGCCTAGTCGCGTTGCTTCGTGAATGGCCTCAAAACTATTTCTGTTGGAGGTAGATGGATTGCAATGGATGCGGTGGCTACTGAGAAAATGTCGAACAATTGCGAAGGCCTTGGGGCGAGACTGAGTCGGTGGATGTTGCCAGAGTACCAGGACTGGTGGTGGTTGCGATGTAACCGAGTCGGAGGTAAAAGTGGTGATGGAGATAGGCGCGGTTACTGCGTGTGCTAAGTGCTGGTCGTAGGGACCCTTCGCTTCTCGAGTTGCTTAGCCCTGAAGTGCTGGGTTGCAGCCGGATCCCCTCCCCCTCACGACACCGTTGCTTACGTTTTCGAATTTGGAATACTCGTGCAAGAATTCCACAACGTTTCCCCGTTTCAAGCACAAACCCAACTTTGTGCTTCCTTGAATTCCCCCGTGTGCCGAATATATTGCAGAGGAGAGAGATAAATAAAGCAAGAGAGATACAGAAATTGTAAATTATACCTCGTAAAGTTTGTTGGAGGGCATAAGAACGATAATGTAAGTACTTCCTTCCAACTTTTAATGTGCTTCTGTGCGTATGCCAACCCAACTACTGTTTTTCAAAACAAAGACTATTATTCTGGAAACAAAATTTTCCACGAGTTTTGTCGAATATCATATGATTTTTTCATATTATTTCACAAACGTCATATGTCTATATTGCAGTATATTTTAGTGATAACTTGTAAAAATTCACATGATTTGAAGCAGATGGAAATATTTCTTAGAATGTCGCATTAAAATATCTACTGCGTTTTTAACGAGCGCTAGCCAGAACATTTCATTACAAAGTTCTAAGGAAAAACATGCGGACTTCTGCGCCAGACACAGACGGCAAAACGGCATTAGAGCAGCGCGGGCGACTTTAATAGGCGTACGGCAGCGCCCCATAAATAACGGACGACTGTGGGAACGAAGGCGTCGCGTTGGCGCTTCTCGGGGTGGACAGAGCAAGAGAGAGAGAGAGAGAGAGAGAGGGGGGGGGAAGAGGAGGAAGAAGAGATGCAGAGAAATAAAGGAGAAGGCAACTAATATTTAGACTAGAATGCATGAGCAAACGACGCCAAATAAAAGCAGATTAAGAGGAGAAAAAGAAGAGAAATTACGGAGTAGAGAATATATTTCGTATGACAACTTAGAAGTCGTAGAAGGAAAGGAGGGAAGAGAGAGAAGTTAAGACATAAAAATAAAGGGAGTGAGATGTTTTGCTGAAGGAGAAAGAACGATGGTAAATAAAGTCTAAAAGATAATGAATTTTTTCAGAACTGTGCGATTCCGCAAAATCAATTTATTCAAGGAAATCCACAAATATGTTCAAACTAAAGTTAAGGATGACAAGAATTAAATTCAAGTGAGCGCGAAAGCAAATATTCCCTAGTGGTGCAAAATAAGATTAATAGTAGTGACTGAACGCAAAAAAAAGTTGCAATTTTTAAATCGTTTGCTGTAAGTTTCATGGCGAACGTGAACAAACGGTTATGTATATAGTCCAAACACGAAGACTCTGAAGCTCATGAAAGTCTAAAAGAGATGTAAGTAATGGATGCTGAGAGGAAAAAATAAATATCAAATGAAGTGTGCTAAAATGTTTAGTATAGAAGAATTAATGTTCCAGTAGAACACAGATTAGCAATTCATGAAAGTATTGTTTTAATACAAGCCACTAGCTCTTCAAAGCCACAAACATGTTTTTTTTCAAATTTGGATCAAGCGCTACTGGATCCATCTTTCTGCGATGGCAAAACTAAGAATATGATTTAATCATTAATAATTTGAAATCTTTGTTAGTTATTTCTCTAGAAATTTAATTATACAAGTAAACAATATCGTCATTATGAATTAATTGAAAAGAATTATAATCAATGACAAAAAATAAAAAATAAAATTTTTATACTAATTTTAAAACAAATTGACTTATTATAATAATGTATGTTATTTTTCTAATACTATTTATGTAAAATTTCAGCGATTAATTTGTTTAAATTATTTAAAAAATTGAATTACAGTTGCTGCAGTATAGAATAGAGTTTCTTATACTAGTGTCTTACTGTGTTTAGTGTGGAATAGCTTTTCGATTTCGAACTATCCTCTTTCCAGTATTGTCTTGCTTTGTCTCCGCGTCATCCGAGAGTGCCCAGTACAATGTCGACCACGCAACAAGGCCCGCATTAGAGGTTTCCACTAAAAAACGTTTTTGGTGAAATTAGATTTAGGGCAACTTTTGAGGCTGCAAATATACCCTTTATTTGTTGACAGATCAAAAGTATTTGCGAGAACTTTTGGAGTAATCTTCGCAGGGAATTGGAAGTGTGTATGGAATACTCGACTACAAACATATATCCATTCTCATATTATAGTTTAAATGAAATATAATTAGTCCTAAAATAAAAGCCCGATTTAAAAACTGACTAGCAAAAAACCTGTGATACAATCACACAAAATAACAAAATAATTGAAGAAAATACAATATAAAAGTACAACATAAGCACTACGAGAAAGATTAAAAACCCCAAAGTAGTTTCAAGTCGTTCAGTACTTATTCTCCAAGACTAATGAAATAAGCGAGATTTTTAAATTCATTGTGAAATGTAGAGTTGAACATGTTTCTGAAAATTTAATTTAATTATTTTTTATTTATCAGTATCTGTTCATGTATGTTGCAAATAATGTATTCCATGATACATTGAACATGATTTGTAAAAGCGGTTACTGAACATTACGTTCTGTGTATATGTTACATTTAAAACCACTGAATCTTCAAACTTACACAACACTGTCTTTGGTTCGCAAATTATAACCTAATGAAACGTTAATTGAATGTAATATATTACTTGCAACTCGCGCAACATGCCAACCATGCCAAGACTATCTACATTACAAATACACAATGTGGTTCATCTTGAATACAACGTAATGACTAAGGAGGTCATAGAATTGTTCGTAATTTTAAGACAGTATTGACATTTACTAGATTTTTTACAAACATTCTGATAACAAGGGCAAATGATCTACGTCACACATTTATGTACAGCAAACATCACGAAATTTCGTTCAGCAGAAAACTCAATTTGAAAATATCTTTCTCCCATCGACGTGGTTTTCACCAGACCCCATCCGTTTTAATATCACTATGAATATTCTATAGTGTACGTCTTCAAATATTCTAATGTTTAAAAAATTGTTTTTTAAATGTAATGTTCGTTTTGACGTTTCGACACACCGCGATGTGCTCACTGGAAGGAAAATACTTAAATTTGTTCAAAGAATTGTCAACCGACCAGGATGCATCCGGGGTCTCCTGGTTTACTCCCAGTTTATTTTCTTATGGACATTTGTTATTCAGTAATATGGTCACAACTTGGTATTCTTTACGTCTGTAGAATATATTTCCAAGCCTAATAAGGAGGCAGGGCGTCCAAAAAGGAGACAGGGTGGTGTCGATCATTTTAAAAAGACATTCTTGCTGAGTCGTTAATTCGTCTGTGTCCAGTGGAGGCGCGGGCGGGCTGGGGAGTGGCGAATCGGAGCAA
Organism: Gryllus bimaculatus; assembly: GCA_017312745.1. Classification (NCBI taxonomy): domain Eukaryota; kingdom Metazoa; phylum Arthropoda; class Insecta; order Orthoptera; family Gryllidae; genus Gryllus; species Gryllus bimaculatus. Next base: position 3,940,308 of record BOPP01000002.1, on the reverse strand, counting down.
CGCGAGGCCAGTGAGATGGCGGCGGTCAGTGAGGGCGGATATGGTAGTGCTCTGGGATGAGGGCGTCGCGGGGCCGCGCGGCCTTGACCTGAACGGCGCGGGGAGTCGCCAGGGGGTGACGGGTAGAGAGGGCTGCGCGGGACGATGCAGGGTGGGGACGTCTCCGTGGGGAGACAAGAATGAATAAAAAGGCGCGTGGAGCACGACGACGCGAACCGCCGCGATCTGACGCGAACCGACACGAACCAACGTGGACCGACGCAACTGACGCATATCGACGCGGGTCAACGTGGCCCGACGCGGACCGACGTGGACCGACGTGGACCACCGCGGACCAACGCGGACCAACGTGACCAACGCGGTCCGACGCGAACGGAAGCTCCGGCACGACGCGAAACGAAGTGAACTGACATGGACCGATGTGGAACGTCGCGGATCGACGCGATACGGCGCGAACCGATTCAGACCGACGCAGAACAACGCACACCGCGTGGGGGCGCGAATCGACACGGACCGTCGAGGACCGCCGCGGACCAACGAAAACCGGTGGAAAGAGGAGTGAACCGGAAGGAAAAGGCGTTGGGAAAGCTGGGTGTTAAGGTGATAACCGATCCTCGCTAAACGGGGCGACGCAGACCGATGTGGTCCGACGCGGACCGACGCGAACCGACGAGAACCGACACAAACGTCACGAAGCGACACGAACCGACACGAACCGAGACGAACCGAGACGAACCGACGTGAACCAATGCGAACCGAAGCGGAGGATAGCATCATGACGAAGATCGCCCCGGACCGAGGCGGACCGACGCGAAACGACGTAAACTTACAGGATGATTTGCGGAATGTCGCGGATCGACGCGCACCGCACAACGCACACTGCATAGGGTGCGAACCGATACGGACCGACGCGAACCGACGCGGACCAACGCGGATTGACGCACACCGCACGCGGTTCCGCAAACCACCACGGGATGACACGGACCGACGCAGACCGACGGAAACCGGCAGAACGAGGAGTGAACCGGAGGGGGAACGTGTTGGGTAAAGCTAAGCTTTCCAGCGGTGGGCAGACTTCGCGAAGCGGGGCGACGCGTACCGACACGCATTGACGCGGACCGAAGCGAACTGACACGAACCGACGCAAACCGACGCGAACCGACGCGAACTGACGCAAACCGACGCGAACTGACGCGAACTGACGCGAACTGACGCGAACTGACGCGAACCGACGCGAACCGACGCGAACCGACGCGAACCGACGCGAACCTATGCGAACCGTCACGAAACGACGCAGGGTGAAGAGAGTAGCGTGAAGCGAAGCAGGATGGTCCAGCTGTTTCGCGGTGAAGAGGGCGGCGCCGGGCGCAACGAAATGGACCAGAAGGGCCGCGGCAAGGAAAACTGTGGCGCGAGCTGGGAAAGCTGGACGGGGCGGCGGCCGGGCTTCGCGGCGCCGCGCCGCGGGCGCTGCGCGAATTGATTTGGGCGGCGACGAGGGCGACGTGGGCGACGCGGGCGATGAGGGCGACGAGGGCCGGCGAGAGAGGGAAGGGCTCCGGACGGCGCAGCGAGCGCGCGGATGCAGGCGGCAGCGCTATTACGCGCGGGGAGCAGCCCAATGAATAGTTTAGCTTCGGGCTTGGCAATATCACGTCAACACGCCGTTATGGAGGTCGATTTGTGGAAATATTTATGCGGAAGGGATGTGTATCATTGTGTATCATGTTGTGAATTTATTTAAACACTTGTGTATTAATAAAAATGCATCCTTCTGTCACTCATGAAAATAATTCAGTTTAATTTTTAGACTGTTAATTGCACTCAACCAAAGTTTTTTCTGTTTTCTACAGTTAATTTTATTTTCTAGCAACTAAACAATAATTTTGTTGCGCTTCATCATTGGTATAAATTAATTATCATTCTATTTATATACTAACAGTTGCGAGACATCCAACTGCAATTGATACATTTATAAGGATTGATGAAAATAGGTAATAGCTCCATAAAACATCGTTTCTGACTATGGAATATACTCTGAATATGTTATCTCTTTATTGCAGTAATCAAATATTATGTATTGCGGAGTGTTTTAAAATGTTTTAATTCAGGTGTACGTCTGACCGTCGAGACAGAAGAGAATAAAACACAACGTGAAGTCTGCAATCGTACTCAACTCTTAAGAATTTAGATTGAATTATCTTTTGGCAGATATATTATAATAGATTTATCGTAAATGATTTAAGTTGTTTATTTCCGTAAAATATGGAAGTTCTTGTCGTTTACACGGTCACAGTATGTGTGCCATTAGAGAACATATTTTTAAAATTGTAACATAACAAAAATTCTGATTTAATTGTCGAATTAATTTTCACTTGAATGTTGATCTACATAAGGCAGAAGTTTAATTCGATCGAATACAATAGAACGTCAGGACCAACAGATGATGGGAAATGCGTACGCCGTGCCATTATTATCGTTGGTGGCAGTGGCGTAAAGGCAATATCAGTCATAATGGCACATTAGTGGCAGTGCCAGTGGCGACAGAACTTACGGTACAGTCCGGCAGCAGGGGCAGCGGCAGTAGTACATGTGCTGCGAATGGGTCCGCTGGAAGGGATAACAACGAGGATATTAATGGCAGCGCCAGTGGCGGCGGCGCGGGCATCCGGGAGTCCGTCGCTGGGCGAAGGGGCGCCGGCTGCCGATTTGCAACCCGGCGACCGGAAGAGGCGGGGCGCGGCGGAGGGGCAGAGGAGAGGGGAGGGTAGGGCGCGTGCAGCAATCGACCGCCGGCGACAGCTCCGACGCGTGAGGAACACGTCGCGCCCCCCACCCCC
>BOPP01000002.1:3918498-3937454 GCA_017312745.1 Gryllus bimaculatus | reverse complement strand
CCGTGGCACAGAAGCAGCTTTTCTGGGGTTTCAGGAATGGCTTTTTTGAGCACTTGACAAGGATTCACCTTGCAGTTATTAATAATGTAACATGTGCGTGCATTCAACACACAGGAGAATGTAAAAAAGTATTTTATGTATAAAAGTATTTATTACCATTGATAAGAACACTTCCCTTCACTTCACCTACGAGGATGCTGCGATCGCCCGTGAAAACTTATGGCACAGAAGCAGCCTTTCTGGGATTTCAGGAATGGCTTTTTTCAGTACTGGGATAATGATTCACCTTGCAGTTATCAATAAAATATCATGTGCGTTATTCAATTCCCAGTAGAATGTAAAAAAATTATTTTATATATAAAATGGTTATTCATTGCTATTGATAAGAACACTTCCCTTCACTTCACTTACGAGGATGCTGTGATCGCCCGTAAAAACTTCTTAAACAGAAAGAGCTTTTCCAGTGTTTGGGGAATGGTATTTTTAAGCACTATGATAATTATTCACCGTGAAGTTGTGAATAAAATAGTATGTGCATGTGTTCGATACACAGCATAACACAAAAAAATATTTGAATTTTTTACTGATATGTTATTGCGTGTTGTTGCTTTCAATACGGACCTCGGTATGCACTGCATAACTTAACTGGACCGAGATAATCGTGGTTACGAGGGAAATATGTAACCAGTTGAATGATGCTACATGTGTTGGGGAGAGAATTATGCGAGGGAAGTGTAAAAAAGACAAAGTTAAGTTAACATCAAGTTAATTTGTAAATAAGTAAATATGAATAATTAAACTTAGCTAAAAAATTAAATCTTGAATATACCACGAGCGTTAACTAGATTTAGTGATCGAGTGGCGACAAGATGTTCGAGGGCTCAAGTAATTTCATAGTAATATGCTGATGTGCAATAAACAAAACATTTTCAAATATAAATCTACATTTCCTTGATGGGCACCTACAAAGCGGATATATTCACTTCATATTTCCAAAATCTCATTTACAAAGATATTGTTTGAGATCCGCAATTTGTACATAAATATGTTGGATATTATCATATAATTTCTTTCATTTATTACGGAAGAGAGCATATTAAGAAACTGTTTGCTGGAAGAATGGGGAAAAGTACCATGTAATAAGAAACCTAAAAAATTCTGTTAGTAGAATATTTTTGTGATTTAATTTAGTTTACTTTCATTAAAACTAAATAATTATTATATGTCTATAAGTTAATATATTACTCTTGTTCATCATGTTATTGTAAAACGTTTTCCGGAATAATTCAGAACCGGTACAAATCCATCAAATACCCTATTTTATGGTATTTTTAACCAGCATAAGAGCCCCGACAGTAACGAGAAATCTTAATCTCTCATCCCAAAAGCGAATATTTCGAATATGTAACGTGTTTTGATGTAATTTGCCAGTGTTTTTCTGATATAATACTGTTTGTATTTTGCTTATCGAATTTTACTTGTTCTGAACATTCAGGAGTTTCAAAAATATCTTCAAGGAATGTTTTTTGCGACAAACGCCTAATGAGAGTAAACGTTTTTAGATGAGGAAATTTCAAATAATAATTGAGATATAAACTCTATTACTTATAAAAATTCTGAAAAATGCTCACTGAACTTATTTGTCTAACAGTTCACTGGTGATATGATTAAAACACTCAATTTGCTGAAAATTCGGTTCAATAATGTCTGAGAAAATATACCAAATTAAGTTAAAAACTAATTTTTGTTTTAAACGTACGTATATACATGATTTTGTATGGTACGAATAAGATTAATTCGTTTATTTGTTTTTCATAAAATAATGTCTATTACATTCTCATTTTTTATTATCTAATTATGTAATAATAGCCTGGAATAAAAGCAATCTGCAGGAATAGAATACTATAGGGAAAACCGATATCCCTTACAGATTCGAAATGAAACTCGTAAAAGTCAAATTCAGTATCACTTGATGTGTAATTTTTTGTAAGCGCGAAGGAGGCGAATTTCATTTCGGGTAATAGTATATCGTGAAATATCTGCTTCGAGAGCCGATGGCGGTGACAGATATTCCACTTGGAGACCGAAGGACAAGGACGAACTAACTTAAGTAAAAAAATCCACTAATTCAGAGCTGGTGACCCACAGAGGGTAGGGAGAGATCAAGGTGAAAGCAAGACGAGGGAAGGAGTGGGGAACTGGCGTGGGAGGGGCATAGTTCTGCAGGAAAAGCGTAGAAGAGACGCAGAGTGAGGGCAGTGTGGGAACAAGTCCATAGTGTTCGTTCAGGGGAAAGAAGGGCGGAAAGAATAAGAAAAGATGTAATTAACTGCAGTTAAGTAAATTTCGGGTGCAGTAATTTCCAAAATAACTTAAATCCAATAAAACATTAATGATAATAATCATGATTATAATAATAATAATAATAATAATAATAATAATATATTATTGTTCATAACTTGCCCCTTTAGTTTGGAACAGACCTTTTAAACTATTGTGGTATCTGCATCAACAATACACCTAAATGTGTATTTGGTATTACATTTAATTATGCAACAGTTTCCAAGATATTTTTGTCCTCATCGTCAGGCTATAACAAAGAAATATATACAATTAACAATAAGTGAATAGTTATCAATTTATGTACATTGAATTTCATGAAGAACATGAAATACATTACACTCTACCCAATATTTATTCAGTATAATTATATGGAGTTTACCTTACATAACTAACAATAATATCATACCAATCTATCTATACTGCTTATTAAATCATTAATTTGTTCCAAGGCTCCTTGGTATGGTAGCACGCCACGTTATGTTTTATAGGCTAGTACACGCCACGTGGAATACGATTCCAAAGAATTCGCAGGACGGTTAAAGAGTGAGTACATGACGAGCAACAGAACATGTCCACGAGGTTGACCGGACGGCGACAGGGAAAGTGCAGGCGAGGTGAACGTACGCCAAGCAAAGGACAGCAAATAAGGCGACAGAAGTCAGGGCTTCACGACGGAGGCGCCGCGTGGGGAGAACTGCCACAACACATGCTCATCTAGAGCAGAACGAGCGCCAGGCGACTGCACGTCGTGCGGTGGAAACTAAACGACGGTAGTGAATTAGTTCACGTGATTAAGTCAAAGATAGTATATTGATTCTGGGCAAGTCAACTATTGACATTATTAGTATCGTAGGTGTAGTGCATGTTATATCTAAAAAGAGGGGGTGGCTCCTTCGGTCTAACTTGAATGGCCCACACGCTGGCTTGCATGTTTCCCTGAGCTGGTATCTCCTCTAATGAAGCATCGTCGCCTGACGGATCTCTTAATATATGTGATAATGTAAATTAAATGATATGTACGGGTGTATGTGTGTCTGAGAGAGAGAGAGAGAGAGAAAGAGAGAAGGTAATGATGAGAAGGAAACATCACGCGTGGTTCGTGGCCCGTTTGTTAGGCCAGTGCTCCGGCATTTTCCTGTTGTTGAACCGCAGAAGCCATACTCGTAGACCATTTCCGATCAGAGCAGCCGGCCGCAAGAATTGTATCAAAAATCCGCCGCCGCCGGGCCTCGAACCCGACGACCTGGCGGTGAACGATTCCTCCGATGAGCGCGTATCGCAGGAAGGCGCAGGCTGCGGGCGGGACCTCGGGCGGTGGCAACGGCCGCCTCTCGCAGTGATTATTGATCCCAGCGAAGAACCACGCGTCGCGCCTCGTGTGCTTCACCGCTAGCCCGCAGGCACACGCACGCACACGCGCGCGCGCGCGCGTGCACACACATGCACAAGCGTATGCGCACACTCGCGCACGCACACGCACACGCACACGCACGCACGCGCATGCACGCACACGCACGCACACGCACGCGCACGCGCACGCGCGCACGCACGCACGCACACGCACGCACACGCACGCACACGCACGCACACGATCGCGCACGCACGTACACGCACTCACACGCAAGCACGCACGCGCGCACGAACGCACACGCAAGCGCGCGCACATACACATACATACACATGCATTCGCACCCACATATTCAAGCGTATAAGCACGTACGCGCACACAGGCAGTCTGGCCCATTTAGTGCATTCCGTATTAACCGATTCACTCGGTAGGGGTGACCGCTGGTGTGGATGGAAGACTACTCACCTTCCACCGCTGGGTCTCGAGTTCGAATTCCGGTCCATCCTTGTGGAATTGGTGGTGAGCAAAGTAAGATGTCAGCATAGTCTTTCACGGGCGGAGTCAGAATATACTTGGTGGTCCAGTAGGCGCCGGATCCAACGCACAGATACCAACATTTTGGCCGGCATGCTGCGACCTTCCTCGGAGAGAAATGACTTATAAATGTTTCCTCCCCGTACAGGTTTATCAAATGAAATCGTAGGCTTCCGCGGCTGGAGTCAGTATTTACTTGACTGTCTTGGAGACGCCGCGTTCTAAGCACAGTTGCCAATGTTTCGACCGCCAATTTGCGAGTTTCCTTAAGGAGAAATGGGCGGAGATGGACTGCGCGCGGATTTATATAGATCGAGGTTCTTCTCCACCCGTCAGCAAATTGGCTGGAAGATAGATCAATTCGAAGAAGGCATCGACCAATGAGGCAACGGGCCGGTACGGGAGAAGAGAACTGCCCATAGTCAGACCTCGTGGAGTAGTGTGAACCACACCTTGATATGATCGGGCGTCGCGGTAAAAAAACCTCTTTCCAATCTGGGTTTGGGGGATGTTTGATGATTACCACCGCCTCTTTTACTCGCCTCGGTTTCCAGTGATCTTCCCTGGCCAGGAAGCTGGTGTTCTCAAATGTAAACAAAGTGAGTTCGCGACAGGGTTCCTCAGTGTTCTCTTGTTTTCTCTGCCTCCCATTCCACCATTTATCCGACGTTCTGTTAAAAATGTTAAAATAACCTACTAAAAGTGTGTTCAGTAATTCTCAGGTAAATTTGAAGTGCTTGTATTGTAGATTTGGCAAATGTTTTTCAGTATTTTCTTCGTGCCCAGCTCCATTTGCTGATTTTCCCATTATCTGCTGTGACAATTTTTAAAAATGGAGTAAAGAAAGGACATCGATGCTTTTCTCTGGTTAACTTTCTTCTCATACATTGTTTCATTAGAACATGCGTTGTTTTAGTAGATTTATGAGATCATAAGGTGTTTTATTAGATTGTTCAACATGATCCCCTCTTAACACAAAATGGGAAAGTGTTCTTCAGCATTTTAACAACGAATTTGTTTTTCACTCAGTTTGCATTCTAAATACTCATTCTCTCTTTCACAATTGTGCCTTCTTCACTGCGAGTTGTCAATTCCCTAATTCGTACCGCATGGATACCATCCGCCCACTCTTTCTTCATATCAATCTTCTTTCTTTCGATCCATGTTCCATCGTATGTCTTCACACTCCGCCCTTCTGTTCTCGCCTTCCACATTCCACTGCTCCTTTTGTTAGGGCTGCCTCCTCGCTCCTCGACCGCCTGCAAGCCGAACTCCCAGCCTCCACATTCGAAATATCACGTTGCCTTTGACTGTAGTTTCCAGGAAGTCTTTCTGTGTGGAAATCTACCTTTGAAAGCCTTCGGGGAAAATTCTCTGTGTTCTAATTTCACAACTCATCTCCAGCAGGTGCACGTGACAGAACTGACAGGAAAATAACTGTTAAACCCTGTAAATATTTGTAGTTCCCTGTAATGCGATAATGTAATTCTGGGCATTTCCATTTAAAAAATTTCAGTGGCATGTGGCATGGCAAGTGAGCAGAGCCCTTGATAAACATAAAGTGACAATTTTCAATCGATACGAATAAAAAATAACACGATGTGAGTGTAGATGTAATAAAAATGCAATATTTTCAAAATCAATAAGAGATTCTTCATATATCTGTTTTAAAGGCTAAGTGATTATGTTTGGTATCTGGCTGTATGTATCATTCCTAATACTGTGCTGTAACCTTGCGCATGAAGCTCTTCGGATGGTCCACCCTTATTGGCTGAAGCCGCATGAGTGTGCCTAGCAGAAAACCCAAGTCATTGCACCGTGGGAACGGCCGTATGAGGTGGTGGGATTGTCCCGGCAGGGGCGGTGCCAGCTGGGGGTAAATACATGGAAGAGGAAATTCTCCGCTAGCCGATGTGTAGGTCAGTGCCTTACCTCGCATTCCTTGGGAGAGAAAAACAGTAATATTTCGGATTGAAACCTACACTACACTAACGGAACAAATATAGTCGACCCAGATTATAGCGAACTCGGATATAATGAACTCTGGTTTATAGTGAACATATGTCAATGGTCTTACATTACAAGAAAGCATAAATAATTGCGATTATAGTGAACCTGGACCTCGGCTGTAGTGAACGTAGGAAAGACCTGGAAATTAATTGGATCTCGTATGTTATTAGGCGAGTTGAAGGGCCTTTGGAGAGTGGGAAGATGTTGCAACAGTGCAAGAGATATTGAAAGGTGTAAAGATCGCATTTAGATACTTAGCGACAGGGACAATGCAGAATCAAGTATGGAGAGAGCACGAACTCTGAAGAAGGATCTAGAGAAATTAATAATGAAAAATTTAGGGAAAAAAACATTTAAAATAATTTATTTTGAAATGACAAATAAAGCTGTTGAAATTTTCCTGCACATATATATTATTAAAATCAATCATTATAGAGACATTTTATTTAATGTTGACATTGGATATAGTGAACCTCTGTTATAGTGAACCAAACCTGTTACTCTCCAGAAGTTCGCTATAACCGGAGACGACTGTAACCATAGAAGTTGACGTGGCTGAGAACGTCAGTTAATCAATCAACAGTTTTTTGTAACTCTCCACTCAATTACCCTGCTACACATGCCCCTATACTTGGCCTCCCTTCCTCTAGATCGTTGCTATTCTTTGCTGGAACTACGCATGTGACATCGCTGTCGATGTTTTCAAAACGTCGATGTTTTCAAAACATCGATGTTTTTATAAAATCATCGATGTGTTTAACGACATTTTCTCTGTTCGATGCCTACTACATTTTTGATTTTTGTTTAACGAAAAAAGTTCATCGTAACAAAATTCTATTCTAATTTTGAGATGCACAGAAATTTAATATTTTTCAAACCATTGTGAGTAATCGTAAAATATATATATAAAATCGAGTTGTTGTCAGTAATGCGGTCTGTATTATTTTTGAATTATCGAATCAAGTAATAGAAGTTTCGTTAATTGTTCTGTTAATGTTTGACTTTGTGTTTTCAGATAAATTTTAAATAAACGATATCAATTTCAAATTAAATACTTCCCCAAAAACTTAAAAGGTTACTAATCCAGTTTTTTGTAAACATTCATGATTTAAAACCATTGGCGATTTTTTATTCACGATTATATAATTTTTGATGTTTAAGAAATATCGATGTTTTGTTGGCGATGTTGCATATCTGGCTCGAACCGGCTATCTTTCCCTCTCTCCCTCCCTCTCTCTCTATCTTTCTTCTCCGTCTCGTGTCCGGATCCCCAGAGGGACTTTACTCTCATGCTGACCGTTTGCACGACCCACCTCTCTCATGCCAACTTTATGTCTCTGCCTGGCCCGACTTTTCCAGGGCGTTGCTTCCCGGTCACGTTTTGTCTTTGTGTTTCTTTAGCCGACTCAAGCCTCCTCATATCTCATGAAAACATACGCAATCTATTTTTCTTTCTTTATGTCTCCGGTCGGTCTTCTGCTGTAGATGCGTGTGCGTATTCCACGCTGCAGAGTTGGTGTTACTTTTGTGAATTTACTCATGTCAAGAGAAACGTAGTCTCGTAGTTTTATTACATATAATAATAGTGTAATTCTGTTAGAGAGTTGTTCATGTAACAATTATCACTACTGATAGAAAGTGTGTTTCTATCAAAGGATGCAATATAATTTCTAATATCCGCAATATTTATTAAAATATCTCTCTCTCTCTCTCTCTCTCTATATATATATATATATATATATATATATATAGAGAGAGAGAGAGAGAGAGAGAGAGAGAGAGAGAGAAATAAATATCTGTAGCATATTATTTTTACTCTTTCTAAAAGCCCATACTATTATTTTTGTTAATTGAAAATCAACATGACTGAAAATAGCCTCGCAGATACGTTAATAAAACCGTAATTTTTTTCACTATTTAACTGCAGAGACAGTACTTTCTTGTACATCATTTTCCTACATAGTTTCTTCCACATTCAATGCAATTACGCCATCGGATATCGCATAAGAAATCGTTGTTTTCTTGACGTCGTAGATACTCGTGCACCGTCGATTGGACGTCATCAGACAAACTTTTGTCCTCGAAGTTGCTCATTAGTGGACCAAATCTGGCGAGTGATAATTGGACAGTGTCAAATCTTGATGCCATGGCAGATGTGAAGGGCACTTGAAGCACAGGCATCGATTGTTTTCATAGTAGCAAGAGCTGAATGCGTTATCATGTCGAAAAATCCCCTGCACTCAGCAAACTGCTTCATTTTGTGCCAACTGCTGACTTCTAATTATTGTGAGTTGTTTAGAGTAGTTGCATAATAATCTAGTAACATCCGTCTATCCGTCTTCCGTACGTTACCCGCTGTTAGACCGCGTCCCGTCCACTAATGATGACTAATAAGATGTCAATCAATACGTCTCGGACGTGTAATAGAAATATGTTAATTTTTTGCGGATTCATCCAGAATATTAAACGATATTTCTAAAAAATAATGTTTCTATTGCATTTTTGGTGATTTACAGAGGTAATCATTATTAAATCGATTCCGAACGGATGAACAAATCGACTGACACATACTTAACTGGTTCCTTCAAGGATATTTCGGAATAATGACAGAAAAACCTATATTTTTTTTGTTTTCAATGCAGTACGTGCTTGAACATTGATGAAACGTTGGGAGTTACTACAATATTATTTCAGCAATTTCATGAATCGTTACAGCTTAATTCAACAGATTGACAATAATTAAACCTAATTTTTCAATGAATCATTGAGAATGTGTCGGAGAGGGAGTTAAGCGTCTAAAACGCGATTTGGGAAGATTTAAAGCCACCTGTGAAGCTGATCACATTGGATTTCTCTCACCCAAACAAATCAATTGGCTTTGCTTATAACACAATATTTCTAGAATTTTCTTAAAGAGTTCTAAAAACAAATGTTTTGGGAGATTTTAACGCACCTAAAGCGCTGAAAAGTCTGGTACGTTAAGGCCTTTCCCACTCCGTGTGAATCGATTATTCATTGAACTGTGATGGTTTTTACTTTTCTATTAATAAATTAACTTAATGCGGAAAATAAAAATATCCATTAAATTATTTATTTGAGGCCGATAATTGGCAGGTATACACCATAGATTTGAACACGGCAACTTACTAAAATATCAAATCAAAACGCTTTGAATTTTGAAAATAAAAGAGAACATTTATTCGTAATAATAACAACAAATTTACATAATATTGTTTACAACTAAAAAGAACAATACAAAAGCTAATTAATAGAATAAAATTCCAGAATAGTACCTACGTTTACCTTTTTACATCTTTCAAAATAATGTCCCTTATTTATGTCCAACTCTCTGTATATTTTCCCATCGACTCTCCCAAATATTCCAGATCATCCTTTTCTTCCTTAATATTGTCCTCAATTGTATAGCCAATATAACATTGTCCTTCTCACATCCAAATTCCTCACTGAGTTATTCAACTCTGTCTAAAAACTTCATTCATCATAAACGTCATCATTTCAGAACGTCCAGTTCTCCCTCTGGTTGTTGATTTCATTCATCTTCTTACGTCAACCGTTTCCATGTCATCGAAAACATCATTAACCTACGTTTTTATCCCAGCAGGATATGCATAAACATGTCATTATTGATATGTATGGTGTTGATGTTAAATATACTCGAAATAAAACCTTTAATTTCCATTCGTTATAATACTGACGAGAGTTTGTAGAGACTGTACTGACGAGAGACGCTGTATTGACCATAGTTCCACTAATATAAAGAACCCCAGGAGGTTTCAAGAAGCGATTAGGCATGGTAACAGTTTCGACTTATTTTCTAAACGTCCGAAAAAAAATCTACGCTAACATTTATCACTCCCCCGCCCCCTTGTGTGAGCGACTGTTAAAGTTAACTCAGAATCGTAGTATGTTGTCCATTCTTCTTGTCACTTGACCCGCAGAATTCTAATTTCCATTCGCCGATCTTCTGTACGCCAACATTTCAACTCGTAGGAGCCATTAAAAGAGCTTCGCTGGACTTTTAAAAGTTCCATGTCTGAAAGCAAATTTTCATGGAAACATTCTTTTAAACAATGAATGAGTTGATGTAAAGTCCTCTGGACAAAGTAGCCCTTCAAAATGGAAAAAGTTGGGATACCTCTTGACTTTGAAGTCGAGTGGCCCCAGTGCGAGCAATGGGAAGTGTGCCCAACGACGAGGAAGGAAAGGGGGAGCTGGGGTCCCCGAAGATCCGTTGCACTGCCACGCGCGTGCGCGATTTATTACGCCGAAGAAGGCCGGCCATCTTGTTCGGCATGAAACGTTCTTTCCGAAAGTTTGCAACTTCTTTCGAGTGTTGTCCTTGCCGATCTAAGGAAGAATCAAAAGTTATTGCATTACTCTCAGCAAAAAAGTGAAATATCAAAGAAAAATAGCTGTTTACTGTGAAGATGTATTACGTAAACAGAATTGATACCAATCAACTGATCAATACGAAAGATCTATGTTGTGAACTTGACCCTCGATTTAAATGAATACACCGGAGAATAAAAGTGCTTCACAGTTCATGAAAGTATTGCAAATTGTTGGTGTACGTCGTGTAAACAGACGATTACTTTTCTGACGATACAATTAGGAGCTCTTTTGCGACCTCCGAAAACTTCAAGTTGCAAAGTTACAAGAGAAAAAGGGCTTAGTGAAGTGAATTTTGTGGCTTTAAACGAAAGCAGTTTTAGTTAAATTGAAAATTTTATCAATTGTGCTAGGTTAAAGATCGGTTTTTAATTCTGAACTCACGTTTTGAAAAGGTTCATTATAAATGTTTTACCGTTAACAAGAATAAAAATAAGTTGTTTTATTTTATGGCCTTTCTTTGTTACGTACTCCTACTTTTAATCCTCCAGATACTTAACGAGTAAACTCAATAATGTAGATCCACGGGCGATCTTACTCCTTTCTAAATGTAAAGACATCAGATATGGTCATCAATTCAAAATGTCATTTATCTCATTGTTTTGTTTAAAACACCATCTATTATACGTGTTCTTTTTCCCTAGAAGTGAGTATTGACCGTGCTGATAACTAAATATCCTTTGTAATGTTTTTCTTAGCATACCCATCTGCTTGTTTGAAAAAATTTCTGCAGAGCTTTTGAGTGCAATGTGCTGATACGATACTTGTAAATTCCATCGAGATTCATCCCATCATCTGGTTGTTTAAAGGACAAAATAACAACATTTACACATTCAGAGAATATGAAACAGTGATTATACGGAGCAGAAAAACGGCGTGATTCAAAATAAACTATCTCGTTTTATTACATATTTATTTCTTCGATGTACAGACTTATCAATTATAGCACATATACGTTTTGAATCACCAATTCACGTTTATGGAATAAAAACGTCCGTGACCCATTTGAAATCGTACTACTCCAGCATTGGCCTGATGTTGATCGGAGAACTACGTAAAACTAACGATCTGAGCAGCAGGCTGCTAGGATTCTAATCCATACAGCACCGGCTGAATTCTACCAAGATATTTAGCTGGAGGCGAAAGTCCTGACTCTGTCTAGACTCGAAACTTAAGACCTCCCGTCAAAGGCACTGCAGTGACATCATTTCTTCTGAGCCACCTTTGCCAGTCTTCTCGCTGGTCTGCAATCCTGCGTGGCTCATCGTAAAATAAATTAAATTATTTTTTGACTACAGCATCAAAATTATTTTGTGAATGTACTTAAGTATTTGTCTTATTTATTATCTCATTTTACCTTTCTGTTTTGTTTTATATGTTTTTGTATATATTTCCATTTTACACGATATCCGATACATATGTCTTTCTTGTTTTGTTTCTTAAATTTATAATATTTATTTTATTCAACGATGAGCTGAATATATAATTTAATCGAGTTCATATTTACAATGTTCGGTTGTTAAAGCGAAGTCAGTAAATGTGTTTCTGAATTCGTTGTATTAAATGTGTGCTAACATGAAAACAAGGTCAGCGACGTGTATGTTTATTCATATTAGCCATTTAATACCCACAAAGAATGCACAACAATCTGACACCTGTTTGCTGTATTCATAACATCACCTACTCATTTTAGTAGAATATTTTTAATCAAATCCACGTATCCTTTTAGAAATTATGGAGCAACTGATCATAGTATATGCCTGCCTCGATTTAACATGGCAGGCGGTATTTATTTGCATAACGTATTCAAATGGAGTCAAGCGTGTTGTATTTAACGAATATTGACATGGAACATTCATATACACAATATACCATTACAAATAACTAGGTGGGTTCTATAGAATGACGCAGACTTACTCATACTAGTTAGATTTCTTTTTCTCTTCAGACTGGGCTAGATTTTTAATTTTTGGTTTTCCTCCCACCGTCTTTCTTGCTGCAGTCTATCGGCGTCTAAATGACCTCCCAGTGACACTCGCGTTTCCTGCTGCTCCACTAGAAATATTCCCAGCCTTTAGCCCCCTGAACCTAGCGTTGACTTATCTCGGCCCTGGACGTTTACATACTGACCAGTGGTACCCCTTGGTCTCTTGTCAGTTGTTTTATCGGTTCTGGGTGGAGAGAGCCATTCAGTGCCTCAATTGCACACGTAAATCGTATAGTTGCCTACCAGGCCAAGATATTATAAACAGATTAAAGTATAGTAGTATTAATTCAGGGGGGAGTCGAAATGCATTCCATTCCACTATCACAACTTAAAACATGTGTATGAGAACAAACGTTTTCACTTTCTAAATTTTAATGTTTTCTCTGAGAATTTATTTTACGGAATCTGAGAACTGAAATTTATCCACGAACGTTTTCTTGAGCCTTTATTTTTCTAGATGTAAGAGGATTGGGAGAGGGATTGTAATTCTACATCACTACTATTATATTGAAAATCAGGTAGGACCAACGCGAACGTTCGCCGCCCTGCCTTTCGCTTGTAAGACCTACTTAAAGTGAGGCCAGCCAGTCTGTGCGCGTATGAAATCGATACGCTGACCGGGAAAGAGAAACAGCGTGGTGTAGTGCGTTTTTTGACAGCACAAGTGGTTTCAGGAGGAGAAATGCATGCCAAAATGTCTGTTGTATTGTGTGATGAACACAGTGGCAACTTCTTACGTAATAAAGTCCAAATCCCGAGAATGTTAACAAACGGCATCATTCTGTTGCACGATAATGCTCGCCCACATGCTGCCAAGGTTGTTTCAAATATGCTGCCGAAGTTCTGATAGAAAACTCACACCTCTACCGTAGAATCCAGGTCTATCGCCATGTGATTTTCAAATTTTTTGGAGCCCTGAAGATATTCATTGCCGTCGATTTGTGGTGGGCGAAGAGGTGCACGCCTGGGTACAAGGATTGCAGCGTAGGCAACAGCAAACATCTTTCTGTGAAGGCATTGGCCGCCTTATCTCATAGTGCGATACATTTATAAATAGTTTTGACGATTACTTTTGAAATAATAAATAGCTTAATTACTTTTTCCCCATGTGACTCGTTTTCATTTTATTGACCCTGATATATTAAATCGGTAGTTCGTTTTTTATATCCAGGAGAAAATATTTTCTTGTTCACAATTTTTGTGTAGAATTCTCATTGCTATCATTATGTAACTCACGTAAACTTGTGTGTGTAATAATAACAAAGTAATCATCATTTGTGTATTTTCGTTTTGAATTAGATATTTTATTGACATTTTCAGTAACCGTTTACTCTTTATTTATAAAATAATTAAGGAATGGTTTCAATAGCAATGAAAATTCAAATATTAACGCTTAAATAAAATAGTCTTATTCAGGCCGAACATTTTTCGTTATTTTTTATTATTCATCCTTCCTTGAGTCACACAATTCGATCGAAAAGATTGCCATGAGTTCCAACACAACGCACATTAACGGAAAACGCGTCAGTCTTGATGAGAACAGCTAAAATTGCTAAAATAATAAATATTTAATTCCTTCATAATTAGACTTTTTCGGGTTGGTAAGCCGTGGTCCAACGGAGACTGGACCAGAGACTCTGTTGGACCACGTCCTATAAACCCGGAAATTAATTTAGTAGAAACCGATCGTGAAAGCTTACATTGTATATTAATTTAATTCCTTGTTTCACCAAAACGAAAGGAAGTAAAATTGTGCAATAATTTCTTTATTAGACGTAATCTCGTTGTATTTGCATTATTATGTAACAAAATTACAATATTTATTTTTTCTAAAAAAGATTTACCGAACAATATCCATAATTTTGCTTTTCCACCTTATGTTTTCGAAAAGTGTCTTTGCAATTATACATAAAAATTAAACACGGTACAAATGGTTTGTAGTAATTCTAGCGGATAAATTATGGAAATGTTCGTTGACTTGATCGAATCTCGCGCAATACACGAATGTTTTATTGGAGTGTTAGTAATGAGTAAGACGAGTTCATGAGAACATAAATCACCCAGCCAGCGATGTTTTCCGGCCATGTGGTATAATAGCGTAGGGACTCAAAGTCGCCCGAGAGAACATAAATCAAAAACAATTGATCATGTTTCAAAACCAATGTAATTCCATCAAAAATAGAGGATTTCTGTAGAACATTTAGAAAAATTAATTTAATTAAATGAAAAATTATTGTATCATTCTATTAATCTCTCTTTTCCAATTAACTTATCTTCGACACCTCAAGTGCTTGAAAATGATCTATTTAACATTATTTTAATATAAGACAAATACCCAGTAAATAATACAGGTATTGAAATTAAAGTGTAAGTTTGATGGTCATTTAAAGTATTTTTAAATTAATTTCTTCTTACGAAGATTTCTAGTGTCTCCTCGTTTCTGACCACTCTCTTAAGGAGTCTGGACCTCCAGACGAGCTAATGTTTTAACCAATTCTTCGCTCCACCTAACGCCGAATGTTTCGCAACATGCTCCGCAATATAGTGGAGACTGAGGCTCCTTTAATCATTTTTCTTTTTTTCAGCCAAAAGTCACATATTTGTGTACTCGTCACAATGCGGACATATAGACATAGTACGTTTGGCAAATCCATTGCGCATTTCTTTTTTTGCAAACCCAAATTTTAACCAAAAAGTAAAAAACAAATATATTGAGGCATCTTCGAACCATGAGAATTTTTTTAAGCATGACTACAAACAACATATTTTGCCTACACAAATTGTAGAGTATTTGCAATAGATTATTTGTACCCACCGACTTGAAAATCTAAATGTCTTATTGCATCCTTGGCTATCCGGGATGAGCCGCGTGTCTGTCAATTGTACTGACATTTCGGCCATCTTGCTGTGGCCTTCTTCAGAGCTATACTGCTGCTTGCTTGAGCTATATTTGAGCAGTATAGCTCTGAAGAAGGCCACAGCAAGATGGCCGAAACGTCAGTACAATTGACCGAGACGCGGCTCACCGCAGATAGCCAAGAATGCATTGACGGAAGCCTTCGGACCCAAAATGTCCTATTGACTGTGTCCTTTCTCTTTCACAAGAAGATTGAGGTGGTTCTTTACGTACTTGAAATGGGTAAGTCAATTAATGATAACTTTAATCGTTAGCATACTTCGTTGAAGGCCAACACAGCCTGGAATGCGGAAGAGGCTGCGCCGAGGCAGCGAAGGCGCTGTTCGGGGAGAGCGCGCGCAGCCACCCGTTGCCTTCCAGGTTGTTGGGCCGTAAGCCCGGCCGCTTAACAATATATTTCGAGGCTTACCTCGTCGTGTCGTAGCACTCCGCTGTTATCTTTGTGGCCTATCGCCTGTAAGTGGCGATGAGATTAGTCCGGGAACGGCCCTACAGTAGGCCCATGGGCCGCCGCGGCAGCCGCATTGCCTTTACCCTCTATCAAACGAAGCAGGGCTGCCACAACAGCGAGCTGGGGCACGCGAGTAGATGGAGGGGAAGCGAACCCCTGCAGCCCTATCGTTTAGGGCGGTTTAAGCGCGTCGCGTGGCAGGTAAATGTGTCCGGGAATCAGGAAAACGGCTCGAATTAATACTCGTGTCCGCAACGGATTCGCGTCGATGTCCCGTCCGCGTGGCGAGTGATTCGCATTTCGCCCACCCATTCCGCTTCTTGTAAGCGTCCGATGAGTCCGAGTGCTTTCTCTATCCAGGAAAATTGCCCTCATTTCGCCAAAATAATCTGTCACTATCCATACATAAATAAGTTAGAGTTGTAAAAGTTTATCTGTTTAATCATTAATTACTGTCAAAATTTAATAAAATTGACTTTTTATGATAGTTTTATATTAGTTATTTTCAATTTGAATCCAATTAAAATCAACTTTGGATAAATTTAATTCCTTTTTTACGGCATTTTGTATTACTACTACATGGGAATGTAAGTCGCTGAAAGCATAATACTAGGTTATGACAAACCACCTGCAGCTTTACGGCAGGAGGATATTTTATTCATTTAATTGAAGAAAAACATGATATGATCAATTTTCGGATAATCCATTTGGGTTTCACTTGTTTTGTGTTGCTGAATATCGACCTCTGATTTTCGACTTTCGCTATTACACCTCCGCTACAACTCTGCACCAAAATCAAATCCTGAGCACTGTGCTCGTCGGACGCTGTTTGGGTTTACAGCTCTCTTGCACTGCCTCGTTTCCGGAGCGTCGTTGTAGTTCTATTCGTTTACGGATGGACATTATCCCGTGGCAGCGGTACACGACTTTACGACACTTGCAGGCGGATGGCGAGTAACATGTATTGCAGCCACTCTTCGAACAGCATTTTAGCAAAAAGAGAGGAAATATATTGAAAATTGACTAGTTTGTAACATTTCTTTTTTTCGGGGAAATTCAGAGGAAAAGAGTGGTTTCACGTGTAAGAAGCGACATAAAATATAACGTACGAGTGGATTATCACTACCGTTTTTAGCTTGTCAATTCGTGGTATTAAGTCAAACCCTCTTCATCATCAAATTCAATAACTTTCATTTGTTTTAAATTGTCGAATGCCATTATTTATTCGCGGACGTCCCAAATATTTAAAATAATATTTACAATTTGCAAATAGCAGAATATTTGCTTCAGAATAGTTTGCTGAGAGCTTTAAAATTTAATAGTGTAATCAAGTGAATCCATGTTTTCACTCATTCATAAAAATGTATTATTCAGAATTAATATACATCACTCCATCGTGGTTTTCTACACTGTTTTATTTAATTCATTCAATAATATTAACTCTCTTTTAGTCATAATAGCATACCATTGTTCTTAATTAAATAATAATACTAAAATATAAACTATTAGCTTCCAATAATAGCCATTATTTATTAGTAGAATATCATGTAACATTACATCCTCAATATGATTTCTGCAAGAAAATAACTAAATATTTCTTAGTTTCTTGAATTTTCTATTGTTCTGGATGTTCTCAATAAAAAAACAATAACTTATTTTAAAATATTTGTCCTAGTTTTTTTCTAGCAAATTGCTTTATAATGTCTTTTATTTGCTTACACAAACGCGCACATGATATACACATTCTCATGCACACATACGTAAACCTCAACTACATTTGTTTGTATGTATCATTCGTTCATTGTACAACGTAAATCGCATATACTTAAAAAGCAAATATACAATGTTCACTACAACGTCGCATTATTTCCAGAAAAGATTCAGACAATTTGGTAAATTTCTATCAATACATTTAATGTTTACTGACTTCCCAACGAAATTAGTTGATAGGGCATCATGCAAAAATTCAGTTAGTAGTTATAAGCGTGGCAACGCTCCATTACCTTACGCACGCAACTGCACAAACACTTCACTTCAGGATTGACGAAATCTACTAAAAACAATTTTTCAAAACCATTACATTTCATAGTCCAACAAGGTCCATCATGACATTTATATTACAAAGTTAGATATACAATGCAATACCGCTCTAAAAAGACATTTCACTAAGTATTTATTTAGTTTACCTTCTCTTAACAAAAAATTGCCTTTTGTTGTAACTAGATGTTAGTCGGTAATATTCAAAACAGAAGGAAAGGTAAAAATGTAAAGGAGAACCAATACAAAATAGAGCGGTCGTAATATGTGAATTAAGTAACAAGCACAATTGCTTTATTTTGAATCAATGAGATATTTACAAACGTTATGAAACTTCTAAGAGTAATTCATAAAAGTTGTCGGTCATTAAATAAATAAGACTTTTATGTTATAATGGAATAATTCCATTTGCGAAAATTTTACAAGATAAGCTACACTCTACTTGTTTGCATACGCGTATGACACGAAAGAGGTATATTCATCCTATATCGAGTGCAGAAATAAGCTGGATTTGAACTACATGCCTTTGTGACGTAATGTAGGATCCCCTAAACAGCAAATATGCAGAAAAAATGTTGTGGTGAATAAAGGAATGAGCTAGTATTGGTATTGAAAGCATCATATGAAACTACACCAGAATAAACTGTATTTTCTACATGGATAGCACAAATTTAAGCTAATTGTTGAATCGAAGCACAAGCAAATCTTCTTAGATACTACGAACAAAATGTTTTACACAATGTTTGCCACGTTCGCCACAAACTCTCAGGGACTGATACCGGAGCGTCCCTAGTTCACCAATACGGCACCGCACCGCAGGAAGGAGTCGGGGAGCAAGTGCGATTTTTATTTTCAGCCTCCACCGCCTCCGTCACCCCCGGCGCCCCAGCCGCCTCGAAATCCCCGCAGATCCTATAGC
>BOPP01000002.1:3887085-3913609 GCA_017312745.1 Gryllus bimaculatus | reverse complement strand
TCTGCACTCTTGCTCCAACCCCCGCCCCTGCCACCGCTCCTGTCCCCGCTTCCGCCCCCGCACCCTTTTAATCTTGTAATGCATAAACCACTTAAAATCTCGTAAAGAAGATGTACTCACACAGAGTCGTGTACAATTATATTTTATTTCCTCTGTTATTAACGCCCAAGACCGCCCCTTTCCCAACTCCCTGTATTTATCCTCTCTTCTCCTTATTTTACCCGTACCTCGTCCGTACACCACATAATCGACCTTCTGTTTTGGTCCACTATAAATTTTTCCTCCCATTTTCCCCAGAAACCAGCCAATTCTCTTCTGTCATCCATCTTTCGTCCTTTAGCCCCATACTCACTTTAATACTGTCATGTTCCTACAACCTCACTCGCTTCTACTATCCTATCCTCCTCTGGTACTACCTATATTTATTTCCATCTTTATCCTATCCGTAATCAAACCACACCAAACAGATACAACTACACATCACTCACTAATCACGATTCCATCACACTTCCAACACGCACACGTCATACATCTATCATTCAGACATCTCACATTAATCGTTCACTCACCTTCCCCTCGTTGGTAATGAAGCCAGGCGTTACTCCCTCCCGCATTACTACACCTCCCCGATGTCTGTTTTGTCATATTTGGTCTGTGTACTACAACATTTTGTTCCCCTGCTCGCTCGCCGTTGCATCGCTTGTAACCCCGCGCACGTCCAAGACCACGGCAATTCTGCAGATGTCGTCGTTGGGTACAAGCGATTATTCTCGTGTAATTTACCCCACTTCGCACCAAATGAACTTTTCCCTCCTTCTCCACTTGTTAACCCTTATTTTCTATAATCCAAACTATTTATTTCTCTTTCCTCCATTCTCTAATTGTTGCTCTTCTCTCTTTTCACGCCGCTTCCACACGTTAACTCACTCTCTACGCGGACGACGTCCACTTATTAATTTCACAGTGTACGACTCAATCCGCTTTAATTGGTGATCCATTCTACCTAATCGATTCCAACGAGATACTTCACTGAAGAACCAGTGTGTGGTGAGAGGCCCGTTCGCAGAAATAATAGGCGAACTAGCTGTTAGAGAAAGGATCAAATTACTCATGCTACATAACCTGAGTTTTATGATTCAGTAATTCTTTTTTTCAAAGTTTCGACAAAAATTGTTCAGTATGGATGTATTTCGGGGCGTAGAAGAACATTAATTATAAATTTGAAATGAAATTATTATTTTCACCATTTTCCTTGTGATAAAATTGAACATGAAAGCAGCGTCGACATATTTTTAAAAAATGCAATTGGTTCTCTAAAATTAGTATGTTTTTTTTCTCTTAAACAGGTTATAATAACTATAGGTGCAGTTATATTATGAAGTTTAAAATTGTTGAATCGTATACCACGCATATCCTTTAATTACTCAATTTAATACCTTCCTTGATTGAAAACTATATTTTCATTTCAAGATGATGATGATGATGATAATAATAATAATAATAATAATAATAATAATAATAATAAAAGTATTTTGGGAGTAATAATGATATTTTTAGCTCTCAGAAATATTTTGCCATTTAAACAAATTTTATAACAAATAATTTTTTTATATTAAGGCAGCTAAGTCAATAAGATTAATTTTAAAATTGAAAGAAAAACCTTTTATTCCAAAAAGGAAATGCATTAAATGTGCATTTAATATTAAAAAAGAATAAAAGCATTGTATGTGATAGTCAACTCAACACTTGTGAACGAACAATCCCTTCAGGTTCAGATTCTTGGAATCTCGGATAGTTGAACTTGTGTCACTGCTTCGCACGCGAAAAACTCGTTAGGAAAGCGACGTGATCATTTGGTTCCATTGTGACAACTCTTTTAAAAGGAAGACACATCGCCTTGAATCATGCTAAACTTGTATTTTCGTGAAATCACCAGAGGATGTTTCGTTGAATACCGATAAACCCTGCAATGTAACTCAAAGTATGGATAAATATATTTTTTAGAGTTTAATCTAGATAAATTTCCATTCATTTTTCTCTCATTTCATAAAATTTGTAGAGGGCTCAATTAAAAGTTCCAAAATAACATGTTTAAATAATCTCGCCCAAATACGAGGATTTCCAATTCCACGAACGAAATAGGAACAGAAAAATTAAATGGTTAATTTAAAATAGTTCCTCTGTTAAGTGTGATGATTCCGATGATACGAATATGTTTTAATAGGTAGTACAATTTAATTTATTCTTTAAATTATTCAAAAATGTTCTTCTACCTGTGTAATTCTTAGTCCCATGAATGTAATTTTTAGCTTTACCAACATTGTTAACTTTGTAAATTAGCAGCATGGAGAGCGTTTAGCAGGTGCCGTTACTGATCTATTGAGCATAAATTAAGAAAGTCCTGCCGCTCAGTAAGACAATAAAGAATTTTTGGATATTTTACTGAAATTTGGATGGATCGTTAGGGTTTTTTGCTGTAGTTCCCGGACCGGTACTGTAGTCCATAAAGAAGCATCTTTGCAAATGGAATTATAAAAACTATATTAATGTAATTCCTCAAATCGTTGGCTTTCTTTACCTAAAAATGTGAATGTTACCATTTAATATAGTAGTATACAAAAAAAATATTTTGAATAGTATCATTTATCCTCTCGTACAATAGGAGTTTATATTGTTCAATGAACGATTAAATTTGTTTAAGAGTTGAAGCATAGAAAAGAGCGCAGGGAATCTCTTATCTTTCATTTTTTAAACATTAATTAAAAGTAACGTACGGTCTTTATTTCCAGCAAAAAGCCAATCATTCAAACTAACACTTCAAATTCAATGGTAGCTACAACCCAGGAGATTCATTTCGTCGACTAGGGTGTCCCAAGCGAAAGAAGAGACATACTTCTGCTGCGAAGAACGAATGCTGTTGTTGGTCGCGGTGCGTTCAAAATAGGAAGATTTGGGCCGTTACACTGCCGCCGGAACGGTCGTTAGGAAGCACACCCAAAGAGAGGAGGTAGGGCGGAATAGGCTCTCAGGAAGAAACTGTTCTCCCTGCTTCACCTACATCACTGTTCACTCCTCCCCTTTTTCTTGGGTTCCCCTTCTTTGTTTAAGTTCCCGTTTAAACTCACTTCCCGACGGAGTTCCAGGTTACGTTCTCTTCCGTTGCTTTTGTTCGTTGCTTCCCGCCCTCGTAGGACTGCCTGGACGAGAACTGTAGCGGTCGGCTGCTCTGATCCGTAGTTTTGCATGGTTTCTTCAATCAACACCAGGCAAATGCCGGAGCAGTTCCCCTAACGAACGGGCCACGAACCGCGCGCGATATTTCTTTCTCTTCCTTTCCTTATCCTCACCCCTTATTTACCCACTCGCACTTACAAGCGCTGCACTACTACGCATGTCAAGATACCACAAGCGACGATACGCTTAGGGCTTGTCCCGGCTGAGGTGGGGACTCGCTAGTGGGAGATACCTGGTTTGGGAAAACCCCGCTAGCCGACGCGTACTTCGCTGCAGGTTCTTGCTATCCATCGGGTAAGATCACCGCCACCTTCCGTAAAAACATGTACTACACTTACAGGACTGTGCTTACTCCTAGACGGGCAGGGTTTTACCACCCGTCCACCAGGTTGGTCACTGTCCCAGTGGGGTCGAGGTCTCTTCTGACTCGTCTCCCGGCATGTACGGAATGTTAGTGCATCTTCTTCTTCTACACTTCACAGGTTAGGCTTACGCCTGTTCCGTCTCCACAGTATCTTTCCATATTTTCTTGGGTCTCCCTATTTTTCTTTATCTTCTTTGTTTTTAAGTATTTGCTAGTCTTCACAATCTTATTTCTTCCGTTCTTTCTAAGTGCTTCAGCCAGTTCTTCCTGTCTATTTCCATTCTATTATTTATGCTGTTCACATTCAATTCTCGTCTAATTTCTTCATTTTTGTCTGGTCTTCTAAGATGCAGGCTTTTGTTCTTCGAAGGAACCAGATTTCTGAGCTCTGTAGTTTGCTTGCTCTTTTCTGCGTTAGAACCCAGTACTTACTACCATAAAGCAATATTGGGAGAGCTAATATTTTTTCAAATTTGATTCTAGTATTTTTTCGGGTATTTTTTTAAAAACGTGAGTATGGTTTCACAGATTTTTTATCAATTTTTTTTGTTATTTTGTGTTTCATCCTAGATAATTAAAATTTAGAACTTGTTCTAAGTTTACATTGTCTGAAATTGTTTTTGAACGCATAATCTCTTTTCCCCAAAAAGCTAATATTTTGTTTTCGTCTTTTGAGATGGTTAGGATGTAAGAGCTGCATAGCTTATTTAAGTAAGGCAGGACATAGTGTAGGTCATTTTCAGTTTCTTGAATAACAACAGTATTTTCTGATTTCTTGAATAACAACAGCATCATAAAGTAGATTTAAAATATTTTCCTAATCAATTTTATTCCTGCGCTAATATTTTGCTTCCATTTCAGAAGTACGTCGTTTACATATATGTTGTGTAAGCGACATTAACATTCTGGTCAAACACCTTTGTTAATTAAAGTTTCTTCTGTGTATGTGAAATGTGTCGATAATTATTTTTTAATTATTCTACATGCTTTAATTGTTTCTATAACTAGGGTAGTTATAATATTTCAATGCTTTTTTATATCAACATTATCAAAGGCTTTAAAGAAACTAATAAATGCCAAATGAGTTTGTACATCGAATCCTTTTTGTGTCTCCATGGTTTGCTGTAGAACAAATACATTGCCAGTAGTTGTCCTTACTTTTCGAAAATCAGTTTGTTCTTCGTCCACTAGCAAGTCTACTATTTTAGGAGTCTTTTGTTTACAATTCAAATTTGTCATGTACCTTATATGTTGGATTGTTGGATTATAAGCAAGCTAATACCTCTGTAGTTCATAGGGATCTTCTTTTTTAAATATTGATACAACTTCAGTTGTTTTTCATTCTTCTGGTATTCGTTTGGACTGTCAGCATTGGTTCATTAAATGTTGTCATCTATAATGCAGGAGTGGATCGCCATATTTTACAAGTTCAGCATTAATTTTGTCTGTTCGTGTAACCTTTATATTCTTTTCTAGTAAAGTGCATTTCATGGTAAGTGTGTGAGTTTGTGTGTGTGTGTGTGTGTGTGTGTAGTGGAAGAGGAGAGGAGAAGGATGAAGAAGAAAAGATTGCGTGCGGTCCGTTTGTTAGGGTATGTGAATCCCTTGGTATTTATAGGAGAAACCGCAGATAATTACCAATCAAAGCATCCAACAGTTATAATTCTCCTCCAGACAGCTATTGAATTCGACCTAGCTATATACCTAGGGTTCAAAATCTGCCACTGACAGTACCCGAATCCCAGGACCTCTCGTTCAGACACGCTGAAGAGATAGCAACACAGCTGGTCCTGATATAAACTCAGCCAGTCGATTTTAATAGTGCTGAAGCTATATTGTTCAATGAACTATTTTATTTTATTCAGGAATTAATGCATTGCAATGAACTAAAAAAATCCCATATGTTTTGAAGAGTTTTTGAAACATCAATATGAGTAGGCGTAATTCACAGATTCACAAATTGTAAATAAACGTAATTCACAGATTATGTTTTGTCTATATTGAATAATATTTTTTATTATTGCCTACATTACTACTAGGGTAGTGCTCATCATTTTCGTATTATGTTCCATTAAATATGATATCATCACCCAAACAGGTTTCTGACCTGGTTTTTCACTCTTATATTTCTTGTCATTAACTTGCACCACACGAGACAGCGGTCAGACCACGAACGCGAAGCCTTCTTTACGATCAAGAAGACTGCGGCCACTATACTCGCATTCTCGATTCTAAAATTACCGAATCAAAATGATCTTCATCGTTTCAGTTACTTCCTATTAGTTCTGTCGCGTTCCTCGTTATTTCCGCATGACTCCCCTATTTCCCCTTTACCACACAACTCCACCCATCCACAATGCAACTCACTCTCTGCATCAACCCATTTGTCGCCTCACCGTCCCAACTTCTCTTCCTCCTCTTGGTTCGATATCACTCCACCGACTTCCACCCTCGGCCAGGCTACAGTTCTCATCAATTAATTTCAACTGGCTCTCCTCTCATCAACTCCCGTAACACCGTCCTCCGCACCGTTTCCACCCCCACTGCCCCTCTTGCCTGGAGCGACGCGGCCGGGAGCGGTGCGGCGGCCACTGGTGAGCACGAGGTCGGTGGCGTGAATGGCACCCGCGAACGGGCTAGTGCACGGCTTGGCGCCGGCGGCAGGGACGAGCTGAACGGCGAGGACTCGGGGGAGGGGAGGGGGTCGAGTCGTTGGTAGGGGTCACTTGGCACCTACGAGGCATAAAGCAGCCGGGTCACGGGGCGTTAACCTCGCGGGCCATTCGATTGCCGGGTGGGCGCGCGCCGTCACTTGTTTCGCTTGTCGGCGGAGGGGGTCGAGGGGGATCGAAATGGCGGCGCTTCGAGAGCGCTCCTGGCGGAGTTGGCGAGTGGGCGCGCGCTGTCCACGCCACTCGCGCCGCTGCGCGCAGCGCCCGCTTTGCACACGCGCCGTCGCGCTCTCCAACGCGCTTCACTCCACTCCCCTCCACGCACTCGTCTGCTACGCCACGCCGCGCCGCGCTGCGCCACGCCGCACCACGCCGTGCATCACCACGCCACGCAACGACGCGCCGAACCGTGCCACGCTGCGCCACACCACGCTGCCACGTACCAACACACCACGCCACGCCACGCTGTGCCACGCCGTGCATCGCCACGCTACGCCACGCAACGACGCGCCGTACCTTGCCACGCCGCGCCACACCACGCTGCCACGCCCCAACACAACACACTACGCCGCGCCACGTCACACCATGCCACGCCATGCAGCTCCAGGCCACGTTGCGCCACACCGCGCCGCGTTGCGCCACACCACACCACGTCAAGGCATGTCACGTCAAACCGCGCCACGCCGCGCGGCGCCACATCACCACGTTACACCATGACGTGTCTCGCCATGCCACGTCACGCTACGGCAAGAAGCGATGCGGGTATGGTGGCCTGATTCCGGGCATTCACTCTTCTGGACGTTCCTCCCCATAGGTTTGAAAACCTACTTTTCTTGGTGTCACTTCTCTTGGTGTTTTGGCTTTCTTGGAGCCCAGGTGCAAGATGTTTTTGGGTTTTGAGAAATGTCGTTTCTTTTCATTTTTGTTCTCGTAGTTAAGTATGAGTTTTCAAATTTTGAAGAGTGGCTATGGGACTCCCAAGTTATGCTTGTTTTGACCGGACAAAAATATTTCAATTTTAAGTAATTGGAGTTGCTAGCTATACCAGCCCAAATTTGATATCTTAATTTCGGAATGTTGTGAGTAATTCCTAAATATTTTGGACGAAGGGGGCTGAAATTAGCCCAAAATTGTATCGCAATTTTTTATTTTGTGAATGTGCTTTACCGAGGTCTCTCGATGGGGATGGATCAAAAGCCTTACTTCTCGCATGAATACATATTGATATGGTCGAACGCACTCCATTGAAGTTGCCGCCGGAAAGTGGTTCCGGCGCCGACCAAGAGAGGGCACCGATTACCAGCGCCGTAGCTCCGTCACGCTTCGGCCAGGTCCAGGAGCCACCAGAACTCACCCTTATGTCGGGCAGCTGGCCGGCGGACCTTTTCTGCCCTAGCGGGCTATAAAAAGCGGTGCCCGGCGGAAGTGGCCGACACAGTGTATGAAGTGCCGGCCTGCAGTGAGACACTAGTCTTGTGAAACGTATTGCGGAACAGGTTACGAAACTCGGACTTATCCAACGGTTATTTCAGGACATTGCTACGACATCGGTACATCTATTGGAACATTGTTTGACCTAGCTTTGTTATTGGTGAATATCTTGTTGGTATTATGGAAATAAAAGCATTTTTAGAAATCAGTTCTATTTTTGGATATAACACATATGATTGATTATTTGTTTCCCAGTGCGTCAATTACTATGATAATTGGTCTGTCCAGTCCTCTCGCACTGGAATAAACGATCACGCACCGACCTACACGTCGGTGTTTTTGGTTTTCCACCTTCACTAATCTTCCCTTGCGTGCACTGCCCCAGCTAAGACAAGCTCTAAGAGAGCACTCCGATATCAGTGTGTTAGAGTACTGCTCCCACCTTGATGTCGCATTGATCGGAGAAAAAATAGGATACTACAATTCAGATTATTCGCCCAATCAAATTATCCTCCAGACAGCGTCTGAATTCGACCTAGTTTATGATACGAATATCCATTGCGCACAGAAATTCAAAGTCCAGTGTCCAACCATGTAAGAAGTGTCTAAAGTTTCATTTAATATTCATAAATTCGAGAAGCATTATAAAAAATCCAACAGTTTCGGTTTCGACTAAAATGTACAAATGACCAATCTGCAGAGACGCAACTCCCAGGCCGATAACGTCTGGCTTCGTTGCAGAAGCAGCTCCTGACGCCTTTGTGGCACGGGCTGGTCATTGTTTCGGCGATACGATGTTCAAGCATAATGATGTTAAATATGCGGTGGAATTCAAGGCAGGGGAAACATGACACAACCAATAAAGAGCGTAGCGCGCGCCATCTCTGATGGCGCAGCCTGCACACAATTCCCGCTTCCTCTTCTTCCTTTTCCTCCTCTTCCTCCTCTTCCTCTTCTCCCTTTCCTCCTCTTCCTCGTCGTCCTCCCTCCTCTTCTCTCTTCCTCCTCTTCCTCCTCTTCCTCTTCTTCCTCGTCTCCTCTTCCTCCTCTTCCTCTTCCTTCCTCTTCCTCCTCTTCCTCCTCTTCCTCTTCCTCCTCTTCCTCCTCTTCCTCTTCTTCCCGTGTCCTCTTCCTTCTCTCCTCTTCCTCCTCTTCCTCCTCTTCCTCCTCTTCCTCTCTTCCTCCTCTTCCCCTCTTCCTCCTTCTCTTCCTGCTCCCTTCCTCCTCCTTCTCTTCCTCCTCCTTCTCTTCCTCCTCCTCCTCCCTCTTCCTTCTCCTCCTCTCTTCCTCCTCCTTCTCTTCCTCCTCCTTCTCTTCCTCTCCCTTCTCTTCCTCCTCCTTCTCTTCCTCCTCCTTCTCTTCCTCCTCCTTCTCTTCCTCCTCCTTCTCTTCCTCCTCCCTTCTCTTCTCCTCCTTCTCTTCCTCCTCCTTCTCTTCCTCTCCTCTCTTCCTTCTCCTTCTCTTCCTCCTCCTTCTCTTCTCTCTCCTTCTCTTCCTCCTCCTTTCTCTTCCCTCCTCCCTTCTCTTCTTGCTCCTTCTCTTCTTGCTCCTTTCTCTTCTTGGCTCCTCTTCTCTTCTTGCTCCTTCTCCTGCTGCGGATGTTGCTGGTCCACCGCGATCTCCTCCAGCTTCTTTCCCCCGCTTGCCCTCGTAATAGTCCCCGCTTCCTCCTTCTGCTACTCCTATACCCGCTTCCTACTCCTCCCTTCTCCTCCTCCCTCCTCTATCTCAAAATTCCCCCTCCACTTCCCGCTCCCACTCCTTATTCTCCCACTTCGACCACCCACTCCTTCACTTCTCGCTTTCTTCAACACATCCCGCGACATCTTCATACTCCCATTTCCTCCCTCTACCTCTACTTCCGCTTCCGCCTCATTTTCCTACTCACCGAACTTCAATTTTCTCCTGCTCCCTCGGCTCACCCGCTTCCTTCTCTGCCTTCCTCCACCTCCCGCTTC
Organism: Gryllus bimaculatus; assembly: GCA_017312745.1. Classification (NCBI taxonomy): domain Eukaryota; kingdom Metazoa; phylum Arthropoda; class Insecta; order Orthoptera; family Gryllidae; genus Gryllus; species Gryllus bimaculatus. Next base: position 3,903,950 of record BOPP01000002.1, on the reverse strand, counting down.
GTCGTCGTCCTCGCCTCCTCCCGGTCAGAAGCGGCCGTCCCGCGCGCGCGAGGCCGCGTCTGCAGCAGCCGCTCGCTCAGAATAATTCGGTCGGCTGCGCGCGCCGCTCGGAGGATCGCCCAGTGGGCGGAGAGGCGATCGGGGCGGCGGCGCGGCGCGCACTCGAGCGTTTTGTTGGTTTCCGCGGCGGCGTCCATCCGTCGGCGCTGCTCTCCACGTTCACACGGTGCTCAGCCATCGACTCTCTCTATGAACATGCGACATCGCAATTATCTTTATATTTAAAACACTAAGGGTTTCGTTTAGAACGGAGTTCGGGCTTTCTACTCGACCAAATTTCGTGGTTCTTTTTCAGTGAAATGCAATGTGCCCCGGATGTGTTACCACTGCTCTTATGAACTATTTTGTAGTTAAAGCACTAAATTTTAATAATATATTAAAATTAATAGTAGGAGTGCTAATCCGCTGTCAATTTATCTTAATCATTTTCCAGACCAACTACAATACACTAATAGTATATTCTTCAACAAACATAATGATAGCTGTTATTCACGATTTGATGTTTCCGTCACGAGCGACGTACTAGCGAGTGTTGTATTTTCTACGAGTAAATAATAGCCATTATGCGCCAGTAGAAGACTATACTTTCTCTATGACTTTGAAATTGATATTTTAAAATTACTAGAATTAATATTATTGCTACTAGAATCCATATTTGTAAATCAAGCTTGGCGGCTTAACCTAACAGAACGGTCACACAACTCAATGTTCTCTGACCCTAACAACTCGCATACTGTTTCGTGGTTCACCTGTCTTACGGAAGTTGCGACCTGCCACGGTAAAGCTCTTGCCTTCTGAAGGACCCTCTGTCGTGAACTGCGAGAACCCTCTGTCGTGTGTAATGAACTAAGACGAATGTGATTGGCCGAGAGCCGTGTGAAAATAATAATCTCGCTTGGCTTGTGAAATCGTAATCGTTTCAGCATCCGATAACATGCAGAAATGCACACATTCTGGAGTATTCGTAGAGAGAAGTATATTCTTGAATCATGAAGTTTTTGTTACGATCGAGTGTTTTAAGTTCGAAGATTGACTGTTCTTCAATGAAAATGATAGTGAATGAATAAAAATTAAAGCAGTGCCCAACAATTTTCTGACTCATGTGCACCTTTAAAAAGATAAATTTCAATTAAATTAAATTAATTAATCTGTTTATTTCTCTGTTCACAAGGAATAATTTTTACATTGTTGTATAATTTGTAAATCCTCCAGTTTCGGAGAGAAAAAGCGACATAAATAATTTTTATGGGTTTTGATTTGCCTTTTAAAAAGCATATGTAATAATTTCATAGAGTTCTTCCTTAAGTTTCTTGTAACTTTTCTACAGTTCTTCCCTATGAGCGATGTAATCGCAACGCTTCAGCTAGTTGTCGTAATATCTAAACCTAGTCGGTAGAAAAGTTTTGAAAAAGTAAATTCCTTTCTTAGAATCGTATTTAGAACAGCCATACAGTTGTTTTAGATGTATGGTTTTGTGATGGCCTCCTTTCATTATCAACATGTTTTGGAAAATACCAGAAATGAACTGGAGCAAAAATTGTTTAGCTAATTTGATACAAAATTTAATTTTGACTCTCAGCCATTTTCTAAGAAGAGTCTGAAGAGCTTTGCTTCAACCAAGGACAAAACAAAAGGCGCTGAGATGCTCGAGCTTTGATATAATTAAAAATGACCAAATGTAAAACATCAAGAGAACCGACTTTTTGCTAATGGTGGACTCGCAAGGCCATATTTAAAGAAGACTATAGTTACAACCTGGGTACACTGTGTAAAAAATTCTCGTCAAACATTTCCCCTTTCATTTGTCCTTTTTTATAAAAAATTATTTTATGAAAATAACTCTAAATAATTTTAAAATTAATTAAAGTGCTTAAAGATATAAAATTCAAACTGTTAGAGCTTTAAAATAATTATAATCGTTTTTGAGAGAGCAACGACAAGTGATCCTAGTTCCTGGAATATAACAGCTATGTTGTCAGCACATGCAAACGTTAGAATCTGTTTACAAAAATTAAATATATCAAGAGCAATACTATATTTCACGTGCTTGACGTTATATTCATGTATTTTGTTAAATTTCCTCGCCGTTCGAGGCGGCTGGTCTCGCTTATATGAGACGGTTTGGCGCGCAATGGCTTCCAAGGAGTGTACAGCGTTACAGACTGCAATTGTTTTTGCACTGATTTTAATTGGCGTCTGTCAACTTGTAGCTACTCGAAAATACTCTTTGTCCCATTTAGAAGCAATGCTTGACCAACGACTGCATTTCGCTGGGAGAGGAAACTTCTTTGAAATCGTGGTGTCCGCACAGTTGTCCAGACAGTGCTGCGATCTGACTGCGACGCTGAGAAGTATGTATCTTAAATGTAGAATGTGATTTCGCGCGTTTTTTCTCTGCATCTAAACTTGCGTTTTTTGGGAGAAAAATAAGTTTATCTCCAAGATGCGACAGTCAAAAATGTACGAGCTCCGACGGTACTTGTGTCAAGATGTGTTTATAATAGTTCATAAGATGTTAGGTGCCAAAATTTAACAAAATGCGAATGAAAAACGACAATTAAAATGTGCCCAAATTACATTCTTTATGAGGGCGAGAAGAAAGTATTCCAATTGTAGTTCATTAGTTCATTTGGTCTTATCTCACTAAATTCGTACTAATACAAATCCTTATTAATACCTATGGTGGGTGTGTAAATGGAGAGACAGAGGATCTTTCCATCATGTTAAGTTTGTTCTGTGATAGAAACGGGAAATCAAACCCAGATTATATTCAGATCTATCAACTTGGCTGTTCGGGAGATTGCATCTGCGCACAGATTTCAACGCTCCGACCGTCATGAGGCGACCTTCCTCAGGGCAAAATGCGCGGAGATAGACTGCTGCTTATTTAGGTCACCTCATGAAAGCCGAATCGTTGTCATCAGTGACTAGTACTCTGTGTCTCCCAGGCAGCCAAGAAGATATTGACTCCGGCCAAGGAAGCCTACCGCTTTCTTTGTATACGAATGCGTTTACCTTATAATTCTTGCGATGATGACAGATAAAAACACCATGTGGGAGAAAAATGTTATAAAAAAGACACACTCACTTAATGATCGTCTACGAAACATAGATGTTAGTTCCCTGTACGTCTACGCCAATATCTCGCTAGGACAAATATGCAGAGATAGAAATACGCTATAGACGCTATATACGCTATAGATAGAGATCGTAATACGCTATAGACGAGATTTCGCGCTATGCGCTCCGACCACTTCCCCGAAACGCCATTTCTCTCATCGCTGGCTTCTCACGTGCCGCGCAGCGTTTCGTTTCCTCGCCCTCTAGGAGCGATTCCTGCAAATCCACCCAACTGGAACAGGCGGTGATAATTAACCGTGTTAATTAAGTTCTGGCGGTATAGGTACGAGCTATTATTGCTTCACGCTAGGGTGGTAATGAAGGAGTTGTATTTTTTTTTCTTTCACTGCTTATTCTCTTTAGGAAACGAACTTGTTAACAATTTCAGTCGAATTACTTCATCTTATTTGTATTACCTTAATATAATGTTTAGTAATTGTTGCTAGTTTTATTTTGAAAAACGATGATAAAATTAAAATAAAACTTAAGATATTTCATCGTTCCGGGAAACCTCAATACTATTCTAGAGGAATATGGAAGAGCTTGATCACCCATCTGAACGAACAAATGTAACTCTTATGAAACTATGTTAAAGACAAGAACTGTATTCTTTGGCGTAGTTGTTATAAAGAAAATAAGTTACGGCAAGGTAATATTTTTCTTTCAATTTCCATACTTTTGTAACATTAGATATGTGACTTTAAGGTGAATGGAATCGGTAAGCACAGTGATAAGTATAACTGGAGAAAAATTAACTTCATCTAAATACAATCGAAGATAAAAGTAAATTTGAAAATAACTGATAGGTTTAAGGAACAAATAATGAATTATATAAATCGATCTGACTGTATTACCGCCAGAGGAAACTTAGTGACAGCATTGTGTTTTTCTCTGCAATGTCACTGACCAGGAGCTCCTAGAGCATGAGCATGAGCATGACCTAGAGCATGAGCCCAAAGAGTGGCGGCGATGGTGTAACGGTTAGCGTACTGGACTGTTGTACCCTTTGGTTGGCGGGTTCAAACCCGATCGAAGCCGTGGATTTTTAAGGGCGAAAAAATCCTTCGTACGCCTTCCTTCGGAGGGGAAGTAAAGCCGGCTGTCCCATGTTCGTAGATTTACTTGCATGTAAAAGATCCTCAAGCCTAAATGACGCCTCTGAGCTAAATTCAAAATCGCCTGTTTCTCGCCCAAGAAATACCTCCTTTCTCTCCTAGTTGGTGAAAGGAGCGTAGCGAAATTGCGTGGTCAGACGGAAGAGCGGGCCTGATGGCCCGAGTCTCGCCACGTAAAATAAGGCAAATTCAATTCAATTCAATCAAAGAGTAGCTGATTTTAGACACTTCTTAAACAGCTAGGACAAATTCATCTTATGTCTGGAGGGGAATTTCAGCGATCGGCAGCTCCTATCGCTAGTTTTCTGTTGCTTCTCCGATCAATACCAGATGAATGCCGGAGCAGTACCTTAATAAATGGTCCGCATAACGCGCGCGATCATTTCTCCCTAACCCATTTCCCCTCCTTTTCCCTTACTACCATCACTTCCACATACATGAATTGTACTGCCGTACAAGTCTGGAAACCAGACGCGAGCTTAGGTATTGTCTAATTAGGCCGGCGCCCAGCTTGAATAGATAACTGTAGGAAAACCCCGGAAACACAACAGTTTGAGGAAATACCTAAAAACCTGTAGAATAAACTCGGAAACTCACTAGCTTTCGGAAATACCTGTTGAAAAAATCCAGAAACGTGAGATGCTAAAATCCCGCAATCAAATTTGATCCGGGGCGAATTTTACGATCCAGAGGGGAAGGGACGCCTACAATCCAGGGATTTACCATGAACTATATGAACGGGGCAGAACATTGCAGATGGCGCGCCCATAAACACTAAACAATCAAGCAAACAATCATAATCTTTTAATACCTAACGAGGCTAAATCTCAAGATCTTCTGGCGTCTTGTTGAGTAAGCGATTGACCCGAGTCTATCGACAGAACTTAGAATCTCAGTAACAAACAGCATTTTTTGCAATTGACGTTCTTGTGAGATACGCTGTTATGAAATTCCAAAATAACTCAAGCCCCACTCTACCGCTATCTAAGCAGTAGAGAACGAATCAATAAATTAATAAACTATTGGTAATATTAATGAAAGATAATAACGGTTAAAAGTCGATTTGAAGAAGTAATGTGGGGAGCTATGAACAAGTGCAGCGATAAACAAAAAAAATGAGATATGTAACGCAGTGACAAATGAAAGTGGACAGTTAAGAAACTAACGATGTATAGAATTGTGAAGTGGCCATATTTTTTAAGGATTGAAGAAGTATAATGTTGAAATATGACATTGACTGCAAAGATAATCATGGATCCACCCCAACAATTCAGGGATAATTGAAAGTGGGCGGTATAAACTAAGAATGCATAGAAGTGGTAAAAGTGTTTTAAGCATTTAAGTAAAATGTAAATTATTTGACAACAAATTCCAAACAATAATAACTAAATCACTTAACCTCCTCCATGTAAAGTAGTCAGGTTGAGGAACATTGAAATTTCTTCTGCGATTAGAAGGGGTTAAATCTCTATACAATCAGAGGCGATCCATTTGAAGTGGAATTTACCCAACTATTTTGTCGATCCTCCAGTTAAGACTTTAAATTTGCAGCGTTTGTGACTGGTGTCCCCCCTGCTTACAATATTTCTTGGTTATACCAAAACGATTTGCCTTGTGGTAACATTGTCATCAACAAAAGCGATTGCAATACGCAAATATCGCGTTATAAAAATATATGTCAAAGTACAGTGTTACTAAAATGACAAAAACAGTACCTTCAGTATACACAAACATGCATGTGTATTTTCAATCTCAACTCTAACTTCGTTTTAACTTTTATAGAATTTTAGGTTGACAAAAGCGCTTGTGTTTACAAAATCCGTTTCCAACGACACCACTCTCGCCCTGTGCGTTCAGACTGAGCTAGCAAAAAAGAACCGCATTAGTTTCAACTAGCGTGGGTTTTTATTGGTTACACATATTCTGTGATCGTCTAGCAGATTGTTTTCCCAGTGAATACGGTTCGTATATTTACCTTTTTGCTGCAACATGGTCTGCAGAGGAGAAGCGAGCGCGTGTACACCGTTGTACTGCGTTGTGTCGAGCGATTAAAAAAAGCTGGTAATTTTATCAATACTTTTATCAACGTTTTTCTTGTGATATTTATCTGCATAATTGTTTCTCATTTTGTATCTATTTTTTCTCATTGTGTATCTACATTTTCAGGAATATTTGACATTTGAACAGCTCGACTTTGGGAATGTATGTAGTTGGTTCTATAAAATTTCCTAGTTCTTCATTTCAATTACGATATTGAAGAGTCATGAAGAACATTCTATGTACAAATAATTTCTTAAATAAAATGTCAATATTTTCTAAAACGAAATACCTATGCTCCTTTCATCCTGTCTCCACATTCCGCATTGCATGGATGAGGATCAACGACAGAAATTAAATTGAATTCCCCTCTTGTATTGGATTTCGATATTCTCTGGTAAAGAGGATGAAATTTCTTACTGAAATATGATTTTATTCCCTATAGATGACGATATAAAAACTTAAAATTAAGACCTCTCACTTTTTAATTTTATTAATAATGTGCAGCAAACAATTTCATTTTTTGAAAACGATTTCGTAAACCAATAGAACACTTGTTAAAATTTCGTGCCTCCGAAAGTCGAAATTTAGAATTCCAAAGTTGATCGACGTCACTCATGTTAGCTAACAGAGACAAAGTAACAGAGACAATGTATCAGAGACGTGTTTTTCCTTTGATATATTGATATTTTATTCCACACAGTTTTTGTACAGTGCGTCTTTCTCTAGATATTCCGATTTCTTAATTTAAATCCTCCCAATAACGTACAAGGAAGAAAAATATTTTATATGTGAATTCCATAACAAGATCATCTAATATCAGGGGTAAATTAATGGCAGATATAGAACTAGTGTCTCTTAAGTGAAGAAGAGAATTGAGTAAGAACATGAACTGATAGGAAAACTGTAATGAACTTAAATGAACAGTTTTGTTTTGTGCCCCTCGGGTGTCACATTGTGACCATGCTAGCTTTCTGTGAGGCGATCCCGGTCGGGGCAGAAATGAAGATGTTGTTTTCTTCTATAAATCGTTTAAGTTATTAATAGCTTTGTGACGAAATAAAAATGTCAGGCAGGCCAAGTAAGCTCGGTACGTCTTTCTCGACATATGCCTTCCTTATCCCCAAGCATTGATAATAAAGACAAATCAGAAACCAAACCTGGAAATACTGCTGGTTGGCAAAAGTCAACCTTAAAATGGCAAATATATAAATACATGTTTGTTGTTTTGATTTATCGCCGTGTAAACTAGTAATTGACGAGTGGTGTTGTTGATGTGTTGCAGCGCATGGGCACGGTGCACGGTGAGGAGCTGCCGTACGTGCTGGGAGCGCCCCTGGTGGACGGCTTCGGCCACTTCCCGCGCAACTACACGCGCTCCGAGGTGGCCCTGGCCGAGGCCGTGCTCATCTACCTGGGCAACTTCGCGCGCACCGGGTGAGTAGCCGAATGACCCCTTCACACGGCGCCACTCAGCAGCGCTTCTGCTGGTAAAGCAATGGTTTAAATGGAGGTATTCACATGAGTGGCCAGAAGTGCGTCCGCGTAACCTCTAGCAGAACACCCAGTGAGTAGCCTCAGGGCCCCTTCATATGTCGCCACTCAGCAGCGCTTCCGAGGGGCGCGTCTCCTGGCAAAACATTTCTTTAAACAGAGACCATCACACGAGTGGTGGAGTTGCGCTGCTGTGGTGTATGGTAGCGACATGGTGTTCGCTAGCTGGCAGAACACAGTTCTAAATGACAGCGTTCACACTAGTCGCGCCACTGTATCTGTTGGTGCTTTTTGCTTGCCTATCGGACACCTGAGTTCACAGAAGTGTGACTCACGAAACCTTCCTCTCTCACGGTCAATGGCTGTCGTCGGTAGCTGACTGAAAGGCTCTGCCGCAACTTGGTGCGCTTGGCCGCCGAGTGGCTCCATGTGAAGGCACTCTTAAGAGCAACTAGCAAGAGTGCCTTCTGTTAGAAGGAGACTCAACTCCGGAGTTAGGGCCGCAAATGCAAAGCGCCGGCAGCTAATCAGACTTAGCTTCAGACATATCACGCGGTCAATGGAAGAACCTTTTAAAACATTTCCGGTCATGTGTCAACGCCGTCTTCACCTATTTACTCACACTAAAGTGTATGTAGAGTTTGTCAAGTATGTGTTGGCCAAAAAGAACTGAGATGCTTCTTCATTTACATTAACGAGATGTCGCTAATGCTGTCCCGACGGTTTTCCTAAGTGCACAACCAAGCCTCCTTTACCGGAGTTGAATTTCCTTTTCACAGTCTCCTTGGCTGCTAGTGAGCTTAAGCTCATGTGGTTTAGTATTTTGACAAGCATTCATGTTTATTATTATAAAATATTTCTTCATTCAAATTCATTTTATTCTCCAATATGTACCAAATCTGTAAATTATTTAAATATTGATTTAGCGCAAGTTCCTCTTGCCAAATTACAATATTAAATTACGCGCTCAGATTTCTTTCTGATGCCTTGGCGATACTTCTTCCAAAATTATTGTTTGAGAAATTTCTTGAATGTATTTATTTGTATAATAATTATGAGGCATATTTTCAATTTAATTTTGCAGTTTATAATGCTGTTCATAACATTTCGTCAATAATTTTTGTTTTCTTGCTTCTATAGTCACTGTATTTTTTTCTCAATAAACTAACATTCTATCTCAACTCCTGCTCACAACCTCAACGTGAACCTAATTCCACGCTATATTGCTTTGCTTCAAATTAGTCAGCTGCTTAACTTCCCTCATCGACCCGCTTCAGCCCGTAACCTACGCTCCGTAACCTACATCTCAAAGTAATCCACTCCTCCTCGCCCCGTCAGCACGTCATTTTATCCCGAGACAGGCTTTCTCGCGCGCGAATTATGTCGACTCTTCCTCCAACCCCACCCGTTTACAATCTCCTCCCTGTGATAGGCCATTTCAGTACCTCACCCCTCACTCGAACACCTGCCAACAGCATCCGTCTCACTCTCGCTTCCAATGCCTCTTCCACAGAAGCGGCTCCCACAAATTCTCCTCCTCAGGTGCCACTTTATCTTCACTCCCACTTCACCCTTCTCCCGCTCCTCATCACTGCTCCTTTCCTCGCCTCGCCTTCCCCGCTCACCTCCACTTGGCACTGACTTCATTCCCCCATCACGACACTCTTCTTTGCTCCTTTCCTTCCTACTTTCTATCTCAGTTCCCCTCCGACCTTACCCTTTATTCTTCATACAATGTAAGCAATTCTCGAACACCTACTCTTCACATATTTACGTCATTGCCTTTCCTTCAATCTCTCCCTTTCCCCTCGCCTCCTCGACACGAACGGTAATTCTTCCTTTTTTCCCCCTCCTCGTATCTCGCTCCCCCAACGCTCCCCTTTCATTACGCTTCCCCTCTCCCCGTCTTCACCCCCACTCCATTCTGTGTAAAGAGCGGCCTGTTTTTTTATTTCATTATACGCATCTTCTCTCATTTTCCCGTCTTTACCTCATTGCCTTCATTTCAACCTCTCTCACTGTCTCCTCTCACCTCGACACGTGCTTCTTCCTTTCCTTTCCCCCTCCCCCATTCGGCACCCACGAGACTTTCATTCCACTTGCCCCTCATCCCCGTCTCTTTCTCCCAACTCCCTCCCCTTCCACTGATGGCCCCACTCTTCACTGGTAACGGCGCCCAGTGCTGATTCTCCTGCGTCGCTGTTCACTCGTGGATATGCTCTCTCGCGAGCAAGAGTGGTGCATGTCAGTGGAACTAGTTTCCATGATAAATGAAGGGCCCCGTGCGCGGCAACGCAGAGGCTTCTCGGTTGAAAACACGTTTTCGCTGCCCTCAATGCCTTTCTAAGTAGGGCTTCTCTACAAGTCGGGTTACTTGCGTCTAAAAAAATCAAAGAAATTAGTATTAAATGCAGTGGTGCTTCATTTCTCTGTGGAGAACTTTCAAGTGTCCTTCGTAAATTGATGTATGAATTCAGATGGAAATTAAATGGACCTACTTTACTGTATTACGGAATTTTTCACGTGAAGCGCTTCGTCATGAAGCGCTTTGATGCGCACATTAACGATTAAAAATAGTTGGAAGAACCAGGTCAATAGGCGACTAAATTACTTGATGCCGTGAGGTTGAAATGTATTCGCAACGATAAAATATAAAATGGAACACTTAAAAGATTTAACAATTAAAAAACTGATTCATTAGACTAACTGACTGTGGCGTGGCCATGCAAAAAACTGTTTTTTCGCAATATTAAAATTTCTAAATACCCATGTAGAACTTCTTCAAGTAAGTTCTCACAGCCTCTGGCATTGCACATACGAGTACCAATGAATCGTAATAGCTGATAATGTTATACTCCCTTTCAAAAAGTTCCAACACCCAATAACCATGCATGTTACCTCCATATGGGATATGTACTGGTAATATTGCAATTCCAAAATTGTAATCGGCGTAAAGAATGCTTGCATTTATAGATTATGCGAATAGCTAGAATTTAGTACAACTATATTTGACAATTTTTTTTATAATAAGCATAAAAATGCACATAAAAGATTACCTGTAAGTTGTTCTTCCGCGTCATTCGCTGATCCTAATATAAGATCTTTCTCAATTAGTTCCATAAATTATGTTACAAAACTTTTTACAATAACATTTGATTCTTCTCCGGTACTTCCACGGTTAACAACGTAAATGTGCACTGACAATTACGCATGTGCTTCCTTTCACTAACATTACACACAGTTCTGAATTTCTCCGTATTCATTTGACCTTCTTCAAATTTAATATGTTCCCAGTAATACTCTACCTAGGTATTTGTAAATTTATTATTAAAAATACGATATTATAGGCTAAACACTTTACTTCTTATGTTCAAAGCTACATCATTATTGACAGTTTTGCCGCATGTTTTACATGTTCCAGAAAATTGATGCCATCCTCGTAGAACAAAAGAATGGTGTGTGGAGTGAAAATAAACTCTGGATACTCGGGTTTAATCAACCCCATCTACATAAATAAATGTAGGTGTCGTTGGTTTAATTATCCGTCTACCCACTAAGATCATACCGCTAAAACACGCAAAAACATGTTTTTGGAAACTTCTTAGAATTTTCTGGCTGAATCCGAAAACAAATTATCGAGGAGACCGAGATTCGTCGAATGGCACTGGCACTTCATATATGTCTCGGTGAACACACACACACAGGCTCGCAGTTACTCAAATACTGTATGACTAAAAAAGTACAATCACAATTACACTGGTTGAAAAGAAAGCTATAAATAACACTGTTAAACATATGAGATGACAAATTATTTGGCAGCAGACTTGAATCCTCTCAATCTTATTCACGGCGTCTTGGCGAATCGGAATTGTCTCTTGCAGTGTAGAGTACGGGTAACAAGCTATCACTGCTCCGTTCTAGTTCCAGGTTAACCTGACGAGTCACACACAAACTGCTTGCACTTTATATGTGAGAGACAACTTCCATAACAGTAATGGGTTGAAGAAAACACAGATTGATTTTACATTGCCGATTCGCTCGTAACAATGAAAAACACCCTTTACAACTTAGTGTTACGTTGACGAGGTTTTCCTGGTGCAAGCGAGAGGCGAGAATGAAATTCCATTGTAATTGTCCTTTGCTATACAGAATCTGCTATGAGTTCAATCATAGAGAGAGAAGCTCAGGATTTGAAAAGGGTTGCAGAAGAAACGTCAGTTGAGAGCGTTGGGCTTTAGAGATTCGGCGCTTGCGGACCGTCTCCAATCATGTGCCCACGTGCGCCTCCGCAGCTGCAAGATATAAGATTCGCCTTTTGCCCATGTAGCGATCCAAGAAATACTGAATACAGAAATTTCAAGTATTGCATTAATATTATAATCAGTCTATCTTCAGGAAATTATTAATGGTTTGTAATATTTTTAACATATTTCTGGAAATCAATAATAGACAATTTATGAATTGATGAAACATGTATATTATTTCAATGTTGTTTATTTATTTTTGTTTGGCTGATTATTTATTTTTCATGCTTGGTCATTACATCGTTTACATTACCGCAAGTGTGAAAATACAATTCTTGTGAAAAGTGAAATTGCGATGTAGGTCACGTATCCCACCGTCGTCTCTGACCCAGTCTTCGAGCAAATATTCTGTTACTCAGGGTGCGTCTTCTGTAATTCAATTCTCAATATCCCTCTTAAGAACAATTTCCGAGAAGGAACCATCTTGGGTTGAGGCAGGGAGAGGACAGAGAGAAAGAGGAAAGCAGAGACGAGAGCGGAGATAAGGGTCAAACATCAGCAGAAACAATGAAAGAGAGAGAGAGAGAGAGAGAGAGAGAGAGAGAGAGAAAGAGAGAGAGAGAGAAACAGAGAAAGAGAGAGAAAGAGAGAGAGAGAGAGAGAGAGAGAGAGAATAGAATTACGATTGTATTACTGACATTCATAATACATAAATACACATTTTCATTTCTAATTACGTGAAGTTAAGTTTGAAGCGTTTCAACCATTAAATATGTTTTAAGTAACCATGAGTTATGAACTCCAAACGATCATAAATTCATATATTGAATGCGATTGTATATGAACATTCGATTACGATTGTATTCACTGACATTCCATAATCATAAATAACATTTCATTTTATTACGTGAAGTTATGAATCTTGAAGCGATTCTTCCAACCATTAATCGTTTGTAAAGTAAACATGAAGTTATGAACTCCACAACCGACCCATAAATTCAATATATTAGGAATGACGATTGTATTACTGACATTCGAAATTACGATTGTATTATGAAATCTCATATACCACCCTATACATCACATTTTCATTTTAATTCCGATGTGCAAGTTAAGTTTGAAGCGTTCTCCAACCATTATAATACCCGTTTTAAAGTGACAATGAATTAATGAATCCAACGATCATGAAATTCAATATATTAGAATGCGATTGTATTACTGAATTCGAATTACGATTGTATTACTGACATTCAAATATTACCATAAATACACATTTTCATTTTATTAACTGAAAGTTAAGTTTGAAGCGTTCCTCACCAACATTAATATCGGTTTTAAAAGTAACACGATGAAGTTTAATGACTCCAAAACCGAGTGCATAATCTCAATATAATTAGAATGCGATTGTATTAACTGACATTACGACGAATTACGATTGTATTACTGAACATTCATAATAATAAAAATACACATTTTCATTTTATATACGTGATTAGTTTGAAGCGTTCTCCAACATATAATATCGTTTTAATAACACATGAAAGTTAATGAACTCCACAACCGATTCCATAAATTCAATATTAATTAGAATGCGATTGTATTACTGAATTCGAATTAACGATTGTATTAACTGACATTCATAATACAATAAATAGCACATTTTTCATTCTCTAATTAGCGTGAAGTTAAGTTTGAAGCGTTCTCTGCACATTAACCATTAATATGTTTTAAAGAGTAACATGAAATGTTAATGAACTCACAACGATCCCATAGAATCAATATATTAGATGCGATTGTATTCTGACATTCGAATTACGATTGTATTACTGACATTTCATAATCATAAATACACATTTTATTTCTATTTACGTAAGTTAAGTTTGCAGCGTTCCCAACCATTAATATCAGTTTTAAAGTAACACATAAGTTAATGAACTTCACAAGCCGATCCAATAAATTCAATATTTAGAATGCGTATTGTATTACTGACATTCGAAATTACATGTATTACTGGACATTCAATAATACATTAATACACATTTTCATTTTCTAATTCGTTGAAGTTTTAAGTTATGAAGCGTTCTTCCACAACATTAATATACGTTGTTAAAGTAACACATGAAGGTTAATGACTCACAACGATCCATAAATTCAATCATATTAGAATGCGATTGTATTACTGAACTTCGAATTACGATAATTGTTTACTTGACATTCATAATACAGTAATACAAACACATTTTCTTTTTTAATTACGTGAAGTTAAGTTGAAGCGTTCTCCCAACCATTAATATGTTTAAAGTACCATGAAGGTTAATGAACCTCCAGACGATCGCATAAATTTCAATTATTTAAATGCGATTGTATTACTGACAATTCGAATGTACGATGTAATTAGCTCGACATTACATAATAATAAATGACACATTTTCAATTTTTTAATTACGTTGAAGCTTTAAGTTTGAAGCGTCTTCCCAAACACATTAATATCGGATTTTAAAGTTAACACATGAAGACTTAATGAACACTCCACAACCGATCGCATAATTCAATCTATTAGAATGCGATTGTTTACTGATTCGGATTGATTGTATTACTTAAATTCATAATACATAAATACACATTTTCTATTTTTATATTAGTGAAGTTAGTTGGAAGCGTTCTCCAACCATTAATTATCGTTTTACAAGTCAAACACATGATATGTTAATGAAACTCCACAACGATCGCATATAAATTCATATATTAGAATGCGATGTAATTATGAAACATTCGAATTAGATGTATTACTGACATTCATAATACAATAAAGGTAAAACACATCTTTCATTTATTAATTAGTGAGTTAGTTTGAAAGCGTTCCTCGCTCCCAGGGACATTAATATATCGTTTTTAAAGTAAACACTGAATGTTAATGAACCCACAAGACCGATCGCATAAATCGATTATTAGAATGGATTGTATTACTGGAATTCGAATTACGATTGTATTACTGAGCATTCATAATACATAAATACACATTTCATTTTTAATTACGTGAATTAAGTTTGAAGGTTCTCCGAACACCATTAATAATCGTTTTACAGTACAACTGAAGTTAATGAATCCACAGACCGATCCATAAATTAAATATATTAGAATGCGATGTATTAACTGAATTCGAATTACGATTGTATTACTGACTTGCATAATATAAATAAACATTTTATTTTTAATTACGTGAAGTCTTTTAGTTTGAAGACGTTCTCACAACATTAATATTATGGTTTTAGAAGTAACACATAAAGTTAAGAGTCCAACCGGATTCCATAAATTCATATATTTTAGAATGCGATTGTATGTAACTAGACATTTCGAATTGAATTGTATTAACTGTGACATTCATAATACATAAATACACATTTCATTTTTAATTTGTGAATTGAGTTTGAGCGTTCTCTCAAAATTAATTCGTTTTAAAGTACACATATGAAATGTAATGAACTCCAACAACCGATCCCAGTAAATTCAATATATTAGAATGCGGATTGTATCTACTGTGACGATTCGATTACGATTGTATTACTGAACAGAGATTCATATACATATAACAAACAAATTTTCTATTTATTGACGTGAGTTTAAGTTTGAAGCGTTTCTCCCACATTAATATCGTTTAAAGTAAAACAATGGAATTTAATGAACTCCAAGCGCTCCTAAATTCAATATATTTCGAATGCGGATTGTATTAAAACTTTGACATTCCGAGAATTACGGATTGTATTAACTGACATTCATATACACACAATACATTTTCATTTCTCTAAAATTAGGGTGAAGTTAAGTTTGAAGGCGTTCTCCTGACCATTAATTGTTTAAAAGTAAAACTGATGAAATTATGAATCCACATAACGGACGTCCATAATCAATATATTAGGAATGGACTTGTATTACTGACTTGGAATTGACGATTGGTATTATACTGGACATATCATAATCGGGGCGATAATACAACACCATTTCATTTTTAATTAACCGTGAAGTTCAAGTTTGAAGCGTTCTCCCGCGTCCACTTAATATCGTTTAAATAACACTGGATAAGAATGAAATTAAGACTCACAACGGTAGTAGATCCCATAAATTCATATATTAAGAATGCGATTGTATTAACTGGGAGATTCCGAATGTACCGGATTGTGTATTACTAACGCCATTCATAAACATATATAAACATTTTTCCACGAAACATTTCTAATTTACGGCTGAACATCGTTAAGTATTGAAAGCGGTTTCAACACCCGAGATACCTCCCCCCGATTGTACACGAGTGCGATGACTGCTGAAGACGTGCAGAGCCGATTTATTAATATCGTTTTAAAGTAAACACATGAAATTAATGAACTCCACAATCCAGATCATAATTCAATATATTAGAATGGAATTGTATTAACTAGACATTAGTTGAATATTGTATTACGATGGTTATTAACTGGACATTCATAATAATAATGAAAAATCATTTCTCTAATTTAGTGAATGTTAAGTTTGAACGTGTTCTCTACAACATTAATATCGTTTTAAAAAGTACACATACTGTACGTTAATGAAAATCGCAAGAACAGACCGATCATAATTCAATAATATTAGAATGCGATTGTATTAATGACAATTCGAATTACGTTGTATACTAGTAACTGACATTTTCATAAAATAACAGAGACAAGGGCGGATAAATACTAACAACGAACAATGTTTCTTTTTCTATTTCTATATCTAACTAATATTACGGGTGAAGTTTAAGGTTTGAAGCAGTTCT